>JAJJMC010003991.1:8784218-8859753 GCA_023531435.1 Papaver californicum
TTTGAAAAGAGGGATGTCCTAATCTCCGATGAAGTAGTAGACTATCTTTTGTTTTGGATGCCAGAGTCATTCGTGGATGATTTGATGATGCAAAAATAATTGGATAAAGCCCATTCCTATGCGGTCCTTGGAAAAGTGTCTTCCCAGATTTGTTGTCCTTCACAGTGAATCCAGTAGAGTCAAGAGTTAAAGAACACTGGTTATCAGATGTAAACTTATGAATTGACAACAGATTATGTGATGCCTCAGGGACCAGTAGAATATCATTCAGATCAAAGGAAGTATTATTGACAAATTTCTTTGAACTGCCTCGATGAGTAATAGCCATACCTGCATCATTTGCTGTTTGAATCTTGTCAGGCCCTTCATATATGTCTGATTCTGCTAGTTCTTTGATATCTGAGGTTATATGTTGATTAGCTCCACTATCAGCTATCCATTCCGGTTCATCAAAAATATCCGCTGCTGCTAACATTGCTGTTAGGTTGGAAGGTGGTGCTCTGCCTTGATATGTAAAGTTAAGTCTCTGGGAATATGTTGTTGCTAGATGACCTGAACAGTTGCATATTTGACATACAACTTTATCTCCTGAATGAGATCCTCTGCCATAATTGGATCTTGGAAAGAATGCAGGATTGGGATATTTTGGACTGTTGTAAGTTGGTCGATTAGAACCTCTGAAGTTATTATAGATTCCTCTAGATCCAGTGGAAAAATTTATGTATCCTCTTCCTGAGTTGGCTATGAAGGCTTTTGATGATTGATGCTCCTTTTGAATTTTCTGTCTGTTTTGGATGATCGATTCTTCACTGATTAGATTATTATGTAATTCGATACAGGACACCGGAGGATTCATGTGTCGCATCGATGTTGCAAAAGGTATGTATTCATCACCAAGAGCTTTTTGCGTTATAACTACTAATTCCTTATCGGAAATTATTTCTCCAGCAGACGCCAACTGATCAGACAATGTTTTTATTTCACCAATTAAAGAAGAGATAGATCTATTACCTTGATTGATGGACAGAAGTTTTGTTTGTAACTAGATGGTGTGAGTGGAAGATGCTCTACCAAAGCGTTCTTCAATATTCTTCCAAAGTTCAGCAGAAGTTTGGGATCTTGAAAAGTAGGCAATGACCGATTCAGAAATGGTAGAGTTAATCCACATAGTGATTGTGGAGTCCTCATCCAACCAATCATTGTATAGTGGATTATCAATACCATTCTGTTGGTTTCTTGGACTAGTATATTGAGGAGGACATGGATAGGATCCATCAAGGAATTTCTTGATTTTGTATTTCTGAATCACCGGATTCATCAAATTTTTCCAGGTGATGTAGTTTTCTTCTTTTAGTTTTATCTGAACAAAACTCGTTAGCTGATTTAGTGGAACTTTGGACAGGGTGTTTGATGTTGGAGCATCCATTGGATCAGAAGATGTTGAAATTGATGATGACGGAAAAGTTTCAATCATAAATTGATTGTATCAGTTTCTTGTGGTGAAAAGAAATGATTAATCCTGTGAAACTTTGAAGGAACAGAAGAAGAAAATCTGTAATGATCTAAAAAACTACAAACAAAGAGTATTGCTGGTGCAAAAATATTAAGATCAGATTTTAATACTAGAAAACCAGAAAACTCTGTTTGTAATGAAGATCAGAGAGATTGAATCAGCGACGAGAAAGAAAGAAAATGAACCTTTTGCTGTTGAGTTTCAGTTTATAGAATGAGAAGAAAGAAGAATTAATTCCTGCTCATTTATTAGCTCTCTGATCAATGAGCATGCGTGACAGAAACGAAATGCTGACTTCACGTGTATTGAGAAGAAAAATTGAATAGATTCAGAAAGTTGTCTGGCATGCGTTACTTACTTGATAATGTCTCTGTCTGCTGTATTTAAGAATTCACTGTGTAGCATTAATGGCGTATGACTTTTCTGCTTTGATTGAATCGAAAAGAAGAAATTGTACGGTTGTAGAAATTGTTCATTGATTGATGCATCAATCGAGACTTTGAAAATGAATTCTGCTAATTAGATGAATAGATCAGGAATCTGTATTCAATTTGAGAGAATTTATTAATGATTTCCATTGATTATGATGAATTAATTTGATTTGAAAAAAAAATCTTGTTCCAAGATTAACTATGCTCTGATACCATAACAAGAACTCTGATTCATTAACTTTCTTTACACAAGAATCTGTTTTCTTGAATATAATGAATATGGACATATGCTATATATATGTACATACTACTTGGCATACAGCCTGCTAATATCCTGGACAGGCTGGCTTGCATCCATGTCATCAGTCAGGTGTTCTATTGTAACCGTTAGAGTCACATCCAACAGTCTCAATCTTAACTTCAACCCATCAGCGACTCAATCACCAGATCATTAATGGTCGTTAAGCTCTCGAGCTGTATCAACCAACTGCAGTCCTTTCATTCTCATCTACAGATACTATTATCAACCCATGCCTTCTAATATCTCCATATTATGAATCATTCGAACCCAAGAATCAGTCATCATCGAACACCATGATCGATCATGATCATCACATGGCAGTTAACCCAATACCTCACCTCTCGACCCAAACTCCAGTTTTATTCTTTACTCAATCCTCTCTGACCCTTCATGCGTCAAAACAACCTTTTAATTCACCAAATTCTTAGTTTCAGCATCACACAGAGAAACACGAGACGAACCTGAATTCACTGTTTGGAAAAGGGAGAAGAAGAAGGTAGCCCCGAGTAATTCCGCTGGTGTTGTTATACTAATTCAAAACTTGGCAACGCTGAGTAAATATGCAGGTGCCCATATAAAAATTTAAACTTCAGCTGCTCTTTAGCGTACGACAGAGTGCCCATAAAAGTTGCCCTTGAAATGACCATTTTGCCCTTAGTTCTTGTTTTATTCATAACTTTTTCGTATGAAGTCGGAATGACTTCACTCTTTCGCCGTTGGCTTCATAATTCAATTTTCTACAAGATGGAGAGAAGAAATTCTAGATTTGACTGAGTTTAAGTGGGTCGTTGGCAATTTTTCCCTTGTGAGGCTCAATTTTACTTCTTTCAGAGATGTAACCTAATAAAAGACACAAACTATATAAGTAATAATAATACAAGGTAATCCACCCAAAATCTAGCAAATAAGTGTAAGAAAATGATACTTAAAATATATGAATTATGCAGTTATCAACGACTTTCCTTTGTTCAGCAGCCTAGCCACTAAATCAACAACTACATGTGCAATTCATGTACTACATAACACTATACTACTGTTCAAGTGGCCAAGTCCGACTCTTCTATTTACATGGACTTGTGTTGGATCTTAATCAAATTAGCTTAAGATGAGATGTGATCATTAATCAAGGACTACTTCCCAAGATGGCGAGGAATCTGCTTCCCACCAAACACACACAAAAAAATAAAAAACCATTCCCACGTGAAAAACTTAATGCCAAAAAGAAGTCGAAAAACAATATAATTTTGTAATTAAGAAGCAATTTCAGAAAAAAGATATTAAATAAGTTGATTACCTTTGGTTTAGGTAAAGCAGATCTATTGAAGGTGAAGAAGTTGAAGAAGGACCACAACTCAGAACAAAAGGGTTTCCTCCATTTTTCTTCGTATTACCCATTGTTGTTATAGTGTTGGTGGCGGTTTAACCAAACTATTACTATTGCCAATAGAAGCAATAGTAACACTGGAATAAGTGTTGTTAGTAATGATGGGTCTAGTTGAGATTTCCACAGGCTTTCTTGAATGGTTACAGCCTCGATGCATGTGTCTTTCGCAGTATTTCTGACCAGACACCACATTTTTTGAGCACATCCATTTCTTACCATATGTTCTTCTATATCTACCAGGTTCTATGGGAGCTGAAGTAGGGATGAACAAAGCATGTAATTAATTTTCCCTAGACCATAATTGATTTCTCGTAGAAAAAATTTCACTACCTAAAAAAAAGCATGTAATTAATCTTCACTTAACTTTTATTCAAAATCAAACAAATTAGATTTTTATGAATGTAACTTTTATTCAAAATGACGGTGTATGTTCATTGTACCAAAATTTAATCCAAACCATAACCTTACCTTGAATACTCATTGTAGTTATTCTTACAAAAGTTATCAAATTCAAAATGATAGTGTCTCAGAAGAACCTAAGTGATCATTAATGATCATCTTGAGCACCTATTTAAATTACCATCCAAAAATATAAGAGTTAAACCCAATATAAGTACCCAAAAAATTAGCAGAACAACTTTCAGATATATTTACCTCAATTTTCTTAAGCTTCATTTCAATAGTTGCTTTCTTGGAGTTCTCCCATGCTCCAAGGGTAGACATCTTTTCAACGCCCTGTATAATTGTGCAAAATGTATAAGTGGTTGACATTCTTGCATCTGAGTTTACCATAGCAAATTACTAAAGGGAAAGCAAAATAAAATCAATAGAAATTACAGGATCTTGGTTTACACATAACAACAAACAGTACATGAAGGTTCTCTTGAAATTTTTATAACAAAAAGCCAACTTGATCAGTACAGTCATCATCCAAGAAACAAAGGATCAAGGGGAAAGCATCTATAATACTTGTCAAGGAAAGTAACATGAGTAAAAAAAGTTCATAAACAAATCAAAAGACCCCTACTATTTGTCAAAATATAATACACATATGGGAGACATTAGCCATGGAACCGACAATAAGTTGGCGTGCTGCTAAAACAACATAACAATCCTAAAATTCCAAAACCTAGAAATAACATTACAGAGTACATATAACATAGAGTTGTTATTTCCAATCTACAAAAACAAAAATCCCCAATTGTCTAGGTTTAAAATCCAGACCAGATCGAACTTAACTTATACAGCTCGAGAGAATCAAGAGTCAAATCTCACACAAACCAAACAATTCTAAACTCAACAGAGTTTTAAAGCGTTAAATTTCTGATATGTTCTTCACCCAAATACCAGCGGCAACAGTTGGGTTCTTCACTAATTTTCGGTATGAACTGGACTCCAAATCTTTACTTTATGTAGCTCGAATTCTAATCCAGTAATAAACCAACATCTCTGCTCCAAAGAACAAAGAAGTTTTGTTTAATTTCTGCATCAAACACAGCAGAAAAGTTTGTCATTTGATAACCAGAGAACAAAGAAGATTATGGTTCTGAAAAGAGAAAAGAAAGATAAGGAGATCATGGACAGGGTGCCGACTGGAGAGAAAACGAAGAGAAGAAGATTAGGAATAGGGTTTTATAGCCTTTAGGTTTAGAAAACGTTTTATTTTTAAATAAAAAAAAATCACGGAAAATATATGTAAAGATAGGTAATTTTGAGAGAAAACATTGGAGTCGTTGTGGTTTCTCCGATCGTTGGTTTAAGCAAAACTAAGGGTGGGTAGTGTTCACCGTTAAATAGTGAGGTGGATTTTCTTACCGTTTAATATGATGTAGGTAAAAGTTAATCCTTTTAAAAAAAAATCTATGAGTGGCATTTGTGGACAGCCAGTGTAACTATTTTATCCTAAACGCCTCAATGTTTCGAGTGAGGCTTTAGCTGCAACTTGAGTTGTAAATGGGCCGGCACAGCAGCCCATTAAGAAACGAGTCCGTCGTACTACGTGTCGTGATATGTCGTGCCAGAGATTAAGACGTGTTGTGTTGTGTTGTGTCGTGTTTGAGGACGTGGTGTGATGTGTTGTGATGTGCCTGGTACATTTATTTTATATTTTTTAAAGTTGATATTTTCCAGATATTTAGATATTATATGTGTTGTTATAGAAATAACTCAACATAACGAAGGTAAAATATCAAAAATTGGTTAGAATAAATACTTTTTTGTAAAAATACACAAAATGTGTTATATTATACTATATTATGCATGTTATGACGTGATTTCTTAGCGTGTTCACGTGTTCATCCATGCCACGTGTTGTGCATGCAAGGTAATCAATATCGGTTGTACCGGTCGATATTATTATCGTATATCATAATATACCTATACGATGTTACAAATATCGGAGATACAAAAATGGAACGATAAAAATGTTCGTATTGGCCGATACTGACCGATATATCGCTTTCACTTATACACTTATATTATCGGATAAGGGTATTTTTATAATTCACCCACCAGTTCTTAGATGCCCTGATTTCTTCACGGTGCCTTCGTTCCAATCTCTTTCAGCAGCAGCAACCGTAATAGACTTCCATCTCTGCAACCTTCGTTCCCATCTCTTTCAGCAGCAGCATCCGTAATAGACTTCTATCTCTGCAACCTTCGTTCACATCTCTTGCCGCAGCAGCAGCCGTAATAGACTTCCGTCTCTGCAACCGTAATTACTTATCCTTCCTTCTATTTTCTTGTCATTCAAATTTGTTCTGTAAGATCTAATTCAACTGGTTTGTTCCCCATATTAACTGCCTAGCTTTACTCTGAGTGTGTAAGTTTATTGTTGTCTACATACCGAAATGAATGTATGTTTCAGTGAGTGTGTCTTATAATGATCATGTAGGCATGAAATGACTTTTGTTCTGTGTGTATCCTATTTTCTATTTGTGGGAGTGAAATAAACAAATTTAAAAGATTTTTTATATGATTTTGTCTTTCTATACTGTGAGCACTGAGCAGTTCATTTGTGTTTCAATTTAACCTAGAGACTACCTAGAGTTTTGTGGTTTTAAATTTGAGTCTGTAGATTCTGCAAATATTTGGCATTCATGATATGAAGCTCGTAACAAGCATGAACAATCAGTTTTAGGCAAGTTCTAACAAATGATAACTTCTAGGCTATGATACCATCTTAGACAAACAATAGTCCATGTTTGAACTGGAACTGGAAGAGCTATTTTTCAACGAAAACGGTACTGTATAAAGATTGAAGGGGGAGGGAGCGAAGTATTAAGAATGAATAAATGGTATGACTGGCCATTTCATTTTCGTTGGACTGAGTAGTGAAACTCTTATTAGGAGTATGATTTTATATTAAAAGTGGAAACTGTGTTACTAATTTGCAAAAACAAAACTTCCTGAATTAAAATTGAGGTCTCAACATGAATAGTTTCCAATCAAATTCATCTTCCTTGGATTTAAATTAGTTTAGGGGTAACTGTTTTGCTTGGTGTTTATTATAGATGACTGGTGGATCAAGAATGGCGGAATGGATGTTCCAAACCTCTAATAATTTGTGATAAGGGTCTTGAGCCAAACTTATAGTGCTTCATCGTGTTAACGAAATAAACTTATAATGCTTCATCGTGTTAACGAAATTGGAGTACGTTCGGCAATATAAGTATTTAATCCTCTATAATTGTCACACGCTCAAAGTACTTGTAGTCTAGGCTTGGTATGCAACTGTAATTGATGAACATCAATTCTCTTTTGTACATCAGATTAGATTCAGTACCTACTCGCTACTCCTACTCCTAACTAATATTTTTTTATGAAAAAAAACAAACTAATATTGTAATGGCTAAGCTAATCATAAGCTACTCTTAACTCTATATAAAGCTTATGGCACTTGAGTCTCTAAACTTTTCCACTGTGCATCGTTTGGTTTCAGAAAATACTCTTAACTAAAATATCATAATGGCTAAGCTATTTTGTGCTTCTCCCATTTTCGTTCATGCTTTTATCTTGCTATTGGTTATTGTACCCGTTTCTTCTGGTGTGTTATGTATTTTTTCCCTTTATATGCATTTGATGATATTAAGTTGGAAATTAAGGTTAGGTAGGCTCGTATCTCATGGTCCGTTTTCATAAAAATGATATGATTTTTCACAAACTTCCTGATTAACCTTTGGATTTTAGTTTTCTCAGTTCATGTTTAGCACGAGAATAATGACGTTACTCTAGTATTCTTTACATAAATGTAAACTTGACTAAGGATCCTCTAATGAATTTGTTGGAGAACTATTGGTATAAATATAGACTTTTCAACTCATAGTAGCTCTGTTGGATAATGTTCACCATATTGATACAAACCATATGGAGAAGGTTCACCATTAGTAGATGTTTTTCTTGCCATGTGTCAATCTCAGTAGGACCAGTTTCACATCTTAATCTCAATGTGTCTGTCATGTCTAAAGTTCAGTATACAATTATGATTTTTCCTGCTCTATTTGTATCTTAATGTGTCGTTTTTTCCTGCTGTATTTGTATCTTAATGGTCGTTTTTCCGTTAATCAGATTCATAAAGAGACCTGCCACTATGGGATATTATGGTGTTGGACGTACTTTGGATGATCCTGCAAACATTGTTATGTTGATCTACTTTAGAAATGTAACTAATATCAGTATGTCACTAATGTATTTTGTCTTTTGATTCTGATTTTCAGAAATGTAACTAATGTCATTATATAACTAATTTTTTTTGTCTTTTGGTTCTGATTTCCTGTACTGTGACTACTGTCAAGTAACTCTACTAATTTTAGTAACTCCGTATATGAATACGCTGGAAGTATTTACTTAACTGTATGACGGGATAACTAACACTCTTGTCGGTGCTTGGTTTTTGTTGTTAGATCGTTTTACAAATAAGTCTCTAATAAACCAACTCTTATTTAAGAAGATTGAGATTTTTTTTTTCCTAAAGCATAATTAAGATTTGTTTATAATTATTAAAATTCTATCTTAATGATGTATCTCGGTAAAAACTGATATAATTTTTTGTATAGGTGTATCGAACGATACCGATACACAATATTAACTACTTTGTGTGCTGGACCACTATGCCGATTAGTTTGGTCTAGCATAACACATGAAACTGTTGTGTTATACAGTGTTGGACTAACTCACATACTGGGCTGAGCTGTGCTCTTACTAGCACGGCCCAATTTACACCGGTAGCTGCAACCGAGGAATGGCAGAAACAAAGTCTGTATATTGTCAAATAGAAATTGATTATACGAAATGGCTTTGATGTTGCAGTCTTATAGACCATTTTTGGATTAGTTAATTTAATTTGCTATAATGTTGGGTGTTGCTGATATTATGGCCATAGAAAGGCAGGGTAACTTAATCTCTCTAAGAGTTTAGTTTTTGATCATCATAATAGATAGATGATGAGATAGACAAAACTTCATCTGCCCTTTTCTTTTTCTTCTCTTAGAAAATCCGTTTAATTTAGTCAAGTAGATAATGTCCAAATTATAAACTGAGGTAGTTAAAAAGTGGGACACGTGGCTGCTGGAAATTGGTAGGAACAGAGGAAAGAGACCATTTACCCACACACGATCCGAAGCCACATTCACATATGAGAGAAGCCATCAAATAAGAGACGCTTGCATCTTCTTGTCCACCACAAACTCAAAGCACAATATCCCATATAGTGGGTGTTTGAAAGTGATTGGTAGTTCAATTAGTATTAATTCACCAGTGACTTAAAGTTATATACCGACTTTTTGACACTGATAAACTATTGACATCTACCCAACCGTTCTAGTACAGCAACTAAATGCCCTAGAAAGTAGAAATTCTTCATCAATTCAAAAACCCATGATCTCAAGTCCCAACTAGTTAACTATGTTCAACATGAAATCACATGACTAGAAAATATTACACACAATACAGACACACACAAGTTCAGTTTATTAAATACTTTTCATGTTTTGCAAACACACTATTTGATTCAGAGAGTGTGCATGGAATTAAAATCTAACTAAGAAGATTTGATAACATAAGAATTCTTTGGTACATGAACAGGAAATTGATCAATCTCATCCATCCAAGGATTAATCTCATCGTTAGGATCGATATTCCGCATTGCTTCCCAAACTGCACTGTTACATTTAAACCCTGATCCGAATGCAATTTGCCAAGTTTTATCACCTTTTTTCATTCTTCCTTTTGCTTCACTATAAGCAAGTTCGTACCATAATGAACTACTAGATGTATTTCCAAACCTATTTAGTGTCATTCTAGAAGGCTCCATATGCCAATCAGTTAGTTCTAGATTCTTTTCGACTTCATCTAATACGGCTCTTCCTCCTGCATGTATACAGAAATGATCAAATGCAAGTTTGAAATCAGGAATGTAGGCTTTCAAATTCTTCATCTTGAGTACTTTTCTTCCAAATAATGTGAAAAGAAATTGTAGTTGTTCAGACATTGGTAATACTAATGGACCTAATGTTGTTATGCTTACTTTCAATGCTTCACCAGCAACAGCCATTAGATCTTTTAATATTGAAACACCTACACGTCCTGTTTCATCTTCCTGTTGATAAACACAATTGAAACAACGATCATCTGCCCCCTTATGAGATCGAACAGTATGAATTAATCTGTATTTTGAATGGTTGCGGTCTGATGGTCGGTTCGAGAGAAGTACCGCTGCACCACCGACACGAAATAAACAGTTGGAGAGTAACATTGGGCGGTCATTACCATAGTACCAGTTTTGTGTGATGTTCTCCATGCTTATTACTAGAGCATAGGTATTCTGGTGAATCTGTGAAACAAAAGCATATATCAGTCTTTTTGGAATGAGAATGCAAATATGTTTTATAATTAATTATATAAAGACCAGGGGAAGTAGAAGAAGACATAAAAGAATTGAGTTCTAATTCTGGGCGGTTGAGCCTAGAATTTGAGAGCATCAGCCTCACTCTTTATCTTGTATATACGGATTTGATAGAGACCTTAAAAGGGAAATACTTTTTTTATAGAAAAATCGACATTTTTTATAAAGTTGTTTGTCAGTTCATCAATTATTTTTGTTAAAATAAACTAGGTGATTATTATTTCAGTAGATTTTATCTGTAAGCAATAGGAAAATTGTTGTTTCATACTGGGTTAGGCTCCTACTTTTGGATCACCATTAATTTTGTAGTACCTACTTCTTCCATAAAATATACTACTGTATATTAAACAAGGGAAAAGTACTGTTCTTAACTATACGATGAGCCCTCCTCATTTCTGATTCACAGTTTTTATATAACTTGGTTACTGAAGCAGTGAGGCAGGCCAGTACTTATTTGCATATATGCAACACATATTTCCTTTATACCCTTTAAAAAATGACCAAAACTGAACAGAACTAATCAAGAAAAGTTAATGTGCGGCTGAAAATGGTATTGTGTACATAGGCATAGTATTATGTGCACAATGGGAGACAAGGAAAAACAATCTAAATAGAGAGATAGGAGGATACTAACTTGAAGGAGGCGTTTGGCAAGATCAATTGAAATAACACCAGCACTACACCCCATTCCACTAAGATTATAAGTAATGATGTTTCCTCTAAACTTGTACTTGTTAATAATCATATCTGATAGAGATGGAGTAGGATTAAAAAGACTACAATTCACCACTAATATCCCAATATCTTTAACATTCACTCCTGTTTTCTTAAACAACTCATCCAAAGCTCCAAACATAACCATCTCAGCTTCTTTTCTCGCTTCGGCGACGCACGGGTTAGGCGGTATCCTTAACACAGCTTCCGGTAAGTACGTCGTCTGCCCTAATCCCGATCTTTCGATGATTTTTCTTTGAAAATCCAAGTTCTGTTCCTTAAAAGTACCTAACAGTTGTGATAACTCCATGAATTTTTCTCTGCTACATATTAAATTTTGCTTTGGTTTGTAACATGCAAAATTCACTAAGTAGACTTTTCTTGGTCTGGTCATGAAGAAAATTGCAGCAAGGAAGGAGGGAAGAGTTGAATATAAAACTAGAGGGTAAAAGTTTAACTTGAAACTGATCCATAGTGAAGTGAAATCCTTGAGTGCGAAAGCTAAGAGCTGATTGGAATATATAAAGAGTAATGGAATGAAGAGAAGATATACAAAATAAGAGATGAAGAAATTGTAACCAAGTTTTACATATTTGAGTTTCCTTATTTCAAGAAATCCCATTCTAGTTTCTATTTGATTATCATCCATTCTAGATCAAACCAAAAAAAAAAAAAGGAAAAAAAGACGAGAAAAAATGGAAATATTTTCAGATGACTCTAAAGATGTATAAGTTGAAAAGTGAGTTAAAATGTGTAGATGCTATTAGAAAGTATATTTGGAAGATGCATATGAAGTAGTCATTTGTGAAGTATGGTTTGAGTAAGTGATTATGAATATAACAAGAGATAACCCTTAGAGAAAGGGATAAAAAGGAAGTGTTGTGAAGATCTATTTGATAATTGATCCAGTCTTTACTCATCTAGTTGGGAAGTTGGAGGAAAGGAAAGAAAGCTAATTAAGCACTTATTAATATAATTATTGTTTGAAAAGCATTGGTTTGAGTTAGATGGATGTTTATGGAGAGAAAAAAAGACACTAAAAGGTGAAAACTAGACTTTTTTTTTTCTTTTTTGAAGCATAGACTTATTATTATTGATAGATATGCAACAACTAAAGTTTGTAATTTAGTCAGAACACAACACCAAAAACAGGACCAACAGTCCCAAGAAGTAGATGAGAAGCAGATAGATTACTTAGTATGTGAAATGAATGATGCATTGATGCATGATGCAAGTAGCACAGGTCAAACTCAAAAAGTAAACACTCCTCCGTACAATGCCAGGACGAGGAAATCTATCTTTGTATTCCGAAAACATATAAGTTAATTTTTTGAAAATAAAATGAAATGAAAAAGGGTTGAGATATGGTCAAGTCAAGTAAGTGGTTGAAGTATAATGCTATAAGGAATTGTGTTGTACGTGAATTCATCTCATCTGATGCGCAACAGCATTTGGTGCGTTCATAAGCTTTCACGCAAGTGTGTTCACTGGACAGAAATTAACTACTGTAGTCTGTAATGTCAGGGATTAATAAAGGCATTTCCCTGTTTTTCTTTCGAGCACTGTGATCATGTGAAAGTATTTGGCGTTATAACTGAAGTTGCCTCGCTAGCATATTAGTAAAAGTGATTTGTGTTAGATTTCCAAGAAAATAATGATTTGTATGAAAAACCATAATTCAGAGGTACCCTAATTTCATACCGCTAAACAAATTACTCAATTGTAAATGAAGATGTTTCTCTAGTAGGGGACTACGGGGTGAAGTCGTTCAGTTGTAAAACCCATAAAATGTCCTACTATCCCTGTTTTAAAATGAGAGGCTCGTCCTACATACAAATTACACATGAATTAAACATATCCTTTTAAAACAAAGGGAGTATACGTTAAGGGCCAGAATGACCGAGTGTTATAGCTCAACAACTCCAATCATGGACACTTCTGTGGTCATAATTAATGATGGTCATTTTCAAACCCCTGTGTTAACAAGGGGTGTCCCCAACTAGCAAATCTAGTTAGATGACAGCTTTAACAAAAGTTACAGCACACTAGTAACAGGGGTGATGGGAGTGGGACCTGCTTAGTTTTGCAGCCAGCACAAAAATGGCATATGCATTAAAACGTTGTAGCTTTAATAAAAAAATATTATCTTTATTTTAACAAAAGTGTTACTATTATATTTTCATTTTAATATAAAAAAGTATTTAAAACTTTAGATTTAACAAATTAGGTCGTTTGATTGAGTCAAAAAAAAACGGAGTATAATGGTATATACTTTCAAGGAGGATAGGGACAAGTGTAGCAGTGAAGCAACACGGACGCATATACGGATAAATTCTTAAAAAACTAGGACACAAACATATTATGAAATCATTGATATTTTCCCCTAAAATATACTCTCTGTTTTTAGAAAAAAAATACTATCATTTTTTATTTTAATCTACAAATAGACCAAATTTAAAAAGTGATAGTATCTTTTTTCGGAAGGAATATATATTATTCATGTATTTTTTTAACAATGCTAATAAATTGTTGATAGTAAATTCGTGTAAAAATAAAAATATATACTAATGAAAGATTACATATACGGGCATTATCAGTATACATTCAAATCAAAATAGTGTGGATATATACATATGATGTCATTTATGTGTCTGACGTGGAGACACGTGCATCCAAATATCAGACACGAATCTAACATGGACACATGACCATTTTCGAAGCATCCTTGCTACATAGATAGGGACCCAATGCACCCAATCAAATATAGGAAAAAAATGTACCATCACAATACATGCAGGAGTTTGCATGTTTTATAAAGGGGGATACCAATCCAGAAATCCAGTGGTTAAGATTGATTTGTTTTATATGGAATGATATCCCCTTTATAAATCCTGGGAGTTTGGTGGTTCCACTACGTTTAGTTATCTAAAACTAGGGATGTACAAAGGTCGGTTCAGTTCGGTTATTGGCAGAGCCGAGTACCTATATCTCCCTATGGTCGGTTCTCTACCTGTGTACATGTATCTTTACCTGTATTGCGCGGTTCGGTTCTAGAACCGTATATGTCTAATCGGTTCGATACTGGTCCGATTCCGGTCATGTACCTGTTCAAAGTTAACAAGTGAAAAACAAGGAATTGATACATTTTTTTCACTTGTTAAGTGTATTTTTCGCCAGTCTTAAGATGTCATGGTGGATATTAGATAACTGTGAGTATTGGAAGTCTAGTATTTCCGAAATGAGTCTATCAATGCTCTTTCTTAGGCATGGAACTGTAGTCAAGAATGTCTAGATTTGATGGATAACTCACTGCATCTGTAAAATATGGAATGCTCAAGAGTATTATTTACCAAAGGAGGAAACAGTCACTCCGTTCTTAGGTAGAAGCTGGGTTTAGTTGTTTCAGGTACGAGAAATGTATCCTACTTTGGTTGAGAATCTAATATTGGATTTCTGGCTTACTTCATGCTGTGTTGTCTTGTCCGTATAAATAACTACTTTCTCGAATTAACTTTATATTTGTGTGTTCGCAAGGAATTTTAAGGAGGCTTAAGAGGGAGTTATGGAGTATGAATAACATAAGAAATATTAGATCAAATTCTAGTTATGTGTAATCACTCGCAGGTAGATGCGTTATGCATGCTGCAAATGCCATTTGTAGAACCTGTGACAATGAATTTGCAACTGAAACTGGTATCTTTTCTCGATTGTCAGATACTCTGGATTGAAAAAATCCGTAGGAATAGACATAAATAGAAGAAAACATAGACTGGACAAATTCGCAGGAACAGAGATAAGTAGAAGAGAACATAGACCAATTCAAAACTATTGAATTCCTCACTTTGAATCCAATTCATTCTGTAATCAGATAATGTAGAATTCAAAGTTTACACAACATTTTACTCTTGAACCAACTAACCTAATAAAAAAAAATTGTTTTTATTATCTATAAGAAACAACATTCAGTGATTTCTACTGCCACTCATAAAACTCAAACAGTGAAAGCATGAGTCCCTTCGATCTGAATATACCATTTTCATATCTATTGGGATCAGTAATTGCATTTCAATCAAAGAGTGTGCCTACTATGTACCTCACTGCACGAAAAACTTTATGTCAAATTCAGTTTTCGTTCCATTCTTCATGATGACTCCCTGGTTTAGTAGAAATTTAAGCAAGTCATTAAGCTAAAATTCAACAATATAAAAAATTATATCAATGAACTCCTAAAATGTAGTTCCGAACACATTTAAAGAGATACAGAGCTTAAAAGAGAATACCTTTTATGTTATTATGGAATCTATAATGGTGGCGGGGGTTACATCAAAAGCTGGATTCCAAATGGACATCCCTGATGCAGCAACTTGTTCGCCAAGCCCACCTTTAGTATTCAACAACTCATTTGCCGGTTTTTCTAGGTCCGTTCGGTTCAGTTCTACTCAAAAACCGATACTTGTACCTGGCCTGAGTCGGTTCTGACTTTGAAACTTGTATCTGTCCTGAGCAGACCAGTTCCGATTCGATTCTATCCCAGTTTTTTCGGTTCCGATTTGATCCTTCGGTTCCGGTCGATTTCTGTGCAGCCCTGTCTAAAACCACTTAAAATCAACTTATAGACTTTTATTAGATTCTAGGAAGCAAAGATAGCAATTACCAATTAAACCGATCCGGAGAAGAAGGAAAAATTGCTATAATTTCACCCCCTAACAAAAGAGGTATGCTTCCTGATGGGGTAACATACCAACACCTTTTGTTCTGCACAAGCATAAACAGATGCATTATTTGAAATTTCAAATCACGGAAAAGAAAGAAGAAAAAATGATTGTCCAAGGAATAACATGTTTGCATATGATAAACAGTGTTACAGGAATAAAAATATCAAATCATAGTGTACAAAAATAACTTTTTCCTATCAACTACTAGAGATTTTAATAACTTTTTTTTGGACATTTTGATAAAGTACTCTTATTTTGAAATATACTAGACGAAAGTATACTATTTCTTAAAACTTTTTAAAAGTACTATTTTGACCGTTCTTTTCATATAACGTTTTCCATCAAGTTAAGTGTTAGGTGGCAGTTATTTTCATCTATTAAAAGTTTTTTTTTACCTCTGAACCATATCTTCTTAGTTGGGAGGAGTAACGATTCGATGATCCTGAAAGTAATGTAATGATTATAAATCAGGCTCGACGAACTTGAAAGCGGTGCAATGATCCTGAATCAGGCTCGACGAAACTGAAAAATGTTGTAGAAGACTGATTCTCACCAACCAAAAACCCCAGGATACTAGGAAATGATTAACCCTTTTTGGGAATGATGTAACGATCCTAAAAACGGTGAAACGATCCTGAACCGAGCTCAACGAACTTGAAAAATCATGTAAAAGGTAAACGTGGCAACAAATAAAGGGTAAATAGGTAAAATTTCAAAAAATAAACTAGTGTCCGGCTAATTTAGATGAAAATTTGAACTGTGAGGGCACTTTTGAAAAGTTTCAAATTTTAGGGATAGTTTATTAAGTCGGACTTGTAAATGGGGGCACTTTTTTAATATTTCCAACTTTTTTATACCTAATTATTATAGATTCTACTTCCTCCTTCCCAGTTTAGTTGAAAGTTAGGTGTTTTCACACAGATTAAGATTAAGAAAAAAGAGAGACTAAATTTCTTTTTCAAATATATCCTTTAATTATAATTTTTAAAATATTTAAATCTTCTAGTTTTTTGTTTATTTTTGTAATGGTTAATTTGATTTCAATGTAGGGATAAATAAGAAAAAAAAAGAAAAAAAATATGAAAACCTTTATCTATATTGGGACTAAAAATAAACTTTAAACCTCCAAATAAACGTGACGGAAGGAGTATTATGTAGCCAAATACATTACCCCGATGGAAGTAAACATGTACAGAACCTTCTTCAAAAAGGTCTAAAGGATAAGCTACATAACAAATATATTGATCACTTTCATGTTAACAGAAATTGTCTTTATCCAGAAGACCTTACTGTATTCAGACAAAAAATTGCTATACTACACTGAACAAATAATAAGTGAGACTAAAAAACAACTTTACACAGCTATGGCCAAATGACTGAACAAATAAACAGTTAATGAAAATGTTACCAATTTTACAAGCGCCCAGCTGAACTTCAATATCTTGTGCTGCCTTCCCAACATTTTCCGAGGAAAATCCGTTTAGACCTCATTTTGTTACACTACAATTATGTCAACAGACTGAGGCCATCTGAGGAAATTATTTGTGGAGGATGCTCTCTTCAGCACGCGAAAAGAAACATAAAAAATTGTTGTAGAACTTTTTTGGAAAATCCTAATTGGGCCCTGAAAGTGGCATTGATCTTCTTGAATAGCGTTCTAACAGGGCCAGGACTCGAGAAACCTTCCTTCCCAATTGTCCCCCATCATGAATGTTGCCCGCAGTTAGACCATCAAGATAGATCCTAGCATGAGGTCCATAAGCTTCTACCAAATCCCTACTTGTAAATATCTTCGCCAGCAAGTCCAAAGCTTCTTCCTTCAAGGAGGATGCTCCCCAATTCAAAACTTCTATTACCAGCGGGATAGCATCAGCTTCATACAAAACATTGGCTCCTTTGTGAGAAGTGTCTTCAACAACCAAAGTTGACAATGCTTGAATTGCTTCATAGGAAGTTTCATAAACCTGCTCTTCTAAAAGTCCAACCAAATCATGTAATGCATTTGCCTCCAAAAGACAAAACGTAGTAGAGACACCACAAATCCCCCCATGAGCCTTGCAAACTGTCATTGGCCCACTATGAAAACACCAATTCCAATTGTTTCTCTTAGATTTAGATTTAGATTTAGATTGAGATAACACTGTAAGTTTAGGAGTGCTTACAGACAAACTTCCAATCAAAGCCGCTGCTCGTGCTTTGGCTGTTACTGTACCAGATTTAAGGAAGTCGACAAGTAAAGAATAAGCTCCCAAATCAACCACCTTCCGTTGCACTTCGAGATTTGTGGGATCCGTGAATCTAAATAGTGCACCAAGTGCATTCTCCTTTGCATCGGTGGTGCCTGACCTCAAGATTTTCAGAATTGATGGTAACAAATCTGCTTCTATAAGCTTCTTGGTTAGTTCTACTTCTGATTTTGGAAGATTTGCCAATAAACCAATAGCTGCCATTTGTGTATCACATCTACTTTCGTCCTTCAGAAAACAGACTAAAGCTTCCAACCTTCTTCTCTGTACAAGAAAAAACTCTGCAATTCCTTCAGGCTCATGCTGTGAGAAGTGGAAAAGTAGGCTGATCGAAATTTCCTGTATTTCCCTGTCTGGATCATCAAGCAAAGGAAGGATTTTTGATAAACCGTCTGCCCTTATAACTGCCTTTTCTACAAGCTTCCCACTGGACTTAAAAATATTCAGCAGTGCACGTAAAGCAGGTTTCTTGATGACATGTGATGAGTTTGTATACTGTTGAACCACCAACAAGTTGGTTGTTATCTGCTCCAAATCAACAGAGGAACCATCAGATTTGATAAGAAATTTGATGCCGTCATCATTGGAAGATAGCTTTTCAAGGATCTCAGTACACCTCACAATGATGAGAGTGGGTATATGAGAAGAGAATAATTGTTCGGTAATAATAGGAACCCCTCCAGAATTTGCGATTAGCTTCTTGTTCTCATGGCAACTTGACAGCTTAACAAGAGCAGATAAGGCTAATTCTTTAGCTTCAAACTTTTCTGATACCATTTTAAGCAATGGAGGTATTACTCCTTCCTCACCAAGATTTTTCAGATCCCGATGTTCCAATTCCATTTCGACAAGCACTCTTACCATTGACGTCCTTACAGTTGTTTGTCCTGAAAAACATCAGATTGTGGCACAATTCAATACAAAATAATCAAATGGTGTGTTCATGAGGCAACAATATTATCCTTAAAACAGAAAGCCTACAGTTAGAAGTAACTATATACCACTTTAAGCATTTCAAATGCAGGAAAAATCATGGAAATTGGACTGAAAGCTTTAGCTAATGAATTGACACATCTATGTTTCAGTGTCTAGTAAAGTGAACTTATTCTAATACTGACAGCACATACATGGATCGCAGGGATAACTGGAAATAATATGTATCAACAGATTTTCGATCTATCTTTATTCATACTGAGTTACCAACAACAATGGAAATTACAATAAGAGGAATATCCCCCAAACTTTACAAACCGTAAATCAAAATGATGGTCTGCGAGGTCGGGTATCTTGTTGGAAAGCGACTTTAAATTGATAACTAGCTAAGTCCTACTTAAGTAATGCTCTTGAAGGTTAAATCTATTTTTAATATGATAAAATACATTTAGAGAGTAAAAATAGACTCCAAAACCCAAACAAATGCAATTAGGATTTCTAACCTTGGATGAGGCGATTAACTAGTGGTTTATACCAATGAGCTTTCGCAACACGAATAACAGTTTCATCATCATCATCACATAGCTCCAACAGGATTCCTTCAGCTTTTTCTGCTGACTCTGTTTCTAATAACACCACAAGGAAATTAATAGCATTGCTTTGCTCTGAGAGTTTTCTGAGAGTGAGCATATTCCAACCAGAATGACCTTGCAAAAGTTCAAATAATAGATCGACTGCAGCTTTTGCAATATGTGAACATTCTAAGCAAGAACTTATGTGATCAATTCCTCGAGACTCGACCACTATTTCCTGCAAAGTTGGATGAAAATGTTGACTCAAGCAAAATGAGGATAAGATGACCCCTTATAGTAGCTTAAAATGTACTTACTACGAAGCTCCTATTCTGCTATGGCTAGGGCCTACAATAAATTTGTCCCAAACCTAGTCAAAATTTTCATTCATAAATAAGGGGTTACCAAAGGATTTCCTCTATATGACCCAATGAGCGTACGAATCCAAGTTGAATTGGAACTTACCAACTTGGTGGAGTCAAGGTTTGTATACTCCAGTGGTGAATAAACTGAGGAAATAAATTTGACAAGCAGAGGTTGGGTCAAAAACGTACACGCTACGAGACCATTCTTTCTTATTAGTTATTACGTTTGAGTGTTTCAGAATTTAGTTCCTATATAAACTCACTTAACAACAACCACAAAAATTACTAAGCCTCAATATTGAGGCACACCATATTATTTAAGCAGCCATGTACATTAGTTCAGCAACACGAACAGAAATCTTGGATTTTTAGGGGTTTTTAACAGAAAACAGGAAAGACTTGTGTCCTGCGGCCAAGCTAATAGAGCATAAACAATGGTTTGCTACTGAATGTCATAGTGTTTACCTTGTTATGGGCATTACCTGCAATAGCAGCCTGTAATGTAAGTAAGATCATTCTCTTGATATCTTTGTTCCGTGAATTTTCAAGAACCGATAAGGAAATGTCAATAAGCTCTTCAATAGCAATCCAGTCTTTGTTAATTGGGTTCTCCGTAAAAAGCTCCATCATCTCGTTGAGTGACTCTTCCACAGCAGAGTCAGTTGCTGATATCAGTTTTTTCTTCACAACTCTGATCTGAAGACAGTAGTTTAGTTCTCGCCACTCTTCAATTGCCTCCCTGAGTCGATGATTAGATCTAACAGAGAAATCATCCAGCAAGTGACCCGTCTGTGGATCAGTTTTCTTTCCTGATTCAAACCAAGCTTCGATCGCCGCTCTCTCACATGTTGTGCCCGTGGATAGACTAACTGGATCAACCATAACAGTTGACTTACCAATTGGACAAATAAAAGAATTCAATGGCGGGATATACCCTTCTATTGTCCGTATAACCCGGAGCCTCTCTACATACTGCTGCTTGATTTCCTCTTGATCTTTAGCAGCGTCTGCCCGAGAAAGCAACTCAATTACCTGTTTTAGAAAATACTCTTCCTCCCTTTCCTTGCGAACTGCCGCTTCTTCTTTTTCTCTTTTGAAACTGGCAAGTTCTCTGCTTATTACTGATGGATCGACTGGAACACCCACAACCTTCGCTATTTCCTTAAGCATGTCATTAGCAAAACTTTGATCAACCTTCTGTGCCAAAAGACCTTGATCCAACTTCTCAACAATTCGAATCTGAGCTTGAGAAGCCTCGAACTCTGCCCTTTGCATCTCATTCTGCAACGTATTAACCTTTGCCGATATATCCACTAGAACTTCAGTATTCGAAAAAGGTAACAGAGATAAAGATCTTCCAATTTCCCTTGTCACACCTTGTACCTCTTCGACTATGTGTCTGCATTTGATCAATAAGTAGAACCTCGATTTGTTTTTGTACTTCTCCACCAAGTCATAAGCCTTCTGCACATCTCTTAAAAGACAATCTAAAGCTTGTCTTGTAGCTTCAGAATCATTTAAGCCGTGGGGATGCAGCTCCCTCAAAATAGGTTCAATATCTGAGAGATATTTCGATAGAGCCTTGAAACTCTCCTTCTCTACAATAACATCTCTAGCAGCCTCTACTGTTTTTACGACCTGAGTTGTTAAAATTGTCAAAACACCACCAATTGGTGCGAGCTCCAACAGACTCATTGCATCATCAAAACAAAACCTTAATTGATATGACAGAGGACCATAATCTTTTCATCGATTTGTAGGAATGTCCAACAAATCATCATGGGACACTGTCAGGCTGCTGTTATTGGTTTTACACCCAATAAATACTAGAAATGGGAAACCTACATGTAAAAGCGGTGCAAAGTTTCAGATCTACCCAGGGTTGAAGAAGAAAATAAAAATAAGACGTGGTAAGCCAAACATACATATTATAGATGGGTCATGCGAAGTAGGAGACTTACAGTGTAATGGAAATGCGAAAAATCATGCCCATCCAGCGTTCGGGCTTGCATTCATCAACTAGACACTTGTGTCCTGCATAAGCAAATAATGCACGCATAATCAAACTGATTCCAGTTTTGAAGTCAAAAAAATGGTTAAAACAGATATTCTACGTCATTGTATAAAACAAAAGCAAATACCTGAAGAATCTCTGGGCCGGATTTTATTGCACCCACCTGCAATTATACAAGTCTTCTTCAGATCACATGACTTCTATTTTTGAAAAAGTTTTCAAAAAAATTGATAGTCAATGTGTACTAGAAATGAGACATAAAAACCGGTGCTCCATGTTGGTGTAAGAAGATATGGGACCCCATTTTTAGAGATCTGCAGATTTGGCAATTATCACTCGCTACTAGTATCTCAAAATGGAGATACGAAGAGCTGGAAATTGGCAGATGAAAAAAATAAACAAAAGGGCCATAAGACTTCTTCCAAAATGGCAAAAATCACAATGAAATTCAACATAATTACATATTTTCCCTTTCTCAAACAAATCAAAACAAAGTGATGCATCATTCTACATAAGTTCAAGACTGCACAGGAGTTAACAGTTCCAGCACTAGTACAAGAATCCATCTACTACCAGAGCTCAAAATTACCAAACTAAAACACACAAGTCAGTAATTCTATATACAGTTTGTCTTCTTCACACAAACTTGACAAATTCAAAATAAGACACTCAAACAACAAAACCCCAACTACTTAAAACATGTTTGTTTTCCCTCCTAAGTAAATATAAACCAATTAACAAAAATCTCATTCACCTAAAAGGCTAAAAGCCAAATCTTTTAAGAAGTTTAATAAGTTACAGCACAGTTTTGTTCTCTTGTCTACCCATGAACTAGAAGCCCTAACAAATATATTTAATTAGTAATTAAAAACAAGATATTTCCACTTATCAATAACACATATTCCATAACTCTTATGGTTTAAAACATGAATTATGAACGAATTTGGGAAAAACTAAGTATACTAAATACCTCAATTAAGAATTGGAAAGTCAAAACACAGAAACAAATCAGAAGCAAAATTACCTCCTTTAAGAGAACAGCAAGAACTTGAAACTTTTGGACTTTGAAATGTGCTCTCTGTTTTGGTTTCTGTTTCTTTCAAAATTCGTGAGGAGTAGAAAAGTTCCAGAAATAATAAAGCAAGACTTTGAAGTCAATATAGCCATGGGCATGGAGATTTGATTACGTGGGGTCTGTCTTTTTCTCGTTTAATAATCCAAAAAAATGCTCTACGCGTTTTGGTTATGCAACGAAATTCAAGAGATTGATATCGAAATTTCTTCGACTAAAACTTTCAGTTAGGGTTACTAGTGATACAAAGGATTATCCAGGTTCTGTTTATTTTTTCAGTCAAAAGAACTAGCCATACCACTGGAGTCCGCTTCATTAATAATTCTATTATAATTATACATTCGGTATACTGACTTATTTTCAACTGCTTATACCAGAGACCATTCTCAAATCTCAACACGGTATACACTCGGTACATTGACTTACTTTCAGCTGCTAATACGGTAATACCGGACCATTCTTCAACACGTTGCTTAAATAATAGGGTAATTTGCTGATTGGTCCAAAAAATCCGGACCTAATTATCCTATAGTCTGCCGGAAGAACCCAAGTATTCATGGGTCTAAAATCCTTTTTAAAAGTTAAAATTATTTTAATGGCCATCACGTGTGAACCATCCATGTACTACACATCTTCTACTTCTCTTCTTCATCAATTGTTATAACCAAATTTTCAGTTCAGCTACCTTCTTTAACTCGTTTAAACCTGAAAATATGAGGCAAGATTTTGGAACACCTGAAACCAAATCGAAAAACTCAGCGCAAACAACAAAATCAAAATCTGTAATAGCACAGTTTGAAACATAGATTTCTTTGAGCATTCTACAGTTTACTGCAACTGAACCTAAGCTACTCAGCAACTTTACTGCATTCACTAAGGTTTAGCATTGTGAGGGCTCTCACCGTCTTCAACAACTGAGAGAAATCTAGCATCAGTAACCTAAAATGGGTACCAAAAGGAAAATCAATAGAAGAATAAAAGAAACAGTAATTGAAGAACAAGATACTCCTCAATCTCCACCATCGAAGAAGAAGAAGAACGCTTCTCATGTAGATTCTCTACACCAAAATCAAAAAAGAAGAAGAACACTGATGTTATTGATTCTCCAACAACATCGAAGAAGAAGAAGCAAATTGTTGTTGTTGATTCTCCATCTATAAAGAAGAAGAAGAAAGCTCTTGTTGTTCATTCTCCATCAACATCAAAGAAGAAGAAGAAGGGTGTTGTTATTATTGGTAAAAAATGTACTAATTCTAATCATCGGTGCATATAAATATATAACATACTTTGTTCATGTTATAGGAGTTAGATCTAGCATACAACATCGATACATATCAATATATATATATATATATATATATAGTTTATTCATGTTATAGCACATAGATCTAGCATGCAACATAGGTTATATATTGATATGTATCTTGGTTTTTAGTTTTAATTCTTGAATTGGATCAATACATATCAGTATATACTTATTTTCATGTTATAGCATCTAGATCTTGATTATAGGATAAGTATATATTGATATGTACTTTGTTCTAGATTTTGAATTGGATCAGTACATATCAATATATACTTTGTTCATGCTATAGATATAAAGCATATATATCGATATATATTGTTATATATTATATCATTTAGATCTTGCATACAGGATAATATATATTGATGTGTACTTTGTTCTAATCTTGAATTGGATCAGTACATATCAATGTATACTTTGTTCAGAATATAACAGATAGATATCAGTATATCAACATATATAATTTGTTTTATATTATAGTACATATTGATATATTGTAGGGTTATTGACAGTATGTTCATTATATAGGTAATGTCAAAAAAACCACAAAGAAGACAAAAGCACCTGCACCTGCTAGAAAAATCTACAGAAGTGGTTTCATGGGAATTTTCTCACTAGTTAGAGCAATCAGGGCTGCAAAGCTTGAGTTGAGTGAAACTCAGTTGCGGATCATTGGTGAGAAATCATATGGGAAGCTTTTTTTGATGTTCTGGTACACAAATCTTGGTGTAGATCACTGGATGAAGAATGAAACTGCAGTGACCAATCTAATACAATGTTATAAGATAAATAAAGTTGTGAATGAGCTCACATTTGAGTTCAAAAGGCATGGAGTTTCACATATTCTGACATCCACTCCTGAAGAAATAGGTGTTATCTTTGGAATGCCAAGAACAGGGAAAAGACAATATGAAGATATGATGCTGACATCAAGGGGTGGATATCGAAACAATGCTTTCTTCCAAAGGTTCTTTGATGATGTAGAAAAAACTAAAAAGGTAAATAGAGTGAGTATACATGAAGAAATCTTGAAACTTTTAAGAAAAAAAACAGCAACTAAGAAGAAAGCAAATGAAAAAGTTGAAGAATCTGAAGAAAAGCAAAGTGATGAAGAACTTGAAGAAAGTGGGAGTGATGAAGAAAATGAACAAGAAGAAAGTGAAGAATATATTGAAGAAGAGAGTGAGGAAAAAAGTGAAGAATTGAGAGATGTTGAAGACCTTGTAAGGCTTATATGCCTATTCATGTGTATCACGTTGTTTTTCACAACAAAAGATGCAAATGCGTTGACTGAAAAATACATTGGTCTTGTGGAGGATCTCGAGGCTGCAAAGAATGTGTCATGGCCAGATTTGATACATTCTTACCTAGAAAAGTCATTAAATGACAATGTAAATGCAGTCGAGAATACTACCGGATGTCTGAACTATTTATTGGTAAGAATACGTACTAAAAATATTTTTATTAGTTTACTCAATGAAAATCATGATTTACTTTTAACTTTATTTTGGTGATTTTTTTTTTCCAAAACAGATTTGGTATGCAGAGCATACCTATTTGTTGGAACCAGAGGAAATAAAGACGATTCCGGAAAAGAAAAAAAAAAGTTTGTTCCAAGAGCTGTCAAATGGAATCTGACAAACTTATGTGCTGCACTCCAAAAAGACATTGATACAACTGAATATGAAATAAGAAAAATATATACTTATTTACTGCATTTATGATGTTCGTTATCCTACAATATATAATGATATGTATTGAACATATGATGTTTGTTATCCTACAGTATATATTGATATGTACCTTATGAAAAAACTACTTTTTATAGTACATATTTCTGAGTACATACTTTATTGTTTTAGTACAGTTCCATGAAAATTTCAAGGTTCCGTACAACAATCAAGAAAAGAAAATTCTGAATAGAATCACAAAAAAACTTGCAGAAGAGGAGAGTGAAGCTGGAAAGGTATAATATAAAGAAGAAACTGCAGGGAAGGCAGTGGAGGAAGATAATTGGAAAGCAAGATATCAAGATTTGACAAAGACAATCTTTGAAAAATAGGGTGAAGCGAACATCATGCAGCATAAGGATGGACCACTTGATGCATCAAAACTTCTACAAATGTTGAATGACATTTACATGAAAGATTCTCCCTTGGAGCTTGAAAATGAAGAAGAGTTTCGAGACTCAATTGATGGGAGTCTCACTCATTTGGATACTAACCCAACAAGAGAATTCCCATGTCCTACTACTCCAACATATCCTCTTTATGAAAACATAACAGAAGATGAAGTAGTTTTGGGAGAAGAAGTACCAACTGTTCAGATTCCAACAGAAGAAGCCCAACTACGACCACTCCAACAGAAGATGAACAAAATGTTTTGAGTCACACCACCGTCAAAAAAGTTCCATATAATGTTGCATTATGACAGACCGGAAATTTTTTGCTTCCAATGGATCGGGTTTCGGTCCATTAGGTCAGCTCCAACTTCCCGATACGCCACTCGAGAAACCGTACTTTTAAATTTTTCGGACCAATTCGATTTTTACCAAGCAAATATTTATCAAATTATCAATTCGGTTACCAGTTTCGCTAAATATTTTGTCTTTCAAAACAACTGTTCATTTGAACTGCTTTATAAGCAGACAAGCACAATACTGACATCGAGGGTCATCGAATCGGTCAAAGTTCCATCGTTTTACGGTGGGGACCAAACTCTAATGCTAGGATAGTCGGTTATCAGCCACCGTCCCGGACGGTCTTCCGCAGGTTGCCATAGTAATGGGATGCCCTTAAAGGCCTGACAAACTCACAGTAACTTAGGATCGTCAATGCCATCAAATGTTTTTATTATTCAACTGTGAGGACCAATCTCTAATGTCAGGGCAGTCGGATGCCAGCCACCATCCCAGACGATCTTCCGCGGATAGCCATAATAATGGGATGCCACGGGATGCCACTCTTGGCCAGGCAAAGTCACAGCATTCTGTCAAGCTCAACAAATTATCTGTCTCAGATGATATGAACTACTCAAAGAGCTAAAAATCATTTCCAGATCAATGGTACGAACTGTCATCATAAACAACAACCATTCTTCTCAGATGATATGAATTGTCTCTAAATGGCAACAACCATCTCCCAGTCTCATTTGGTGATATGAATTGGCATCCAACAATCATCCTTCGTTTCTCATTAGATGATATGAACAACCTCGAAGAAGTTGCAATCATCTCTCAAGGTAGTATGAACAGCCAGTACTGCAACTACCTCTTACTGCTAAGGTTACAATCATCTCTGAATGGATGGTCTGAACTGTCAAGCAGCAACCAACCCCTTTTAGACGATATGAACAACCTCATGCAGTTGTGCTGAACCGCAAAGCGACTGCCTACATACCCTCTCCGTAGCTCGAAGGGATCAAGCGCGACCGTATTTTGTCTTACTTTATTTAGATAGTATGAACGACTTACAGTAGCAACTATCTCTTATCTAATGATCTGAACTATCTAGTTTAGATAGCAATCATCTCTTACATTAAATAGTATCGATAGTATGAATTGCCCAACAACAACTATCCCTTACTTGTCACCTCACCAAAGTTTCATAACTTCCGGTATATCCCTGTTAAGCATATAACTTAAAATATCATTTTGTCAGAGGACTAAAACACTTTCAAGATATAAGCCTGCATTAAAATTAGAGCCGCCAAACAAGACTTCCAAAATAAAAAACTGATTTTGAATTTTCAGGCAGTAGTATGGTTCAAGCATGTATAGCAAGTGCCCATAATAATTTAAGCGTACAATAGTTCTTAATCTTAATTAAACAACATTCATTTTTAAACTATATAATATTTAAGCATTTAAACAGGGAACTTAACCATCACAAGTTTGTAAGAACCAGTCTCACTTTACCAGGTAGCTTTATAAGCTGAAGGATATGACCTACAGTACCATACAAGGGACAACACATTTGCAAATTTCAAGATCAGACGATAATTTAAGGAAAGTCGGAAACCATACTACCACAGTTACAAAACATATAGTGCCGACACGTAGGCTAAATAGAAATGCTAATTTAAGTGAAAACTCCATACAAAAGAGTACCGATCAAACCACTGGATTAGAATTAGAAGATATACACATTAACTCAACAAAGTCGGACTCATAAAAGCCCGCCATATTCTACGAATTCACAATCGTCTAAATACTCATCTTTACGGTACTGCAAGTAAAGGTAGCAAATTTAGATTAACTCAAACATCACAAAAAATCAAGGGATGTAAATTCCATCTAATCCCGGAACACACCAAATACACCTCCATCTATGTCATTTTCGCAACAGTTGAGGACTTAGTAACATATAAAGTAGAAACCTACCAAAGTTAATATATATAAAAGAAGTCCTGCTGATACAGCGGGGGAAATATGCATTCGCAAATTCAAATAGACTAGTTTAATTAAGTCCACAAATTTCTCAACATAACACATCACTTCAAAATATATCTACTAAGAACAATTAAATTTGACCATAAAAGAAGCTTCACATGCAGATTTGTAGATACCCAATATAAGACCTTGCACCAGTTCATGACATCTATATACACCTAGCAAAATATTCTTTGTCTGCTAAGAACGTAAATGCCTTCCACATTGGAGTTTCAAGTCCTATATTTTATTAAGCCGGATGTTAACACTTATGTGCTCACACTAATTAATTCAATACAGTCCACATGCTACCACAGTTAGCTCAAACAAACTCCAAAGAGCTAATCTATTAATAAGGTTTAACTTTGTACTAGACTGGTGTAAATGCAATTATTAAGGTTTAGACTGTCACAAGTTTCAACCATAAAGGCCTTTGACATAGGCTAATTTCAGCGAGAGCGAGAGCGAATTAAAATAGACTACAGAGTGTGATTCAACAGGCCTCCAGTACCACAGTCTACACTACCACATAAGTCTGGATCGATCAATCTAAAGAAACAAATCCATCTGCCCATTTTTGTTATCTTCAAGGTTGAAACAAACTTATTCCTATACAGTTTCCATTTTTACCAATTATTCGATTTCGAGTTCTCGAACTCACATACAGGAAAATGCAAAAATATGAGCGTTTAACCACTGGATACCACCTTCTAATTCATTTTCCGTCTTTATATACATATATACCAACAAGATCAGTCTTTCAAAATACCCATTATTTGCTAAGGATGTAATCATCTCAAAAAATATAACACACATCTATATAATCAATAACCATTTTATCAAACCAATGAAAGATACATCTTAATACAACCACCAAATCGAGATCTAAGAACATGATTTGTGCAAACTCATTCAAGTATTAATCATGCATTTGACATTAGGAAAAGTTTTGGGGAAACCCCCAAATTTCAACACAAGTATCCCTAACATGTAAATTTACACAGTTTAAATTGATAATTTTGAAGTTGACACAAATTAAAGCTAACCCATGCAGTAATACATCATTTTAAATTGAAGTTTAACATGCAATTCTTTGTAAACACTAAATTGGTGCGAGCCCTAATTTTACTGTGCTTATAACAACTTCAATATAAGAACAAATTTATAACAAAAGAAAACCAGATCAAAACATGCATCGAGTGTGATAGTACAAACCCATCAATTGATATTAATCACCATGTTCAGTTAAGAGAGGAAATTATTACTTCAAACAACTTACAAATGGAAGAAACGGAAGAAGAATTCCCTCTCACATTTATGCAACAACCAGCATCATCAACCTCCTCTCTCTTACTGCCGATCACTTCCTGTAAGAATCCATTACCCTCTTCTCTCATGTATTTCGTCTCCATCTTATCAATATAACCTCCCCAATAACAACACTAAAACCCCTCTCTAAAATCCATTCTCTCCATGTTTCTCTCTACGTTCATAGAAAGATGAAGGTGAGAAGAAACGGTGGTTTTCTTTGTTTTTATCACTCTGGTATGGAAATGACAGAAGTGTCCCTGGTTATTCTTGTCTAGCAATGTGTCGGACATGCTTAAATTTGGTTTCAAACACATCTACTAGTTATGCATATTAATTCTACTAAGGGACAATCCATTTAGGACACACATCGTATTTAGTTAAATCCAAGAAAAAGTACGGGTATGACATGCATTGTCAACACCACCTTCGGTGCATAATTTTATGGTGTTGATGTTTCTGTTATTAAAACATGGGCTAAATCTGACTTGGAGAAAGAGGTCAAAGAGATGCAAGAGAAAAGCAACACACAGGTAAGTAATGCTGGCTAGTTTCACTCTTTATTACAAATACGTTTATTAATGTAACTGTAAAATATCAATATGTACTTGATTATAAATATGTTTCATTATTGTCATATAACTGTATATATCAATATGTATATAACTATCATGGAAAAAACTCTATGGTTGCAGGATGATTTACCTGAACTTCAACAAGAAGCAGTGAAAAAGGTGATTGAAGCTATAGACCAGAGTATTGAAACTATTAAAGGGATGTCGCAGAACCCTGATGAACAAAACGTTGAAACCTTGGTTGACAGCTTCGTGGACATGAAAGTACCTTTGTTTACTGAGATGGCGAAGATGGAAGACATTGAAAAGTTCACATTTAAAGAATTTTAGGACTTAGTCATTTCCAGTAAAGGAGTTTATGATGAAGAATATGCATCTCTCAGCCAAGATAATGGTAGTGTTTTAAGCCATACTATGCTTGGGATTGACATTCGCATACATTTTGATAATTTATTTGGAAATTATTTGCGATGTGTAGAAGTTCGACAAGTTACAGCTGAGCCGAACCAACTTACACTTGAGAAGAATGCAAATCAAGTCACACCTGAGAAGGAAAATGACCCAGAGGTATATCTTCTAATTGTGGTAATTTACCTTTCTTGTCTTTGTTTGAAAAAATATGATTCAAATATAGTACTAAAAATCTGGATTCAAAAATGCAGGAATATGAAGTTACAACCACCCAAACGTCAAGCGACGTGCCACTAGCAACCAAACTTACCAAGATGACTGCTGCCAAAGAAAAAATAAAACTAAAGGTTATTGCAAAGAAGTCAGTACCAACTGTAGAACAAGTTAGCATGCGAGTAACTCGTGCGAATCCAGCAAAGAAGACAGATCCATTATTTGATAGTGGAAGTAAGTTTTTTGAAAAGAAGAAGTCGCAAACTGAACAACGAAAAAAGACAATAAAGACATGAAAAAACAATAAAGCTCGTAAAGCTCAGAAACCTCGTATCAATTTCATGGATCTTGAGAAGTCACCACTCTATGAGAAGATGACAGATGAACAGATAACGATTCTACTTCCATACTCTGATAAAGAAAAGAGAATGTAAGTACTTTCTACCTTTCATTTTACTTTTAAATCAAGTAGTTTTGCAGTACATATCAAAAATACTTACTTCAATATGTGTTTTTGTTATAAATGTGCATCTCGGTTGCTTGGACAATAGAGGATGGAGGTGGTATCTGCGTCAGCGGGGCTATAACAGAAGATTTGATCTTCAACAGAGCATTAGAGCAAGTTCTTCTCAACTACGCTTAGCATAAGCTTCAAGTGGCATCTAAAGAGGACCAAGAAAATCCTGAGGCAGAAAGAAAATACTTAAAGGTGTTGCACCTGGATCCAGCTGCTTGGGTATGTGTTGTTTTCTTCTTTTATACTTTTGAACATTGGATATGAAAAAAAATACATATTGATATATACTTTGTGAAATAACATATTAAACGTTTCCAATTTTCAGTATCATGTCGACAAACCAGAGACTTTATCGGGAGAATAAGTGACTGGTATTATTATACCAATCTTGACAATGAGCAACAACATTGAGAAGATCCGTATACCTATTTTCCATGGAAACAAGCATTGGACACTGCTCGAGTTTGAGTTTGAAACCCAGATATTCATCTTCACAACTCGTATGTGGCGTTCAGGGATCATTGTTATGAGAATGCTAAAAAAATATCTGAATACTTGTTCAATCCAATCAATCAGTTCTTGGCTGAGAATCATAGAGAGAATGTGAGCAACTTAAGGTTGAATGACTATGGGTGTCCACAACAAGGAATGTGGCCAGATTGACTTTTATATGTAATGCATTTTAGCAAGAGGAGATCAAAGATTGATCTTGATGGAAACAATTTGGGAGATGACGAACAATTTATGAAGAAGATTCAGAAGAAAATAATCAAGTTAGCATGCAGGTTGTTGACATCCACTCCGCCTGAAATCAGTTGGGACCCCTCCAAATGAAAATAAATGTTTACCTGCAGAGTAGATATGAATATGTAATGCAGTAGCTTTCTTTTTTACTTATTAAACTTAGTTTTTAGTTATTGAACTGATAAGGATTTATATACTTATATCAGGATCTTATTATGTTTATATATATATATATATATGATGATCTGTATTAGCATTGTTAGGTTTCTATTTATTTTTAGAGTTACGTAGAAAGGCAGAACATATTGATATGTGCTAGGAAGTACATACTGATAAGTACTTTGTTCTGAAACATTGAACCAATAGATTCGTATTCTAAAAAAATACATATTGACATGTACTCTGAAGTACATATTGATATGAATTTAAAAAATTACTTTGTTTATGTGCATTTTTTGTGTTTTTATAACAACTACAAGATTACTAAATAAAAGAAAATGTATTGGGAATAAAAATCACTAATAACGAGGGGATGCTGCCCCCTCGACCCCGTATATAGTGAATGACATTCAACCACATGTTCATACATCTTTAAAGATGGAGAAAAATATAAGATTTATATCATCAAATTCTCGTTCTGTCATTAAGAACATAATTTAGTTGGCACACAAACAAGTTCTGAAAAAAGAAACCTAAAAAAATACGACAAGTATCTTCTAAAAGAATTTAAATCCAAAATGTACTAAAAAAACTGTAATGAAATTAATTCCCATCCATATATTGGTACTGACAGATAACATTGCATGTAGCCTTATTGTGATGAGCTTTCAATTTATAATTTGAACATGTAAGAGGATTTTTGCTCCTCTCCCATGCACTCTTGATGCGGTTCTTTTTTCTTCTTCCTGGAGGAGCCCTAACTATTGTTGGAGGCCAGAATAGTATCTTCTGCGGTATACTCATCAGGCCTGTGGTATATTGAAAAACATAAATAAGAAAAATCTATTATACTTGTGCAGTTTTTGTTGATGTATGTTACACTAAATATCAATATGCACTATGCTAGTTCTAGTTTATGGTTTATATGTATTGCTTAAAACCATTCTCATGGATGATACTACCATAAAAAATATCAATATGTACCGCTTAAAAACTTACCTGTCGTGATTAGGAACAGGTCTAATAACGATTGAATATAGCTGGCGATAACAACTAACTTTGAAGTATTCGTCGATATAATCAAGGAACTTTCCCCCACATGCAGCAATAGCTGCAGTAGCATGCGGGCATGGAAAACCATACACGCGCCATCTTTGGCAAGTACAACTCTTTTTCTGTAGATCTACCATATGAGACCTGCGCACAAGAAACCAAGCATATTATTTACGCAGTATATATTTACATTTTCCCTACACAAATAAAAAAAAATATAATCTGCACAATACATATTTGATATATTTTATGCAGTACCCCTAAAAAACTAGTTTAGTGGATATTTCACATCAAAAGAGCATGTTACCTAAAAAACTAACCTTGGGGAATGAACTCCAAAGACATGAGCATATGACTGACTAACTTTCCAAGGACGACCAATTTGAATGTGTAGTTCAAGCAAGGCTTGATATACATGGGTTAAGAGTTCTGGATCCATCAAAAGACTTTCTTCACGACATTCAGACATCAACTCCATTACGCGTAGCCTACACGACAAATAAAATTAAAAAACAACAAACATATTATATATATATATAATACATATATACTTGAGTGTTACAAGGAACTTATAAAAACCTGATTGTGTCAAAGAGAGCGGAGGGAGGTAACTTCTTCTCGCGGCGAATCAAGTTATTAAAAGACTCGACAATGCTTGAAGAAGTCTGACCATACCTACATCCTGGGAAGTATGCACTAGAGCATTTTTGCCTAGGAATGTTACGACAGTATTCAGCAACCCAAGGCCTTCCTAGATAAACCATTTCTTGAAGACCTTCTTCATATCTTGCTGGAGAAAGCGCATATGTTGTTTTTTGGAGACAATTCATCACTTTTTTATATTTTTAATCAGACTTATTGATGGGTAAGTTCTTTTTCAAGTGGAAAAAACAATAGCTATGATAAGAATCAGGGAAAACTTCAGGAATTGCATTCAGCAAACCTTCACCTCGGTCAGTCAAAAAGGTGATGGGACGATGGTCCACAACTTTTTTAAGATTGTCCATAAACCAATGCCAATTATCATTATCTTCGTCAGGAACTAATGCATATGCAAAAGGATAAAACCCTGAAAAAGTATATAAATCCCATATGAATATGTACTTCATGTCTGCACCTTCAAATTATGTTATACCTACAATGTATATCAATATGTACTTTATGTATGATGTGTATGATCCTACAATATATATTGATACGTACCAGAAAATAGACTACATTTCTCTTTGTACTGGTACATAAGAAAAGTTATCTTGATTGCCGTTAAGACATTTCGCAGCCATTAGACCTCCTTTAACCTCCCTGTAAGAAATGTCGCATCACAAAAGATCATTGGATGACAAAGTTTATAACCCTCTCTACAAGCTCCAAAGCAAATAAAAAGTCTTTTGAATGTCTTTGTTGCATCGTTGAAGTCAAAATCAATATAAGACCCTGGGTTGGTTTCCGCAACAGCAGTGACCCACCAAGCAAGATCAGTGTATGACTTTACATCGTCACCAAAAATCATTTGATGCGATAAGTCTAATGCATGATATGCATGGTGATAATTGATGTTGATCCCTCCCCCAACTTTAATATAATCCATAATATCTTGCGGTTTTATGAGAGGGTTGTCCTTGACACGCTCATGAACTAAATGATTTACAAGCTTCCTCGAAACAGTTGGACTCCTCAACCTATACCCAGCACCACAAGTGTGCCTCCCCACATAAACCTTTATCTTAAACACATCCAAAGACCCATTCATGGATACCGCATGAAGCATCCAAGAGCAGCAGTCATTGCTGCATCTCACCGTGAATCTCTCAAGGTCGTCCTTCAATTTTTTAACCTTATATTCATTCCTCAAACAATATTTCTCACATGCTAACCGAACAGCTTTAACACCACCATAGAAGAGATGGTTTTTATCTTCAAAAACATTCTCCCAACCATCGGAAAAAAGAACACTTGCAACCTCTTTATAATCTTTCAAATAATTATTCCTAGCACTCACAACCAACTCAGAGCTGTTGTCAAAATCAGCACTTCTCGAAGAACTAGATGCACCAGATAAAACAACACCCATATGCAATTCAAATAAATCTGAATTCTTTGTAAAATATAATGCAGCAAGCCCTTGAAGCGATACATCAGCAAGGACAGGGACTCTCACCCCATCTTCAACATAATTAACAACAATAGTTGATGAAGTCAACCAGCTCCACGCATTGCAAATAGTAAACTTCAAATCTTCCAAAGTCGAAGATAACGTAACCAAATATGCAATCTGGTGTTGTTTGTGGTATACATGAGAGTAACAAAAGGTATTTGGATTAGAACCAACACCTGACATGTTGAACCTATAGAAATGTGATCCAAATAAAAATTAAACATATATTTTCAGATGATAGGAACACCAAATCTACGGTACAACATAATATGTACTGGTTTAGGAGTATAACAAATATTTAGATTCATACAAAACAAACAAGTAAAAGCATATTATATGCAGTACAAACAATTATGTACTGATTCAAAAATAGTATACCATACAATATATATAACAACAGTGCATATCAAAAAGCTTAGAAAAACAGTACATGTTAATATGTATTGAAGAATCATTCAAAGAAAAATCAGAACAAATAACAGAAATCATGAGTTCCTGAAAAAAATAAAAGAAAACCAAATCATACATATTATCAAACTACATTTAAACAAACGGAATACGGCGATCTAATGAACGAAATAGAACAATTACAAAAATCAGTTTCAAAAATCAACAGAAACACTAAACACGAACAAAAACGAGGTCAAAACATGCATAGAAAAAGATAATCATCACGATTTCAGTGTAATAAAAATAAAAAAATCGTGAAATCGAGTTGATTATCATGATTTCAGTTTAAAAAAAAAACAAAAAACAGAACAAAGCATAAAATAAATCAAATAACAGAGAAGAAAATTAACTAGAAAAAAAATCCTGGAGATTTGAGATCGAAACCCTGAAACTGAAGAACACCAGCAGAAGCAGAGAGAGAGCGAAAGTCGGATCTGAGCTGAAGAAAGGAAAGAAAATCTACGAAGATTTGATTTCAACTCGTTTTATATGTACGTTAGAGAAAGGATAAACTAGGAATATTTCCAAAATATCTCTCATAACTCACACGTGAGTTAGACCAGCGAGTAATAAATTTACTCCAAAAACAAGTTTTTGGACTACATACTAAACATGCTAAAATGGGTGGACTACATACTAAACGGGTCACCAAAAGTGGATTAACTAGTAATTCCTAGTAAATAATATGTCATTCTCTAGAGTCCAGTTCACGACTGTTGAATCCAATTATTCACGATACTTGATTCAGCCAAAAGCCTGGAAAAAGAGTGTAAGGGTAAAGTACCAGTGGAAGCATTAACGAGTCGAAAGACTCGAAACCAAAGAGAAAAATGAGCATGAACCACTGAATAACTCATTCGATTGATTTATTACTGGTGTTGTGGTATACACCATCGTTTATTATCATACAAGATGACAAGGATGGTAAAAATTTTCCAAGTCCGACTAGACTTGATTCAGGCCCGCACCCAGGTGGGCTTAAAAACTAAATTTAATTTGGACTAAGGCATTAAAGAAAAAAATAAAATTCTTAAAATTTGAAACTTAGGTAGTGGACCTGAGGGCGTGACCCGGGCTTTAGCCCCGGTTAGCCCTTTCATAGGTCCGTCAGTGACTGATTCTTTTTATATAGGGAATCAATTTATTTGGACAAATAGAAAAGTAAAATCTACAGTCAGGCCCGTTTTCACCACTTTTTTTACCTACAAACTCACCGTCCAAAAACTTCACAGTCACACTCTTATATTATAAAAATCATACCTAGAAACCCATAAATTCTAAAATTTGTTGTAGTAAAAATGGTTGACCACTTTAGGTGCATGGTGCATGTGCTTTTCCTTCATGCTTGACATATGGGGTAGTTTCTCTTCTACTACCAACACATGTACTACTACTGCTAATCATCATAACACTTGTACTAACATTCTTGTTATTCTTGTCTACTTAAAGGAAACAAGAGACAAATGAATAAGATGATTATTCCTCCTTCTCTTTATGTTTTGTCTCTACTGCACTACAACTTCTTTATAATTAACTTCTACACGTTATCAACACCTTTCTCACCATTTGAGCTTTGATCCTTCACAACACAACAAAGAAGTTGTTGGTTCCATCCTTAAATCAAGTAGGATTTTCTAAAAGAAGGTATACCTCAACCATTCCTTCTATTATCATATACTTATTTACTCTTGTTGAAAGTGATGTATTTTTCTCATCTATCACATGATGATAATATTAGTTTGTACTCTTTACTATCACATGCTTGTACTCTTTAATTTATCTACAAGAAAAAAAAATTGAAAAAAGAAAATCCATCTGATTTTCATTAGTTTGTTTTCAACTTGATAGTGATAGTTTATTTTGTTTCTTTATCACATCTTGTCTTACAACATGAAAGTGGAGTTTTTGTCTCTAATTTATCATGTGATACACAAAAGTGTGTTTTGTTTTTATCTAGATTCAAAGAAAAAACCCATCTGATTTGTTTATAACTCACCATGTGATATTGTACTATCTCTTTCATTTTTTGAAAAGCATGATATATGTATGGATATTGTTTACCTTTGAAAGATATCATGTCATTCTACTTGTTAGACAATATATTATACCTATGATGCATATATGTATGTATGTATATAAATTATTTATTTTTCTTAAAAAACATGCAATAAATATTGAACTATTTTTATCACTATACTATTTATTTTTACTTTTAAAAAAACATGATTATATATTAGAATCAAACCTAAATTCACAAATCTTAAAGCATTCGATCAAGTTACACCTTGTAAGCGTACTTCAAGGCGGCTCAGTTGGATAGAATCCGGTGATTAAGCATACCTGTTATCCGGTGATACAAGGAGTTTTGTGGATAACTAAGTGTACCTGCTATTCTACGGTTGGTGATGAATGGTTCTGATGAAACATAGATAAGTATACTAATCCGGTTAACATTTGGTAACGGCGAAGGACTCCCTAATCATCTTTCTTTCTTATTATCTTTTTATTATTATTTTTAGTTAATTAAACAACCAATCCCCCTTAGTATTTACTTTTATTATTAGTTTTGCTAATATAAATAACATATCAATTAGACAACTCTCTGTGGAAACGATCTTTACTACCGCTATATTATTAGTTAATTAGTGGGAATATCTTGAGTAATTTGTTGCACTTACGACATGCATCAAATGGCACAATGATTAAAGTCACAGAAGCTCTATATGCACCAAGAGATAACCTCACTTTATTAAGTTTCAAGGATATCCATGCAAATGGTTATCACTTGGAAAATCACTGTGAGAATGGAATTGAGTACATATACGTGACCTCTAGTGAATGTGAAAGGAAACGCATCTTAGAGAAACTAAGGAGTCACTCTAGTGGATTGTACATCACCACTAATAGGATTATCAAATCCCATGTTGTTACTAATGATGAATTGTTGACCAGTGACTTATACAAGCTTTGGAACAATTAACTAGGGCACTCAGGTCGTGTTATGATGATCCGTGTTTTAAAGAACTCACGCGGACATCCCTTCTTCGAATGAAAAATAAAATGAGACAAAAGGTTGTTACAATGCAAAGTAACAATGTGCTTTCTAAGTAATTGATGCACAATCTTTGCCTTCTAAAGTAATAGAAAACGTAACCTTCGTTTTCCAAAGTAATTAAAGCGAACCCTATATCCAATTCTTCTTTGTTTTCCTTTTCGAAGGAACGTCACTCATTTTGCAAAGCTTGTACTTTAGCAAAGACAGGATCGAGACCATCATATGCTAAAGATACCAAACAAAATATTACATTTTTACAAAGAATAAAAGGTGATATTTGTGGACCTATACATCCAGAATACGGACCATTCAGGTATTTTATGGTTCTGGTTGATGCTTCGACCCGTTGGTCACATGTTGCATTGTTGTCCACAAGAAATGCTTCTTTCGCAAAGCTCCTAGCACAAATTATACGATTAAGGGCTCACCACCACAATCATCCAATCAAGTCTATCAGACTTGATAATGCTGGAGATTTTATATCTAAAGGAACTGATGATTTTTGTATGTCTAATGGAATTGACATAAAGCATCTCGTATCCCATGTATATACTCAAAATGGTCTCGCAGAAGCTACCATCAAAAGGTTACAGATGATATCTAGGGCATTGGTTATGCGTTCCAACCTTCCTATTACTGCCCGGGGGTACGCCATATTGCATGCAACATTACTTATTCGCTTTAGACCCACGTCTATCCAACCATTTTCTGTGTACCAGTTGATAACTGGATATGAGCCTGATATTTTACATTTACGCTTATTTGGTTATGTCGTATACGTGCCTATTATGCCCCCCACAACGTATTAAGATGGGTCCACAAATACGAGTACATATTTATGTTGGATATGAGTCCCCAAAAATTATCCGCTACATAGAACCTTTGAGAGGCGATCTCTTTACTGCTAAATTTACGGATTGTCACTTTGATGAGACAACCTTCTCGTCGTTAGGGGGAGGTATGGAAAAGGATTTCCTAAGGGAACGAAAGAAATTGTCATGGTGTGTTCCCACATTGTCTCATCTGGATCCCCGCACTTCACAAAGTGAAAGTGAAGTGAAAAGAATTATCGATCTTCAGATTGTGGAAGATTCAATGCCTGGTGCATTTACTGATATCACCAAAGTGACGAGATCACACATACTAGCTGCAAACGTACCTACAAGGATGGAAATCCCTGATAAAGGACAAGTCACCTTAGATAGAGGTGCCAAGGCTATACTTGGTGGAAGCGTAGCTGAGGTTGTGGCCCCCAAAAGGAAGAGGGGAGACCACTTGGTTCGATCAATACTCATCCAAGGAAGAATAGGGAGAGTAAGGCACAAACTGATCCATATATCATCAATGCAGATAATCCATCTGATGAGATTGTCTCCGATTACAGTTATATCCATGAATCATTACTGGGGGACGCCCCAAAGTTCGAATTGATTCCTGAGAACAAAGAAATCTCCATGGATTGTGAAACTGCATATGTTTTGATAGAAAGATCATCCACGCATATTGATGATATATTTGCATATAGTGTTGCTAGAGAGATTATAGAACACGATGATATCGAACCACGCTCTATTGCAGAATGCCAAAAGAGAGAAGATTGGCCTCAATGGATAGATGCTATCCAGGACGAACTAGATTCACTGGAAAAAAGACGGGTATTTGGTGTGGTAGTAATAACCCCATCAAGTGTAAAGCCTGTAGGATATAAATGGGTATTTGTCAGAAAGCGTAACAAGAAGAACGAAGTCTTGAGGTATAAATCTCTCTTTGTGGCGCAAGGTTTCTTACAACACCCTGGTATTGATTACGAAGAAACATACTCTCCTATAATAGACGTCATAACGTTACGCTACTTAGTTAGCTTGGTAGTTTCATAAGGAGTTGAAATGCAGCTTATGGATGTGGTTACCACATATCTCTATGAGGATCTCGATACAAAGATATTCATGAAAGTGCCAAATGGCCTTCCATTTCCCAAATCAAGTAACTCTAAACCACGGAGTGGTTTGCAATTCAGTTTAAACGCTCACTTTACGGATTAAAACAATCCGGACAGATGTGGTATACCCGTCTAAGTGACTATTTTTTTGGAAAGGAATATACAAATAATAAATTGTGCCCCTGCGTGTTCATAAAGAAAACAAGTTCGGGTTTACAATTATAGTTGTCTATGTTGATGATATGAACATAGTAGGTACTCTTGATGAAATAAGAGAAACCGCAAGCTATTTGAAATCCGAATTTGAGATGAAAGATCTTGGGAAAAATCGGGTGTGTCTAGGACTTGAACTAGAACACCGAGCTTGTGGAATATTAATCCACCAGTCTGTATACTTCCAAAAGATATTCAGGTAATTTAATATGGACAAAGTGCACCCTTCTAGCACTCTCATGGTTGGTCGAACTTTAGATGTACATAACGATTCATTTCGTCCAAAGGAAGATAATAAAGATGTATTGGGAGCTGAATATCCCTATCTAAGTGCAATAGGCGTATTATTGTACTTAGCACAATCTACTCGACCATATATCTCGTTCTCAGTGAACGTTTTAGCTAGATTTAGCTCAGCGCCAACGCAACGTCATTGGAATGGTATAAAAAATATCTTTAGATACCTAAAAGGAACCATTGACTTAGGTTTGTTTTATCCCTATGAAGACGAAAGAAGAAATGTTAATGTAATTGCGACTCCCTACACCAAAACCCCAAATAATGTATTGGTTGGTTTTGCTGATGCTGGATACCTCTCAGAACCACACAAAGGTCGATCCCAAACTGGATATGTGTTCACCGTTGGGAATACTGCAATATCCTAGAGAACGACCAAACAAACCCTTGTGGCTACCTCCACGAACCACTCTGATATCATTGTCCTACATGAGGCGGTTCGTGAGTGTATATGGTTAAGGTCTATCATTACACATATTCAAGGGACATGTGGTTTGAGTTCTACCAGTGAAGAGCCAACTTGCATTTACGAAGATATTGTAGTTTGCATCGAACAGATGAAGCAAGGGTATATCAAGGGTGATAATACGAAACATATATCACCGAAGTTCTTTTATAATCAACAACAACAATGTCTTTTAAACATTCAAGTCAGTAAAGCAAAGTTTGAATGAAAATGTGGCAGGCTTATTTACTAAGTCATTGCTTAAGTCTACATTTGAAAGCCATGTGAGAAGTATAGGACTAAAGAAATTATCCGAACTTCCGTGATTACATGTGAAAGGTTTATGACTAAAGGAATTGTCTGAAGCTCGTGATTGCATGCATAAGACTAAAGAAATTGTCTGAACTCCCATGACTACTTTGGACTAAAGAAATTGTCTTACATCAAGGGGAGCATCTAATGTTATGTTGAACCATTTTTCCCTTCATCGAGGTTACTTTTTTCCACAGGGTTTTGTTACTCGACAAGGTTTTTAACGAGACAACAATAATACCATCAATACAAATTCATGAAGAGGTGTCGACATCAGGGGGAGCATCTAATGATGCCATGATTGACATAAAGGTGTGTTGAACTCTTTTCTTTTACCAAGGTTACTTTTTTCCACGGGGTTTTGATTACTCGACAAGGTTTTTTAGTGAGACAACAGTAGCTCCAGAAATATAACTTCTCGTTTGAGGTTATTCTTCTCCTTATAAGTGTTCGGGTTTTTCTACCAAGTGTTTTACTAAGACATCTACAAAGGAGAAAAGTCTTGACAATTGACGTCATTCTAGAGCTCAAATATCGTCTTTCTCCTTCGACCATTTTTTATCTCAACGAACTTTTCTGGCAAGGTTTTGACAAAGCAATGAGTTTATAGTGGTGGTCATCCAAGAGGAAATGTTGTAGTAAAAGTGGCTGTCACTTTAGATGCATGGTGCATGGTGCATGTGCTTTTCCTTCATGCTTGACACATGAGGTAGTTTCTTTTTTACTACCAACACATGTACTATTATTCTTAATCCTCACAACACTTGTACTAACATTCTTGTTATTCTTGTCTACTTAAAGCAAACAAGAGACAAATGAATAATATGATTATTCCTCCTTCTCTTCATGTTTTGTTTCTACTACGCTGCCTTTTCTTTAAAATTAACTTCTACAAAATTATGTTTTCCTTTCTTTTAAAAGGCCAAACTACCTTTTTTTTTACGGGAAGTAGCTATGCAGGGAAGAAGAAATCTTCGTCACCACAATTTCCCATCGCTTCCGAGCAGAGAAAATGATTTACAGTAGATAGTGTTTGTTGACGTGGCCGCCTATAATTATCGGAGGTGTGGTTGCATCCATCGTCATCGCTAGTTTTGTTTTTCCAATAAGTTTCATCTTCTTCTTAGGGTTTCAGAATTTTTAGATTCAATGTAAAGTTTGGATGATCATTGATTTGTTGTTTAGATTAGGGAATGATATGACTAAAGATCTATATCGATTTGCTTAATTTATGAAACTTTGGATTTTACTGAAATGCGCAGGCACCCAATATAAAATCGACAAAAAATTATTTGGAACTGCATTTTATGCTCTGTCCAGTTCAATACTCATACATGAATCTTTATAAAAACTAATTTTGTGTCATTTCTTTGAGGTTACTTGCAGTCATAACTGCACTCATCGGTATTTGCATCCCTTTCCTCGGTGGATTGTTAGAATTCTTTGGAAGTCTACTTGCTTCTATTTCGTATTTCGTAAGTCTACTTGTAGCCTTTATTATTTTCATAATCGGTGATTTCTAGGACATTTTACCCATAATCTTGTTTGAATTGTTTTTTTTAATGATATATTCTACATGGAGTTGAGGAAAAACCTCACAAGGAGATGCAATTTAGATGTATATCATAAAAATGCTAGCTGCTTGGACTGACAATCAGGCATGGGATGGTTTATTTGGATGCAGATTCCTTGTATAATGTGGAAAATCCTTAGCAAGCCTAAAAGGTGGAGCTTCCATTGATTTTCTTGTTGAGACCATTAATTTGGTGAGGTGCCTACCAAAAAGTTAAGGTGGAAATGAGCTAAGGGTACGTACATAGATCATTATATATACTATTGCATATGCTTCGCTTTCTCATACTTAAGATGATTGTTTGTTTCTTCGCTTACAGGCTTACAAGAATTAGTGCTATACTTTTACACAACGTCTACCAGCTGTGTATCATACAAAGAAGATTGACCAGAACTTATATATTTACATGTTTTATCAAGTACTTATAAGTTTCCAACATTGTCAAATTGTTTATGGTCCTGGGACTACGTTATTATACTAGATGTATTTCTTCCTTGGTATAATGCATGTTGGTTCTTTGTTCAGAATGCCAAAAGAATTGAGCTTGAAGGCTTTGCTCCATTCGTTCCTATTGATCAACTTTCGATCCGAATTCATCAAACGTTTTGGATCAGTGAAAGTCTGGTTCGTTTTGTTCGACAAGTGATGGATGCATATAGGCTATACACGGTGGTAGCTTACCTTGTCCTTATCTCTTGAAGTATTTCATCTAAAATCTTACCAATATCTATGTATAGTTCAACCGTAACATAATATAATTATATTTATTAAGGAGCTGCTTTATTTATATATTTGGGAAATTACCAGATTATATATTGATTGAAATATTTTTCCGTGTGCTGGTGTCCATCTTTAAAGGGTGTATAACGGGTTATGCAGATTAAAGTAGTTGCATAATATGTTATGCAGCCATCTTTAAAAGGTGCATAACGTGTTATGCAGTCATCAAATTAATTGCATAACTTGTTATGCAAAATGAATTTTTACAGTAATTCATTCTTTTCTTTTTGTTTCTTCTTCATATTAGGACTTTGATTTCTTTGATTAACCAGAACGAAGAAAATGAAATTTTAGAGAGAAGTGAGAATCTCATGTCATTCTCATGACTTCCTCTTCTTATGTAAATCATCATCATCAGAGATCAACATGAGGAGCTATTTCCAGTGGTTATAATTTCCATTTTCCATTCTACTTGGAAACAGGTACTATTTGGGGATTTCTGGTCTGAGAAGAAGAAAAAGTGAAGGGCGTGAGGGAAATATAAGTGGAAACAAAATCTCTTCTCTCTCACTCGCAATTTCTCCTTATGAAAATTTGTTACTATCATCTCCTCGATTTCTTTGTTTTAAGTTGTTTGATTATAAGGGATATGGTGTTTCTTTTTCATCTTATTTGTGGTTCTAATTTGGTGTTATTATTAGAACTTTTGTGCTGCGGTGGTCGTAGGGTTGCATTAGAAGAGTGGATCCATATCGGTTTGACCAATGAAAGAGTTTTAGATAAATAAAATCCCTTTAAAGTTGGAATTATGGAAGGAATTCTCTTCATCGGATTTAGCTACAAAGGTATTGTTTTACTTTGTTGTTGTATAGTGGTTTGTATGAGTATGGGTTTATGTGGATGGGATTTACCTTAGTGTTATTTTTGTTATTGAGTACGAATATTTTGCCTTGATAATTTAATCACAATTCTTATATTTCTGTGTTGGTATTTATCATTTTAGATCTGAAAGTAGAATGTTTTCTCAACTGTGAATCATCAATATATAGATGTTTGTACTTAAATAATTGTGCTTACTACTTGATGCTTATGGGAGTGGATGTAGTTCAAAATTAATTTTGTAAGTCTGTATGCATCGCACTATGTAAAGAGTAGTTATTCTTGTAATTGAATTGTTGATGGTGGGTTTTTAACAAAGGAGAAAATTGTAATGCTATCTATGCTCAACTGCAGAAACATGAAAATGTATATATATTTTTTGATCCGAGATCAGAATTATGAATATGAAATATTGTCTTACATTCCGTAAGAGAATTGAGAATATATATTCATTCTGTGACTGCAGAAACCATGTAGTCCCTTTATTTGCACCCGTAAAATTTCAGAGCTATACTCTAGATACTCGTTATTTAATATGCACCCGTAAAGATTACTCATATAAAACAGAGCATACTGATTATACAAAATTACGAACATTCAGAATAAAGGATACGCCATATCTGAATAATAGCGCTAATTAGATGTATACTATCTAAATGTAGAGTCACATCAAACATAATTTCAAGATTGTAAACTTCCACGGTTGGATCTCTTGAAGGTGTTCTGTATGAGGTATAAATGCCAATAATTAAATCCAGCAAGACTGAAAAAACTCAAAATAGACCATAACCGTGGTCATGACATTAGTCAATGTCAATAAATATAGGCTATAGCCCTGGTAACAACAAGTGCAGGCTTTAGTAAACCCTAGCCATGTCTCCAAAAAAAATGTGTTGAAATAATAAAAGGGACAAGTCAACCAAAACAATGAAGCCACAAAGCCACGGAGAAGTGCTAGCCGCAGCACTAGTAGAAGTGGTTCACAACAGCAGAGCTAGCATCAACGCTACACCCAAGCTCCGTGCAACGCCCAATCTCCCTGCAGCTAATCTCCGTGCAACGCCAGCGCTCCGTGAAGCGCTCATGCTGCGTGTTCAGCGCTTTGTGCAGCGCCCGAGCTCCGTGCTACACCCAAGATCCGTACGCGCCAAGCTCCGTGTGCACCCAAGCTCCGTATGTACCCAAGCTTCGTGCGCGCCCAAGCTTTGTATGCACCAGTGCTCCATGCAGCGCCAAGCTCAACTGCTAGGTCCCACGCTCTGCTACATCCCAAACTATTATTTTCTCATGTTAGCACCACTATTCGCTCAAGCTAGCATAATTACTTAAACCATTATTATTACAAAATTGACACAAAGTCTACTAGAAAGATTATCTTTACAACAAGGCTCATGGCTTTGAAGCCATGACCCCACTAACTCTTAAGAGACATCAAATCATATTACAATGGGGGATAAAACATGGGATTTTGTTCTAGCGGTTTACAACAACATGGGTGTAGCACTACCCCATGAAAAGAAAGTTACAAAGTTAGTGGTAAGTTGGAGTGGTTGAAAAGATACTGGAGTAATGGTCCAGAAGTTTCCAGAAACTTCCCATGGCAAAAGTGGACGATTACCACAACCTCCACTAATTTACAAGGAAAGTATGTGGTACCAAAACATTATAAATAGGCTGCTTAGCCAATTTCAACATAAATCACAACCAGAACAACAAGAGAGAAAACAAGCGACAGATAAAGAAGAGATAGAAAATCATTCTCAAGCTATGCCATTTTTTCCACCATAACACACAGTTCTACACACAATTCCTTCAACTTTATTTGCTTCCTTCCCTAAGATCAACTCATCTCCTCTCTTTGTAACCGAAGCAGAACAAATACTAACATCCTACTTGTTTTATTTGTCTTGTACGATTTTGATCCTCGAACCTACAAAAAGTACTTCAACAGTACATTGTTTTGCCTGAGAGCAATTTTTAGGTACAAACATGAATGAAATTTCCTCTATTTTGATTTTACATGAGTTAATTGATTGGCTTGCAATTAAAGTGTGAACTAAACTAAATTCTATTTACTACACATAAGTGGAATGTAAGGAAAGTTTAGACTTGCACGGTGGACCACTGATTCCTTTACCCTTTCGTGGATTTGAGTAATTAATAGAATTTTTTTTCTAGTAAACATAGATAGAAGAAGAGTTATACTTGATATGCATAGGGTTGGCGTTAATGGTGAAATGCAAATCGATGTTCGGGCGCAGAAAGAATTACTAGACCATATAACAACCCTTTGTCGTTAGGGTATGTATACTGTAATCAGAATTAATCAATTGTGTACAATTACTTGTGTGGAGTATTATATGTGATTGCGAAAAAAGAGGGTACGATTTCCGAAATAATCTATTGTGTAGCTATAAAAATGTCTGCATAACATGTTGTGCAGTTGAGAAAATGGATGTGTAACACATTATGCAAACAATTTTTTGTTAGAACTAAAATCAACCAAAAATAGCTGCATAACCTGTTATGCAACTACAAAATGACTGAATAACCTGTTATGCAGTCGAGAAAATAACTACATAACGTATTATGCAACCCCTTTTTGTAAGCACTAAAATAAAAAAATAGTTGCATAATCTATTATGCATCCAAAAAATGAATGCATTACTTGTTATGCATCTGAGAAAAATGTTGCATAACACATTAAGCATCGATCTTTTTTGTAAGCACTGAAATCAACCAAAAAATGGATCATAACTTGTTATGCAGTCGAGAAAATAACTGCATAATTCGTTATGCATTCTCTTTTTGTTGGAATATTGTTTTTCTAGGCATATATATCATTTTAGTGGTTGTGTAACCAAATTAGTGGATACATGAACCAAAATTTGGTTGCATTATATGTTATGCATCCTTTGTGGTGGCTGTATAATTCGTTATGCATCTTCTTCTTTTTTGGAATGTTATTTGTTAGGTATATACATCGCTTTATTGATTGCATAACCAAATTAGTGGGTGCATGAACCAAAATATGGTTGTATAATGTGTTATGCATTATTTTTGGTGGCTGCATAATTCGTTATGTAGATTTTTTTTTGTTGGAATACTATTTTAAGCATATACATCGTTTTAGTGGTTGCATAACCATATTAGTGGATGCATAAACCAAAATATGGATGCATAACGTGTTATGCATTCCTTGTGGTGGCTGCATAATTCGTCATACATCTTTTGTGGTGTCTCCATAATGTGTTATGCATCATTTGTAGTGGTAGCATAATGATTATATATCCATTTTTTGAATTTTTTGCCTAAAATAACAATCACCTCCGACTTTTTCGTAAAAAATGGAAATTTGACATTGTTGTTATACTCGTCGTGGAGATCTCTTTAAAAGATTTATAAAATTTATAAATTTCTAAGGCGGATTTTTAGATATGTTATATTCTAGTTTGCTTGCAAATTATACCCCTGAAAAAATAGGATGCATAACGAGTTATGCAAACACTTTACAAAGGAGAAAGAAAATCAGAGATTTATTTGTTATACAAGTTGAACATATTAAGGGTACTTGTGTCTTCTTCCTCTCTTTTCATAATTTCAAATAATTATGGGTTTGACAATAAATAGAAAAATATTGGGCTTATGAATAGGTTTTTTTTTGGGGGGCCTTAGCCTAAAATTCCCAATACAAAACACGGTCAAAAATTAATCTTAAAAAGACTAGACAAATTTATAGAAAATATCATATGGATGTACTCTACGTATCATCTTATACTCGATTTATCATTGCCCAATCATGTTGTCCACCTACAAGCTTCAAAATGACATATTCGAACCTTTTAGACTCAATAGAACTTAGTTTAGAGATAATATTTGTAAGGATATAATTCACATTAACTAGAATAATACTAATCCAGGCTCTCATGCTACCGAAGTTACTAAATACTTGTTTAACACTAAAGTATCTCTCAGATCATGGAATCAGTCTAGTTTTGAAAATATTACAACCCAAATATCTAAGAATAAGTCTCAAATTGATGCCTTAGCTACTAGGATTATAGCTGGAAATTCTGATAGGATAGAAGAGTTAAAGATTAGACTCAGCTATTGGTGGAGGAGGATTTTTGGAAGCAAAGAAACAAGGATGAGGATCTAAAAAATGGAGATAAGAACACTGCATACTATCATAACTGTCGATGCAAAAATGTATCCCGACACTCCTCGAGCTTGATGGGCTTGATCTGAATGGGGTTAGTTGTAAGTAAGAGAGGAAAAAAAAGGCTCTGAAGCCCAAGTTAGAAAGAGTTTTATGCAGGTGGGAGATATTTGGAGTTGAAAGTGTGTACCTTTTGAGTTGGAATTAAGCTTTTATTTATCGGTAGAAAACAAATCTACCTTATGTGATATGTAGTTATCCTAATAACAACCTAGATTTGTAACTATCTAAAGTAGACAACCAGATTGTTAATAGGATTTGTTGTTATCTCTAAAATCTACCAAAATCCTTGCTCATTGTATCCCATTTTATTCTAGGATTTATAGTTACCTTAAATAACTACAAAAATCCATGTCAATCGTATCCTCTTTTTACTAGGATTTACAATATCTTTAATAATTAACTAGATTTGATAAAATTTATATTTATCCTAGTTGCTTTTAACTTTATCCAAATTTGATACCTTTGTTTGAGATGAAGTTAGTTGAATGGGCCAAGCTATGAGAATCCGTCGGGCCGGTTGCAAATATCCTCTCATTCATGTGTACCGATTTTTTATGGTAAAAACAATAACAAAGTCAACTTTAGAACGAAAAAAACTCAGATAGACATCCCTGCAAAACTCTATGGGATTATGACTCACTGAAAGATCTGAAATTTTTGATAATCTTATAGAGCATTTCTTTAACATGACTAGGACTATTCACCTCCTAATTCCGATGCCTACTAAATTTGTTGATGTGATTCCATGTATTACTGATATTGAAATTTTATGCTTACTCTCATGCCTTCTTGTGATGAAATTAAGAAAGTCGTATATACCATACAACCTCAGATTACACCTGGGCCAGATGGCTTTCCTCCAGGCTTCTACAAAAAACGTGGCCAACCTTAGGCAGCGATATTATGAAAATGGTGTAATCCTTCTTTCACACTAAACATATTCTGAAATAACTAAACCATAACTTCACTTCTCGCATTCCAAATAAAGTTTGGCCAACCAGTGCAGTGGATTAGAGACTAATAAGTATATGTAATGTGGCCTATAAAATTGTTTGTCACCAGATTGAAACATCTTCTTAATAAGATATTTTTTCCATTCCAAACTACGTTTCTTTCTGAAAGAGGCATATATGATAACATTGTGATATCCCATGAACTAATTAATACAATGAAAGAAAAAAAGGATGGTTGGATGGTGATACAGGCTTAATTCATACATACTTACAGTCTAATTTATATTTGCTAGTATTTATAATTGTACTAATTTTACCATTTTATTGCTTTAACAGGTGGTATGTACAAAGCCCGAAGTTTCGAAATACGGCTAAACGGGCTAAATTGCTAATGAAGTTCAGCGGTTTATCTATTTGGACCGTAACTACACGTCTCTATGACCAATTTTGTTTAACCGGAGAGAGGTGTCAGGTGTAGTGGCCGCAAACAAAAAGAAGAAGTAAACTTCTCTTAGATTTTGAGAATTTGAAGTGGCATTAATTAAAGGGTGGCTCGGTGGAGGACTAAATAAATAAAAGAGGGTAGATGTTGCTGGAGGTAAAAGAAGAGAATAAGTTGGGGACATTGGACAACACGTGGGAAAAGAGAGTGGGAGCTTTCTCATGTTTGGTTAGATAGAGCTAAAGTGAGCAGAAGTTGGAAGGTGGATGATAGATTGGTGACATGGCATAGAGGAGTTGAGCAAAAATTATGACAGAAAGTGAGAGAAGAATAAGACAACTCATGAAAGACAAAGAGAAGTGGGGTAGGTGGTCTATGATTGGAGAAGGTATAAAAGTGAAAGTTTGTACATAAATCAAGGGGGATTTTTCTTGGTTCTGGTTGGTGTCTTGGTTGAGATGTAAGACTTTTCTCTGAGTTTGGGAGAAAGTTCGACGACTGACGGATGGAGAGACAGGAAAGTGGAAGGAGGAAAACAAAGGCTGGATTTTTCTGTGGTTCGTTAGCGGAACAGAGAAGAGAGTTTCTGGTGGAGGCATGTGACAGAGAGAGGAACTACAGAGGAGGATCGTCTGTTTGGTTTAATCTTCTATCTTTTCTTGTTATTTATTTTTATGGGTTTTAAGAAACCCATAGCCATGATTTCCTGATTTTCGTAACTATGGTTTTATGTTTGAAACCACATGGAGTATTAGGCTACTTGAATTGAATTGAATTATTTGGAAAAAGACTATTATGATTTGAATAGATTAATTCTTGATTTTGTTTATTGATTTAACGATGAAATTAGTTGTTGCTTCACCGGTTCTGTACAATACAGTAACCTTTGCATATAATTAATAGGATCGTAAATAAATTTGTCTACTTATTTGAATTACATGCTTGGGTTAAATCCTTTGATGGGGTATGCTTAGAATAGCCAGGTATTTGTGAACCTATATTTAGTTTCGTATAACTTTCTCGCTCACGCAATTTGATGGTGCATGCTTGGGTTTAGTCTAATACATATAATAGGTGATGTCTATAGAACGGACAATAAATTAATATTCAGTATTATGTTTCTTTTCAGTGATTGAATATAAATAGTGGTCGATGCTATAAACCCTGGTTACTTACTCGCTCTTATTAGTTGTTTTATTAGTTTAGTTAAATTTAGTTATTTCATTAGCATTCCGAAAATCCAAAAACATCATTTCTGGTTAGTTTATTAGAGATATTGGTTACATTATTTTCTCTCTCCCTGTGGGTTCGACCCATATTTTCCGCTTCTATATTATAGACGTCGTGCGATTGCGGTTATTATATATAGGTATTCCAAAATCCTATCAGATGGTTATAAAGTTTGATATGTCCAAGACATTTGATAGGATACAATAAAAATTTCTGATAGCTAGTTTGAAAAGTTTAGGATTTTCTGATAAATGGAATGTTATGATTGATCAACATATATCTAGTGTTACTACTTCTATATTATTGAATGGTTCTTATGTGAATGTTTATAAGATTCAAAGAGTCTTGAGACAAGGTGATACCTTGACACTATACTTATCCATCTTATCTTGAAATCTTTGTCTACAGGCTTGTTTGATGCTAAAAGAAATAGTTTTGTACATGGTATCGTTGTCACCAAAAACATTATGCGTCTCACTTATTTTTTTTATAGATGATTGTTTCCTTTTTACAAAAGTTAAAATCATTGAAGCTAGCTACCATCATTTTACCAATTTAGCAAGTTTTAAGGTCAATCTATTAACTATGAAAACTTTGGTATAACTTTTAGTTCTACTGTAAAAAATACTGTGAAAAAGGTATTTCTAACATACTTAGTATTAAGAAGATGGCTATGCAGGATAATCTTTGCTACAAAGGAACAAAGTGGAATCCTTTTCCCACTTGATAGATAAATCCAGTGCTAAACTTGTTGCTTGGAATTATAAATTTCTAGCTCAACCAGGTAAAATTACTCTTAATCAGTTTATGCTTGGAACTTTAGCTGGTCATCACATGGTAGTTTTTCACATGCTAAAAAAATCACTAATAAAATGGTGGAGTTCAAAGAAATTTTTGGTGGAATAAAAAACAAGGTGAAAAAGGTATCGACATGAAAAAATAAAATCACATTAATTGCTCTTCCAAAAGAATTAGGATGATTGAACATTAGACAGTTTATATTCCAAATAAGGTTCTGCTTGATAAGTTAGTTTGAAGAATGCTTGACCAGCCTAACTCTTTATGGGCCACTATCCTAAAATATAAATATTGTAATAAAACTAGTCCTTTTACTTTTGTTTTGAATAGACAGGGTTCATGGGTCTGGAAAGGGATTTATGATAGCATTGACATTGTTAACATTGGAGATGGAAAAAACATTTCCATCTGGAAAGATAATTGGATTTCATCCATGAATGGTCCTCCTAAATTTAATTCTATTTCTGCCAATACTAATAATGTTGTTCACTATTTGATGAATCCTGATACTAAGTCTTGGAATCTTGATATTTTGTAGGCTTTATTTGATCCTCCTACTGTGAAGGCTATTCTTGATATTAGATTCCCTTTAAGAAAAGGAATTATTAGGTTTCTATTAAAACTGCTTATAGAGAATTTCTGGATAAAACTCAACCTAGACCAACTGTAGGGACTGCTTATATTTCCAGGAATACTCTTTGGAAAATCAATCTTTCTATTAGGATACAACGTTTCTTCTAGAAATTTTTACATCAGCGTATGCCAACTAGATACAAAATAATTAGATATACATCTCATACAAACTCTTTTTGTCATTTGTGTAAAAACTATAATGTAATGAATCTCATCAACATCTATTTACTGATTGCCATGTTTTTAATTTTTTCAGTACTGTCGTTGATGCAACGTTGCAGTGTAATAAAATTCATCAATAGATTAAGTCTTGGTTTGACCCTGTAATCCAAAACATGCCAACCAAAATGCATCCCAATTACATAATGTATGCTTTACCATATGGCATACAATAGAACTTATATAAAATAATCCTCGATAAATTAATAGTCGTGCTAAAATAATAAATTTTAACGGATCTGAATTGGCTACAACGTGTTAAATTAATAATTCGTCAAATTAATTAATATAAATTTGAAACTTTTAATAGGTCGAATGTGATACATATTAATAACTTTTTATTTAATATTAAATGAGTTCTACATTTATCATAATTCTGTGGAAAATGGCTCAACTGTTGTTTCATGATAAAATAAAAAACTATTCAATATCTTCGCATCTTTTTACGTGAAGAAGGCTATATAGTTAACTACACTTTCATCTTCATATTCAATATCATCACTTTATTTATTTCTAATGATACCCTCAATTATTTCCTCGTCAATCAACAAATATGAAATTGTATTCTCTTGAGGGTAGTGTAGGAAATTGTTGACAAAGTTGCTTTGAAAAGTAAATAATATTTTAGTAAATTAAGAATTATTATTGTATCGATTATATAATATCATGATAAATTAATAAATTTTGTCAGTCACGGCGCTATTATTTTATAGGGGTTATACGGTATATGAAAACTTAAGTGTAGTGTGATTTTTGAATGTTAGACCACTGCTCGATTGAACCCACCAAGCGTTGGTATGTCAAGTTTGGTTCTCAAGTTTAGTTCTAAAACTCACCGCTTGACTAAAGTCAACATCGTTAGATGAGATATATGACATAGAAATGTTGAGACAATCTCTAGTTACTCATTGAATACCTGAAGAAGTATTGAAGAGCAAACGAAGACATCATCCTTCAGACTGGGGTTAGTTACTATTGACTTGACTTGTTCCATTTCTATTTAAGTTCTTACAGTCGTATCATTGGAAACATAACATGCAAAGTTTGTTTACATGGCTTTAGTACTTATATGACTTGATGATTATATATGATTAAAGTATCAAGAGGAAGGGTGTACATTAGTTGTTTCCACAACTTATTATATCGAGTTACGTAGTATAGTTTTCTATACTTTCGTGATTTCAACATATCACTAAAAAGATACTTGTTATTAATTATTGTTGAATTTTCGACTTGAATTCGTGCTTTGAAAACATGTTATAAAGCAATTTCTTAGATATGTATTAAAGCTAGTTTGAACTCGAATTAACTTTCATATTCAAATATGGATTTCAGGGATCCATTCAAGGACCAATCCCATTCCTAGACCGATCCCATGTCAGGACTGATTCCATAACCGATCCAGAATTGATTCTGACTTATGCTTTTTGAATTGTCTATTACTTGATTAATCGATTTCGATGTTGACATAAGTTGGTATATGAAAGTTCACGCGCCAGAAAATACTGAACACGTATTAAACTCCAATATACTATAGGTTATATTTATTCATTTGATACTCAAGGTTATATCTTGATTAATATATAAAATTGATTATTGATATTATTATTGGAATCGAAATTTGATGTGTTTTTTTCCAAAAGATAACACATAACTAGTTGACTAATACAGCAAAGTACATGAATTTGCAACTAGCTAATATTAGTTGACATACTAGTAGACACAACATCATTTTTAACCTTTTCGCAACAGATATAAATGCTGCAATAAATTGAAACAACTTTTATATCTGTTGGGAACATGTTGTAACAAATTTTGCAACTAATATAAGTGTTGATGAATAAAATAAAACAACAAATATATCTGTTGCTTAAATAGGTTTTAATCGTTGCTTAGGGCAACCACAATCGTCGATCAAATCATCGACTATCGATGATTTTTGATCGATGATCGTCAAAAACCATCCACAGCCGTCGATTATATTTAGTATATAATCGACATTTTTTACTGTTCCAGATGATAAGTAATCGAACGATCGTCGACGAAAAATATAGTCGGGCGAGACTCTAGCACCCCGCCTGAGTAAAAGCGAGATTCTAGGATACCGCATATTCTTACGGGCGAAGGGTTGCGATTTCGCCAGTACAAGCGAGGTTCTGGTATTTCTCCCAGACAAACGGTTGTCTAAAGCCCTGCCTGAGCATAAGCGAAACCTTAAAGTCCCGCCCAGAAAAAATAAAATGGGGCGAGATCGTGGGACATCGCTCTCCAAGAGGCGATATGCTAAGTAGCCGCCTGAGACTGGGCGAGGTTCTTGTCTTCCGCCTGGGGCTGGGCGAGGCGCTAGGCCAGCGCTTAGATGACCGTTAATTTTTTTGCCGTTGATTCCTTAACGGCTATATTTGTATCCTTAAAAAATTTAATTTAAGACTAAATCAACGATAAAATAAAATATAACCATAGCAGTTATTTAAATAGATTAAAAATATAAAAAATGTTATATTTAACCGGAGTTCGATCTTGGTGGGTTAAATGGCGGGAAAGATGGTCTGACGTTCTGCTTCAGGCGAACTGTTGAAGAAGAACCAGGGGCTGGTGTTATGGCATATGACCCAAAACCAAGGGGTTGTTCTTGACGGGCATGGCTTAGCTGTCTGGACATCAAAGATAACTGATCTTGTAAGAGCTTCATCTCAGCGGAAGTCTGAGTTCGATATGTGTTAAACTCAAATTCCTTAGCTATCGTGTGGTCCATCCTATCCTTAGTTTCAGATAGGGTAAAATCCCGCAAATGTTACGTAAAATCAGCATAGTCTTGCAGTAAATCATAAGCTGCGGCCTGGGATGGAAAAAAAATAATATACGCATTAGAAACATTACATGTCACCAACCATTTAATTAATATTCTCACCGGTGTGTAAAGTTCTTACATATGGTAGTTGTTGGGGAGGAGGAAGTGGAATATGATCACGGGGGCGTGGGATGTTGTGTTTCATACGGTCACCCGTATATCCATAGGTTTCAACCTCCCAATCAACTGCCGTGACATATTTGTAGAGGTTCGTGACATGTCGCCAATATTAATAATAATGATCGTAATCCACGACACGGACGTATTCAGTACAATATCCGTGATCAACGATACTCATGTCATCATTCTCATCGGTACCATAGTTGGAAACTTCACTAGGGGGGGTTTGCAGGAATACCCCATGTTGGGTTGTTCTGCCTCCAACAACGGTCTCCGAGATACATATTGCGCTGTAACCAACAAAATGAAAATAAATAAATACCAACCATGTTTCAACCATTCCGATGGGACAAAGAGGTACTACAAGAAAAAATATTGTTATACTTACAGTGCCGAGCCAGGAGAATGTGACCCGTTTTCCAGATAGTTCTATAGCCTTGCGACCAATTTCTTCAGGTATGTAGTTAACTGCAGATAGCCACGGTTGCCAAGTCACGGACTCAACAGATAAATGATTAAGTTCAGTCCTTGACTTCAAGATATCAATACCCTTCTTTCGAGGAGCGAACCACCTACGGCATCTTGGCCATTCTTGTTCTGAAGCAGTCGTAGTCTTGTTGGGACGTAATATGCCTAGATATTCGTAGCCCCAAAACTACAACATAAATACATTCAAAATGATTAAACAAACTATGTAATTAAACTAAATTTTTTTTTTGCTACTAAGTTCGTTTAAAAAATTACCTCCAAAATTTGAAAAGGCCGGATACTGATTTCTGTCCTCTAGAAGCCGATGCAAGACCAGAATATAATTTTGAGAATGCAGGACTACCCCAGTCGTACTGAGATACTTCATTTAAATTCTCAAACGCAGCCAACCATCCTGCATCAATGTATGTTTTTGCATTTGGGAAAAAGAAATTCCCCAGAACATCATATAGAACGCCCTAGAAACTCTATCAGCAAGGACAATATCATCGTTCGCCGCGTTCAATGTAGCGACATCAAAGTAGGTGGTCAAAAACTTCAGAGTTATTGCATCTGAAACCCATTGTTGTGGAACACCTTCTCTTTTGCAAACCGCATTATCTTTCAGTTCTGGAAAGATATTTGTACGGATATATTCGAATTTAAACTTTTTTGGTTCATAAGGAACCGGACTACCTACACCGATACTAAGCCCGGTCAACATAACCAAATCTAGTGGAGTGAACCCAAGCTCTCCAAAAGAAAAATGAAAAGTGTTGGTAGTATCCCAAAAACGCTCGATAATAAAATCAGTAAGAGCATGAGATGAATCTACTATGGGTAGGGATAGTACTCTCCCCCAACCTCCCCTTTCTATAATATATTGGACTCTATTAGACTCCTTAGTAATTCTCTTGTAGACCTGTAAAACTGATCTAAGAGAACCACGGTGGTCAAACCTGAAATTGGCGTCCGAGGAATATGAAATATTTGTAGAAACATGTTCGTCCATGTCTTCCACAACGGTGTATTTTTCCAGCCCCGGAACATCTACCGACTCAGGCCCCATGGAATGCGCATCAGAATCCTCAGTGATTTTAGCCTTTTTATTATTGGTTTTCTTTCGACCAACCCATCTCGAAACAACATTGGAAGACATCTGCCGAAACAAATGACGGAACATTTTCAATATACCAAATCTGTCACCACAGTGCAAAAACATTAAATATGAACTAAATAATTCCTTTGATTTGTATACAACATACAACATTCAACCAACTACAACAATTTCATATGATAGGTTCAATTTATCAAATATCAACAAATTTTAAAACCTAATTCAAAACATGTACATAAACCCTAATTATATTCCCAATTTTAAAATGATAACACTAATTCAAATATCAATTATCGGTTTATAATATAGTAATTAAACAATATTTACAACTAATTTAACAAATAAATCATCTATATTTGAAAATCAAAACAATTAAATTTAAATTTGGTAGGGATTTAATTATACCTTGATTTTTCTTGGATTTAGTATAAGCTTGGGGTGGAGGAATGGAACGAGATTATGGGTTCTCGTTTGGGGAAGGAATGACTGAAAAAAATGAGTGAAAGGGTAAGATATCGGGCGAGAGCTTTGGGTACAGAAGGCGGAGAGGATGAAGAATGTTTCTCGGCTTGTTTTAGGGTTTTAATCGGAGTTAAATTGAGAAGCGAGAGGCTAGGGGCTCGCCTACTCAAGAAAGCGAAATCTTACACTCTCGCCCGTATAACCTAATACACAGTGGTTTCGCACGCTTAACAAGCGAGATGCTGGGACTCCTTATACCCTAACGAAATCTTAAGCTTTCGCCAGATGGTCGGGCGGGGTCCTAGGGCCTCGTCTGGTTTGTTTTTTTCAAGCGACAGATTAGGAGCTCGCTTGTGCCAGGCGGAAGGATAGGATGTCGTCCGTGTTTTCAAGCGGGATGCTAACCTCTCGCTCATCTCCAGACGCTTTCTTAGTCCCTCGCTTGACTATCCACCGCTGTGGGAACACCTGATCATCGATCAAAATTTTTGCTCTTTGGTCGTTAGTCTGGTCTTTCCATGGTGGTTGCCCTTAGTTTTACTAAGGCAACAAATGAATATGATTTAAGCAACAGTTTTTGATCCGTTTTTCGGTCAAAGTGGGTCCTACCACAAATGTGTTCGAGTTTTTTTTTGTAACATTAATATCCAAACCCACATTTAATGTACTAAAGCAATATAATAATTACCGACTTTTATATCCGTTGGTAATTAAAATTAGGCTTAATAAATACAATTTCTAATTGGTATTTTCCTGCAGATTTCTGCACCCGAATACCGGTTCCATTATACATAGATATATATACGGTATACGAAAACCAGTGTAAACTAAAAGATAAATTTTACATCTAATGGGATTGAAGCGTACAAACAAGATACTAAAAATATTAATTTACTAAGGATTACTACAATATAATAAAAATATCTTAAAGCTCTTAATTTTCGACCAACAAACAAGAAAGGGAAATTGAAGTGTTAGATGGGAACACAACAAACCAACTTCACCTTGTTGAGAAGTTGTAGCTAGCTAATCGTCAGAGGACTGATAGCTTGGATTTGGTCCAGAATCCGATGGCGGAAAATTTGTGATGATCTGCGTAATATTTCAAAGTACACCATCACACACATGACCAACAAAGTTTAAAGGAACTACAATGCACTCCAAACACAAATATGTACTTGGTTCTATGTATACATGCATAGACATCACAAAATGGCATCTTAACTACTAAGAAAAAAGTTAAGAAGAATTGTTAAAAGCTGCAACTTAAAGCTGTAACCTTGATCGCTCGGATGATGCTGCCATTTAGTAGAATAGTACATTTTGTAGAAACAACACCCCTTTGATAAGCATATGCATTTACAGAAATCAAGATTTTATTCACTTTTCAGACATTCAACAAAATTATAAGCATCAAAGGATCAAACAAAGTAAATGGTAGAATATAAAATAGTCTGATATATAAATCAGGAGCTAAAAGTATGAGCTATTGTGTACAGTAGATATTTGGGAGTAGAAAAAGGCATTGTACTCCTTTTTTCCTACGATCATTCAGTCTTGATGTTTCCCTGTCAAGAAATGTTGCAACCGGTAAATCTAGTGTCTCAGTCTAGCATAATCACATACCAACACAAAAGACCATATACATGATACCTATGAAGTTGCAGGATGAGATGCATGCATATGGTGCTTCTTTTATTCAATTTATTCGCATGCAAATTCACATGAATTACACAGTAAAACCATTTAGAGGATGTAATATTTGAAGAAATATGGGTTCTTTATAACTAGTGACTGAAATCCACCCCAAGTGATTAAAATCTAACTTTTTATAGTTCTTAAATCACGTAAAGGTGACAACGAAAGTTACAAACATTTGGCCTCAATATTTTGAAACCATTGTTCGATATATACCTAGAATGAATGGTGGAATCAGAGAAAAAGAAGGGTGTATACCTGGACACAGTCAAAAGTGAACGTCTTAGTACTTCAATGCACTATATTTTCTGAACTCATACCAAAAGAGATCAGTAAAACACTCGTATCAAAGCTCTTATATATTCTTTGTTGTTGAGTCATACAATGCCTTTAGACAAATACCAGCCATATATGTGCAGCTTAGACGCTACATCCATTTATTATCCACAGAAAAGTTGGTCACAGTATCAACAAACTTAGTAAGCAGAGAAGTCAAATTGAACAAAGAAATGAGATAGTCATATCATATAGCACTATGCATAATATCAAACTATAGGGAATAATACACTGACCAACAATAATTAATTATACCTAAAGGCGATACAAATTAGCTCATACAAAAGATAAAAACCTTTGAAATGAAGAGATAAATGCACTCTCGTACTTGACATTATCGTAAAGTTCAAACAGTCGAGTAGCTTTAAGTTTTTAGGACTGCAAAAGTAATCTTTCAAAATGAACAAGGAAATGCTTCTTCAGATTCTGGAAACAAGACAATCTTCGCAAGGGATGGCGTTCGCTTCTTGATGGTATTTTAATTATACCGTAAGTGTACGACTGTCAATAAGACAGTATATAAATACGAATTCTTTCACATAAATTTTTTTAAATTGTAAATCCTAATTCTTAGTTAATTAATGTGCTGATGAAAAATATTGCCAGGACAAGACGCTCATTCTCAGCAACCACCAAAATCCAAAGTAATACGCTCCCTCTCTATTATGTTGTTCGGATGAATAAATGACAAAAAGTCAAATACCAAAAGCTCTCTACAATTAATCGACTCTGCCTCTCAAAGTGAGTATCTATAAAATATAAAGCATAGCGGTGTTTTTGGTGTTTGGTCGGTACATGATATTACTCAACTATCCCTCTGTGTTTTTACATTTTACATCATAGACATTGAAAAATTAGCGCAATTTATAAAAAGCGCAGGAGCATAACAAACTTATACCATAAGCAAATGAAACGAACACCCCTCCGTGTTTTCGTTTCTCCTTTGGTTTTTTACGTAAATTGCAACAAATACAGGGGTAAACATGCCTGTTCTTTTCTCCTTTGATTCGTATTTCACTTTCAGAGAAAAAGAAAATCTTCCTTCACCTCCACCTTTGTGACTCCCTCCACCTCTGTGACTCCTTTGATCACCACCACCGTAACAAGCACCACCATCAGTGAATTATTCTCAAAAACTACTACCTTACAACACCACCACCGTAACCAACACATCCCTTTTCTTTCTCGAATCCATTCTTCTCCATCAAAATATCCTCCTTTCTTACATAGAAATAATATTTCTCACTCTATATATTTCGGTAATATCTATTCAATTTTGAATTTTAGAGTTCATGGTTTTGATATGATTGATTCAATCATCATCTCACCTGTAACCCTAAATTCGAAATTCGAAAATTGGGTGTTTTCAATCTGAAACTCTATTTGAAATTCAATTTTGACAAAACCAACAAAGACTGAAGGAGAATCCCACCACCACCACCTCCTTCAACCTTCGACCACTTCTCATTAAAATTCACCACCATCACCAACTTCGTCATCTAAATCCGAACCTAAATAAAATATCAATTATAAATTGGGAGAATTGATTGAAAATCCGGTTACAGAAAATGGGAAGTTTAATCGTTTCGATTATTTTTTAGTTCAGTGTATCGATTATTTCGATCAGTGTACGTTTGGGTTTGAGTTTCAAATTTTTAATGGTTTTGATAATTTTGTTGGATTTTGTGTATGGGTTGAATTTTAACTCTGTGTATGCTTTGAATTTGGGGTTAAATGTTTAATTATTTTTTCTTCCATACTTCTAATTGTTTGTTGAAATACTAATAGAAACAATGTTCAGTTTTGTTTTGGTTCTTAAAGTAGTCATGGATTTATATAACAACTGATGTCTGATTTTTAGCTTTGCTTTATAGGTATTGATAATAGTCATACACATGTACCTGATTGATGTACATCAAGGCTGTCATTGAGCTGGCATACAACCTGGATTCCACTAACATCTTTGTATATAAACTTGCTCATAATTATAATCTAAACGTGTGAAAAGATTTCTTCTCAATAAGATTTCAATATCTTGTTATGGTATCAGAGCAGCTATGTCTTGGGAACACGCTAAGAGCGCTGCATTCATTTTCAAGAAAATTTTCTTTTTGGATTTAATCAAATCGTCAATCAAAGTTATTGTGTAGAGGATTAATGGCAGACAAAGACTGACATCAACAGAAAATTCAACACGCGTTCAAAGTAATCAAGAGTAAACAATGCATCGTCTACAGGAAAAGTCAGAAACAGCATTCATTAATGTCTTGAGAAGACAAACGCATTCATTACTTCTTTCTTGATCAGAGGAGTAGTCTTCAAAATTAAATTCATTTTCTTCATCGAGCAGAGGAAACGTACTTCATCCAGTAAGTTTCTCGAAAACATTCATCTCTCTCTATCTTCTAGTTCATCTTCAATCTATAAAATGAAACAAAATCATATCAGTTAAGTTTTCCTCTCTCATTGTTCATCAATAATTCTTCTCTGATCTTCTATACAAACAACTGTTTCTGGCTTCTGGATATTAAGTAAAATCAAATCTATTCTTGATATCTCTAATCCACAAATATTTTGTTTGTAATATCTCCTGATCATCATTATCTTCTACATCCTATAATCTTTATGATAGAAACATTCCCATCTTCATCCAATTCCAACACTACAATGGAATCAACAACAACAACATCTATCTCAAAAATTCTTTTAAATCAGTTAACAAACTTCATCCAACTCAAACTGAAGGATGACAACTACCTTACCTGGAAAAACCTCATGAATCCAGTCATACTGAAATATAAAATCAAGAAATATCTTGATGGATCTTTTATCTGTCCACCAAGATTTACAAGTCCTAGAAATCAGCAACATGAAATCGAAAATCCATCCTACATAGAGTGGATGGATGAAGACTCAACAATAATTATGTGGATCCATTCCACTATATCAGAGTCAGTAATACCATATTTATCCAGATCTAGTTCATCTGCTGGACTCTGGAAAAATATAGAAGATCGATATGGGAAAGCTTCATCTACTCGTTCGATTCAGCTAAGAATGAAACTCTTATCCATCTCTCAGGGATCCAGGTCTGTATCATCCTTAATCAGTGAAATAAAATTTCTTTCTGATCAACTAGCATAAGCGGGAGAAATCATATCTGATAAGGAGTTAGTGGTCATAACACTAAAGGCACTAAATGAAGACTATATCCCATTTGCAACATCGATGAGACACCAGAATCCTCCGGTAACCAGTATTGAACTGCATAATAATCTAATCAGTGAAGAGACATTCATTCAAGAAAGGCAGAAATTACAGAAAGATGAGCAATCAACCAAAGCATTCTTCACAAACTCTGGAAGAGGACAACAAAGAAACTTTTATCCTCATTCAAGAGGAAACTATAAATCATATCAGAAACCTTCATATCATGGACCAAGATATCCAAATCCTGCATTCTTTCAAAGAAATTCATCTGCAAGGAACAACTACACTGGTGAAAGAGCTATCTGTCAAATATGCAATGTGCAGGGCCATATAGCAACAACATGTGCTCAGAGACTAAACTTCTCATACAATGGCAGAGCTCCCCCATCAAATCTCAGTGCAATGTTAGCAGCTGCTGAAATATTTGATGAGGAAGAATGGATTGTTGATAGTGGAGCAAATAAACATATTGCAGCTGATATCAATGTCTTACAGGAATCAGCTACTTATGAAGGTCTGGGTACTATCCAAACAGCGAACGGAGCAGGTATGGAAATCACACATCAAGGTAGTACTCAAAAGATAGTAAATAATCATGAGTTTAATCTGCATGATATTTTAATTGTTCCAGAGGCCTCGCATAACTTGTTAAGTATTCACAAATTTACTTCTGATAACAACTGTTGTTTAAGATTTGACTCTTCTGGGTTTGCTGTAAAGGACAACAAATCTGGGAAAACTCTCTTTCACGGGCCACATAGAAATGGGTTATACCCAATAACCTTTGGACTTCAGCATTCTTCTCAGTTTGCGCTGGCATCTACAACAACAGACACACTTACCCTTCATCGAAGATTTGCTCATCCATCCTTCCAGACAATGCAGAGACTATGCTCCTATCTCCACATACCAAGTACAAACTCCAAACCCTTATCCTGTACTGATTGTAAATTGTGTAGAGCTAAGAAATTACCCTTCACAATATCTACTACAATAACTGTCAAACCACTAGAACTTCTTCATATAGATCTATGGGGACCCTGTTATGTACCGTCAGTTTCTGGGAAACTCTATTATGCAAATATAATTGATGATTACAGTAAATTCTACTGGTTGATTCCTCTGTCTACTAAGTATGAGTTTAAAGTTCAGTTTGTTTCTTTAGTAACTCAGTTAGAGAATTTGTTATCTACGACTGTAATAACTATTCGAACAGATAATGGTGGTGAATTTATAAACACATATTTGAAAGCTTTCTGTTCTACTAAGGGAATAGTTCATCAATTAACCTGTCCACATACACCGGAACAAAATGGGGTTGCAGAAACAAAACATAGACATCTCATGGAAATCACAAGGACTTTCCTAAGTCAATCAAATATGCCACCTAATTTCTGGGTGGATGCTCTTCAAACAGCTAACTATGTCATAAACAGACTCCCAATAACATCAATACAGTTTCTGACCCCATATGAAGTTCTATATGGAAAAGTGCCAGATTATGATTCCTTAAGAGTATTTTGATGTTCCTGTTTTCCATGGCTGAAGCCATACACAACAAATAAACTTGAGCAGCGAAGTCGACATTGCATATTCATTGGATATAGCCTTCAGCATAAAGGATATAGGTGTCTGCATCCAAAATCTGGAATCGTATATGTATCCAGACATGTTACTTTTCATGAGACATCATTTCCTTACTCTTCTTCAGTATCTACTTCAGAAGACACTTATGATCACACATCTACAACACCAACAGAGTTAACTGTTACATTAGAAAAAGAACGAGAACCAATAACTGATGAATCTGCTAATGTCACTAATAACCATCAGATGTTAACAAAATCAAAAACAGGAGGAACCAACAATCAAAAATTACCACAAGATATCCTCTTAGTGCTGCTCTCCTTAGTACTGATTCAGCTGTTCCAACATGCATCACTATAGCTCACAAACAAAAGATATGGAAGGAAGCAACATTACAGGAATATAAGGCCCTGATGGATGCAGGTACTTGGACTTTGGTAGATCCAACAAATATCAAAGAAAACATTGTGGGCTGTAAATGGGTTTTTAGGGTAAAGTATAATCCAGATGGGTTTGTAGCTAGGTACAAAGCCCGCTTAGTGGCTAAAGGCTATCATCAGAAACCAGGCCTGGATTATGAAGAAACTTTTATCCCAGTAGCTAAAGCAACAACCAGTAGGGTAGTATTAGCATTGGCAGTTCAACAAGATTCATCAGCTGGATGTATCCAATGCATTCCTCCATGGTGAACTCAAGGAGGAGGTATATATGGTTCAGCCACCAGGTTATGTTGACACTAGCAGGCCCAAAGCAGTTTGCCTTCTACACAAATTGATATATGGGCTAAAACAGGTACCCAGGGCCTGGTTTAAAAAGTTAAGTGACAGTCTAATAGGCTTGGGCTTCGTACAATCAAAAGCTGATACTTCATTGTTCATCCATGACTATGATTCCATCATTACTATTGTACTAATATACGTGGATGATATTATCCTAACTGGAGGATCTTCAACAAAACTTAATCAAGTTATTCAAAGTCTACAAGCAATTTTTCCTCTCAAAGACTTGGGAGATCTTACTTACTTTCTGGGCCTGCAAGTTAAAAGAACAACCAATACATTGTTTCTGGGCCAGACAAAATATGCTGTAGACTTATGAACAAAACAGAAGATGGACGGCTCAAAGCCTTGTACAACACCACTGTCTACATCTACAAAACTCACAAAGGACTCAGGCACACTGTTACAAGATCCAACAGACTATCGATCACTTATGGGAGCTCTCTAATATCTAACCTGGACTCGTCTAGACATCTCATTTGCTGTGAATCTAGTCTGCCAATATATGCATCATCCAAGAACTGGTCACATGGAAGCTGCCAAGAGAATTTTACGGTACATAAAGGGAACAATTACACATGGAATACAATTTACAAAGGGAAACTTGTAACTCACAGCATACTCCGATGCTGACTGGGCAGGTTCATTGGATGATAGAAGATCAACAGGGGGATATGCAATATATCTGGGAACAAACATCATCTCCCGGTCTTCTCGCAAGCAATCATCAGTGGCACGATCAAGCACAGAGGCTGAATACAAGACACTGGCGAACACAGCGGTAGAATTAATGTGGGTCTGTTCACTTCTTCAAGAGCTGAAATTCAATCCAGCAGGGGTTCCAAGAGTGGCTTGTGACAACAAGAGCTCATTAAGCTTAGCTTCAAATTCTGTCCTTCATTCACGAATGAAGCACGTTCATATAAACTTCCACTTTGTCTGAGAGTTGGTGCAGGCAAATGCTTTACAAGTATACTATGTCAACACCATACTACAATTGGCTGACATCTTCACCAAATCACTACCAGAACCACGATTCACTGAACTCAGACGCAAGCTCAGAGTTATCTCCCAACCCATGAGCGACAAGGCACGAGTAATAGAAGATTAAGAGAAGTAAAGTGTGGCTAGGTGTTGGGCGTGTTTAGCCAACAATGGTTTCAGGTTGATGAAAAGTTAAACAAAATGGTCAAAGTGGGCAGGTGAAGGAAGGTCTCTTGGAGTTGACGTGATGGAGGCATTAGAAGAAGACGTAGCTACAAGCGCCTAGGTTCTGTTCGGTCAGTTGAAGTACAAAGAAAAGAGGAGATAGGCTAAGGAAGAGTGGTGCATCAGTTGAAGTACAAAGAAAAGAGAAAAAGAGGCTGGAGTAGATTGAACACGTGAAGGTAGAGTGAATTGAGAAGTAGAGCAGGTGGGACCGAGATTGGAAAAGGCTAGAGAGTTGGTTAGATAAAGAAGTAATGTGGTGATTGAGACTTGAGAGAGGGCTACCATATAGGCTAGGGAGCTAGAGAATAGGTGTTGAAAAGGAAGTATGATTTAAGTGGAGTGCAAAGGGGACTTTACTTTTACTTTTTACTTTTCTCCTAGGTTTGATTTTCAGGGTTGGAGGCGGAGAGGTCTGTGGAATTGGGAGTGAAAAACAGAGAGAGAAGGGTAGGTGTAGGCTAAGGGAGTTGGGGGTTTTCAGAGTTGTACAGTTGGAGAGAGATCAACCTAAGGCAGAAGCATGTGGAAAAAAAGAAGGAAATGCAACTTTAGCCGATTTTGCCGCTTTTAGTTTATAACCTTGTAATTTATGAGAACCACCTATTAACAATAAAATGGTAAATTTAGTACAATAATAATAACTAGAAAATATAAATAAGGTGATAAATTATATAAATTAAGAGCCTATCATATATCTGAGAAGATGAAAGTCCATGGGAAGACAAGGTCTCTATAAAGTTGAGTCTTTTGAATCCCATTTGGAAACCCTAGTTTGCACAACATTTGCTTCCGAAGCTGTTCAAATTTCAGACAATATCGGATTTTGACGTTTGACCCTAAATTTTGAAGCCAAGAGACCAAGCTATCATATGCAAAAAGAATCAGTTTATTCTGAGTTTGTTAGGTAAGCTAAACATGCGTAAACATTTGTGATTAGTAATCCCGTGTGAATTTTTAGATCTCGTAGACTTTAGTGTATGATCCATATCTTCTAGTTCAGGTCTCTGATTGATGTGCCCTTCTAGTATGTCATAGTAAAGACATTAACGAACACTTCTCGTAAAGGATGTTTTGACCCGTTCTTCACCGATTGTTGTCGATTTCTGAATTTGTAAATCGAAGAGGTACTGACAGGAGCATCAAGAAATAGAGGAGTGGCCCGAGCTGGTGTCATGGAGCAGGATAGGTACCAGGAGATAGGACAGGTACAAGGGAGCATGATAGGTACCAGAAGAAAAGACAGGTACCATGGAGCATGACAGGGTGCGATTTTCTCCATGAGCATATTACTGGATTTCTGACTGGTAACTTGTAAACCAATATTCGAGAAGTTGAGAGGAGAAGCCTGAATTTGAGGTGATTGTGTCTTTGAATTTCTGAGCTGGAGATGGTTGTGGCTTCCGATTCTGGAGTGTTTCCAAGAATAGAATCATGTGGTTGAAGTAAGTATAAGCAACATGGATAGGGTTACCTTTCTGGATGTTAATAGTCATACACGTGTACCTGATTGATGTACATCAAGGCTGTCATTGAGCTGGCATACAGCCTGGATTCCACTAACATCTTTGTATATAAACTTGCTCATAATTATAATCTAAGCGTGTGAAAAGATTTCTTCTCAATAAGATTTCAATATCTTGTTAATTGAAGCAAGAGTCTATGGTAATGGAATTTACACAGGGTTGGGTAGTTCAGATGAGGGTTACATGACATTCTTATTTCAGTACTTCATAGTCAGTTGTCGAAATGGCTTTAACTCACATATTGTGCACTCTAGCGAAAAATCTCTGTGTATATGCATAGAAATGTTCGGTAATGGAGAATTTTAGCTTGCCAAGTTACTTTTTGATGTGTGACGTCGATAGATAAATTTCATGTTAGTTTATTGTTTCCGTACATCCATGATGTAAAAGTAATTGCTTTTTAGCTAAATAAGGTGATTAGAGAATGTTATGGTAGATATAGAAGCAACCTTATCACAGTGACTAGAGTACGTAACTCTGGGTATGATACAACAACATTCAACAAAAGACTTCTCTTGGTGCAAAACGATACACATAGGAAAAGAAACAAAATCATTAACACAACCACGATCTGAAACAAGAAGACATTGTACATGGGTTAAGGAAGAATTCGACAACCATTGATATACTTGCTCAATTAATGCAAATTTAGCAAGCTTGAGTACCCAAATCAGTAGTTGAAAATGTAATTTGATCCAACCGGAGCTTGCAATAATATATGCCTGTAGACAATTACCTTTAAAAACAATTGATAGCTTGCAACCTCACTGTTAACTGAAAACCAATAATATTTTTAATTTTTTGTGACTAATTGTTCACGGATGAATTTTCTTTGGTTTGTAAATTTTTGCAGATTTTTTGGAATTTTATGACAGTATTTGGATTCCGAGCAGGATATGAAGATTTTTTTTCTACTCTCTAGCAATAGCAAATGCAAGAATCACTGTAAGATTTTTCTTAAACATGCTATTTTGTTATGTTTTTTTGCTTCATATACAAAGGCAACGTACATGATAAACTTTGTAAAACTGTATGATGGGTATAACGTCACCTTCTTTTCTGTCTGAGCTCTTGTGTTCTAAGGTGGAATGATACATTTTATTATTCGGTCAAATATCAATTAGTAGCAGACAGTTCAGAAAGCTAAAGCTAGGAGTTAGAAGCAAAAGCTAACAATATAGGTCATGCTAGGTACCTGATGTTGAGTGCTAGAACACACATGATGTGTCAAATTAAAGTCCCATAGAAATCGATAGATTTCATTAGTGGGAAGTATATACTGCTATCAAACTTCAAGTTTGAAGATCTCCTTTGCAGAAAAATGTGGATGAAATGTCCACTTATCGAGTTTATATTAGAAATTTTATGTCGATAGGGTTCGTTTTTCTCGGTTTGGCCAGTATCTTCATATCTGTGTATTGGTTGCCAAATTACAAATTATATGTATTTTTTTTATCTTTAAGATCAGTCCTCTTGCTGCACTTCTGTTTTAGTGCATCTTATTTGAATTTAATAATACACGTGTTCAATATCTCGACATAAACTATAGATTTCTTTTTTTTCTAATGGTTTTGCTAATCCAACTTTTGGCATTAGAGCACAATGAATATCCTATTATTAACCTCCGTATATGCTCCCGACCTATGTAGTTAATTTCGGCCGAAATGGCCGAAATTTCGGCGAAATTTCGGATTTCGGGGTGAAACGAAGACGAAATCCGAAATTTCGGCCAACGATATTTGGCCGAAATATCAACCGATATGGACCGAAATATCGGCCGATATGGACCGATACGGCCGATATGGACGATTTTTATTTTTATTTTTGAAAAATCAAATTTTAAAAAAAAAAAATTAAAAAATTTAAAAAAAAATTAATTTTTTTTTTAAAAAAAATCCTTATTTTAGGGTTTCAATTTTTACTCAGATTTTAGAATTATATATGGATATGATAATATCTATAATTAATCTAACGATTTCGATTAGAATTGTAATATCCTTGTTTAATTAGCATTTTAGACGATAAACTTTGAAGTTGTTCTTGTTTTTCTTATGTTTCCAGTTTGAAATTTGTATGAAATCTATGGATCTATATATTTTAGATGATTACTAGTTTTTCTTTCTAAACTTTGTGAAAAAACGTGTCTTATAACGTGTTAAAATATATTTATAATTATAAAATATGAACTAGTATTTTTTCATAAAATTATAGGTATAAAATATATGGACCGATATTTCACCGATATTTGAACCGAAATTTTCCCGATATACCGCCGTACCAGTGTATCGCCCTTGACCGGTACGAACCGAAATCCGATATGTAACAGCCTTGCTCCCGACTACTCGACGACAAGAATCATTCAATCCGCACACAACCAAATGTTGTGCCGTAATTCAATTTTTGCAACTACATAGAGCAATCAAACTGCTAATTTAGTGCTTCTTGGAAGCTTCCGATTCACCAGAAATATCAAAGTCAAGATTCGTTGCATGTACAAATACTTTTGTTGATCTTTTTCGCATTTTCTCTTTTGTTGCTCTTTCTGTGTAAATAGATATTATTGATTCAAAGTATTAATTACTTCCGTCTCCTACTCTAACCTTTGTTCATCATCCAAATTGTATTCTGAGAGGGTGCGCGCATAAGAAATGAAGAGGAATAGTAGGTCATTGAGAGATAATAAAAAATATACCATTATTGCGTTGGAAATTTTTATAACATAATGGAACCTTAAAATTAGGCGGGAGTTGATCTTTTATCGAACTTACATTTAATATCAGTCCTAAAATGCCTGTGAAATCCATGTCTGTATCATTATGGCACGGGGTATCCATTAGTCATACCAAAAACCAAAGATGTCAATACAGATGAATACCGATTCCCTTTTCCGATTCCTTTTTATATCTGACTACCTTTACTATTTTCCCTAAGTAAAAAATAAATATGCATTAATCTCCAAATCTGACCGTATATGGTAGGAGAGTAGATATATCTTTCAAATCTCATATTTATATGACATTCCCATTTGTCTTTGACTGATTTTCATTTATATTCATGTTGCCAGCTCCCTTTTGTCCTCTTGAATGACACCCCGTAAAGAAATGAAATTATATTAACAAATGTGCTCTTGCACATATGGTAAATATTAGTATCTAAAAATTGATTTTAGGCAAAACAAATGTATTGTAGAAGTATTTTATTTAGATTCAGAGATCAAAATCGTACAGAACCAGCCTAAACCACGATAATAGCCGTTCCGTCCTGCTTCGGTCACGATGAGAGGAAATGGGTTGATCTTAGGGGAAGGAAGCAAAGAAAGTTGAAAGAATTCTACTTGTTGAATGATGTGTAGAGTTGTAGAACTATTGAGAGAAATCACAGAGCTTATGACAATTGTAAGCTTGTTGTGATTTTGAAATGGGCTAAGGAGCCTATTTATAATAGTTTGGGAATACATGTATCTTTCCTTGTAAAGTAGTGGAAGTAGTGAAGAGATGGAGTAGTGGAAGTCGTGGGGATAATGGTGTAACCGCCCATTACCACTGGGAGTTTCTGGAAAACTACGATTCCATTATCTCAACAACTGCTCCAGGTTTATCACTACTTTGTAACTTCCAGATCATGGGGTGTTACCACGCCACGTGCTGCAATAACCGCCAGACCAAAACCCTATGAATAATTCCCGTATGTAACATGATTTGATTTCTGGTAGGAATTGGTGAAGTCATGGACTCAGGATTGTGCAAGCACTAGCCATGATATTGTTAGTAAGGCCTAGCAATGTTAGCGCCGCAAAATAGGGTAGTGCTAGTAATAAAGCTAGCGAGTTAGCACTGGAGATCGTTAGCGCTGGAGCTAGCATAGTGCTAGCGCTAGTGACACTATGGCCTGTTTGGCATGTGCTTTGTTAGCTTTTCGGCTTTTTGGATCTTTTTGGCTTTTTGGCACATGTATGCGCTACTTATTGATGTTGGAAGTGTGACTAGGGTTTGCCATGGCTAGCACTTGTTAGTGCCATGATTATTGGCTATGCACCACTAGCTTCGCTATTTATTAATGTTGTGGTCATATTTATGGCTTGTTTAGAGTTTCTCAACTGTTTGAGATTTATTTTTAGCATTTTATGCTTAACTTTTATGAAGTGCATACAAAACATCTTCAAGAGATTCAGCTGTGGAAGTTTGCAACTTGAAATTATGCTTGATGTGACTCTACGATTAGATTGGCGTTTTTATTTAGATATTACTGTTAGCCTCTATTCTGAATGTTCGCAATTTTGTATAGTCAATATGTTCTGTTTTATACAAATAGACTGTATGAATGCACATGGAATAACGAGGGTTTAGCCGGGTAAAGCCCTGAAATTTTAGAGGCATATGCACATATAAAAGAGCTATTGGGCTATTTTTATCCACGAGTTGAATATGCATTCTCAATTCTCCTGCGGAATATAAGATAATAGTATGTATTTATAGTTCTGATGCTCGATCAGGGATTTATGTATATTTATTTTGTGCTTCTGCATCTTGAAGAAAAGCAATATTACAATTTTCTCCCTTGTTAAAAACTCACCATCAACAATAAGTCCCCTGCTTAGCGCGGAACAATAATGTTTTGTGGTAAGCACTAGATGGCGATTTTACCTTATTTTACTATCTTAAAATAAATAAACAAGTTTTAGTTTGTCGGAAATTACCAGATATTCTTATTTGATAACGCTCCGATGATGCCAGATAATTGCTGAGCAGTAGTTGATGTAATAGCACTTGTAGAATGGTTGGGCGTCGCCTGGAGAGCATAAATTAGTAAGGCGTGGCTGATTTGAATGATAGAGAGACTAGGATTGACCCGTGCGTAGCACGGGGCTATGGTTCCAAAAGGAAATCCTTGTTTGACCTATATTTGGAAACCAATTACTATAAAAGGGAGCAAACCGTTATTATTCTTTTTCTCCCGTCACCACCAATATTTTCTAGCGCCTCCTCTCTCTTCCCGCCGACAACAACAGCAGAAGCAGCTCCAGCTCCTCCTGCCGGTGATTCTTCGTCGCTGCCGGCAATTATTCCGTCTAAATTCCGTGTGTTTTTTAACGTGAGTTTTTCACGTTCAACATTTTTTTTACGTGAGTGATGCGTCGTAAAACCGACTTTGTTTTGCCGCAAGCGCACAATGTCGAAAGATGTAGACAAGAACAAATACGGTTCGTTCCCACGAGAAGTTTGGATTAAAATATTTTTTTTAGGTTTTATTTATAAAGAATTAAATTAACTAGTGATTTAAAACTATTTAGTAAAGTTTGAAAACAATAAGAGGAAAACGTTAAGGTTCCGAGAATCCGTTATAGATTAGGGTTTAATTGCGTTCGTCACATAGGGTCTTGATTTCAAAAGAATTGTTTGTTCTCAACCTAGAGTACAATTTCGAAGTACTAAGTATACGGGGCATAAAGAGTCAAAGAATATTCATAAAAAAATTTCATACAAGGTTTCAACGAGTCTTTCTACTAATCAAACAATGAACTGTACGTGGCATAGAACATGAAAAATCATCGAGACGGTAAAACGTTGAGAGAGAGACAAATTAATAATATTTAGTTCATACAGTTGTAAACCCTAGTTTCGAAACACATATAAAGCCATCTCTACAAGTTCATCCTTTCGCCCTAACAAGGGAATTAGCCCAACATGGCTTTCTCAAAAGCCATAAAAATTAAGTAAGAAAACAGTACAAACTAACCCTTGATCCCTGTTCGTGAAGCTCT
>JAJJMC010003991.1:8859763-8895818 GCA_023531435.1 Papaver californicum
ATAGCCAACAAACCAAATCCGTGTACAACTCCTATTTCTTTTCCGTGAATGATTTAAACTCAAATCCTCTTTCCGTGAGAAACAAGTTCAAAATCTTCCCAAATTTAGTTCACAGCAACACCGACTAACTTGTTGCTCAATTCTTTCTTAATTCTCTTCTTTCCTTTTCTTCAACAACACACTTTATTCCCTAACTTGTCGGGCAATCATCACCGTCTTCCCAGCAAACTCCATCATTGTGTCAAGCAGCAACCCATTATGGTCCACCAGCAAAACTCGAGTCCACCTCAAATGTATCAACAAGTCCATCAACTCTCATATTTCAACATCCACTACAGCAACAACCACCAACTTCGAACGGCACCATCGCTACCATGAAGAGTTCAACTGCCAACAACCGAACCCGTCACCAACACAGACTTCCATCTTCTACAGCTACCATTAACTTCCACTCCAACCTAACTACCATGCACGAGTTATATTCTCTGTTTGTTTCAATCACAGTCACCATGAGAACCACCTCCTTCGAGATCAACCACCATCAACTTTGTCACTGCCATGATGATCAGACACCGAGAGTCCCATCAATAACTTGAGCTTCATCTTTCTTCTTCATAATAACGAGCCACCACCATATCTTCCAGCAACAACCATACCACCTTTACTGCCATGAAGAGTTCAATCATCACAGGCTCATCACATCACCGATTCCCTGTTTTGATAACGAAAATGAAGGGGGTGGCCCCGATCCATTGGCTGGTATGTTTATAAGAATTCAAATTGTGGCTGCCCTGAGTAGAATGGCTGGTGCCACTAGCAATATTTAAATCTTGTCAGCCCTTAGCGTATTCCAGGTTGTCAATAGCAGTCTCTCTTGAAATGACCTTTTTACCCTTAGTATTCGTTTCGCTTATAACTTTCTCATATGAAGTCAGAATGACCCCGTTCTTTCGCCGTTGGATTCGTAATTTAATTATCTTCAAGATGGAGGGTAGAAATCCTAGAATAGACTGAGTCCCACTGGGTCTTTGGAAATTCTTCTCTTGTAAAGCTCCATTTCACTTGTTTCTGAGATGTAACCTAATAAAACACATAACCTAGAAAAGTAATACTAACACACGGTAATTCACATAAAATATAACAAATAAGTATAAGAAAATGATACTCAAAATGTATAAATTATGCACTTATCAGTGAGTCGTTCACATTCAGCATTTTTTTTGACGTGAATGCTTATTCACGCAAATAAGTTTTTTTTTACATGAGTAAATACTCACATTTTCTACATGAGTACTAACTTCACTAACTTCACTAGCTCAGTTTCCTTTGCTTGTTTGATTGCATAAGCATGCTACTAACTAGGTAATGATTCTTTCTTGCAGGTGAGCTCCAATTCCACAATTATTGTCTCTGATTGTGATAATTCTTTATTGGTTTCATTGCAGCATTGTTGAAATTTAACCAGGTATGCTAGAGTTTGTAGTAATTTTCCTTGATGTCGGTTTTAATTTATACATATAAGTATGTATTTGCATAAAACAGAACCATACCTTGGGCATGATTGCCCAGTTGTTGACGTGAATATTAATCGAATTCATTGTAGATGTCTATCAATCAGGAAGATAATGTTACCACTGCTTCAAGTCATGGTGGAAGCGAAAACTCTGCTGTGATTTTCCTAGACGATGCGCCCAGTATTCATGGTGAGTTTTTTGATGGTTGTTGAAGAGGCTGATGGCCCTGGTTATGTTGGCAATTTTTATTCTGAACATCAATAGTCGCTCTCAGCTTTAGAGTATTTATCCGCGAGCTATTGTCAGGTGTTGTTTGCAGAGAAGAGAACACATGCCCTCATTTGTTGATTTTAAGGTGTTCCAGATTCCTTTGCCTGAATGGACATAATGGACTAAAGTTATGTTGGAGAATCCTCAGGTGAAGCTGGTTCTAGAAAATGCCAAGATACTCCATGTTGTGTGAGTGTTTGATACTTTGAGACTTAATAAGGACACGAAGGGTCTGCTCGCATTTGCCTCTCGTTGGTGCGGTCCATCCCATTCAGCATTATGTGCTTGAGGTGAGTTAACTATCACTTTGGAGGATGTGTGTTCTTGATGCAACTGCCAATTGTTGGTAGTATGCCACTTGAACGGTCTGAAAGGAGAAGAAACATGGTGCCATCCTTATTCATAAGATAACATCTCTACAGAAGTCTGACCGTTGCAATAACAATAATTATTCAACTTGGATTGATTGCTGGTGGAACGGAAGTATAAGTATTAACGGTCTTACTGTTGACAATCCTTTGTGCATTGCTGTGTTCCTTATACTCTGCCTTTCCAGAGATGTGTTCGAAGATTCTCCTGGAGGTCAATTGAAGTCTGGACTTCTTCCGATTGTTGTTGTGCTCGCTGGTGGAAAGACCCTTCCTCTTGGTAACTTGTTTCTAGGATCTTTATACTCTCATTTAGATTCTTCCATTTGTGATATGAAGATTTCCAGCGGCTATGCCAAGGTGGAATCTTTTATCCCTGACATGTTTTTGCAATCATGGCTATGGGAACATTTTCCTGAATATACGCCAAAGACGAAGCCCTTTTTCCCAAGTACAAAAATAGAGTATGCTAGAATACTCAGTTGGAGTAAGAAGAAACCCTATGCTTTTAGTATTATTAGCTTAATAGACAACGAGAAAAAGGTGAATTTCAGACCTTGGGGTTTGAGGCTTCGGCACGTGATTCCACCGGATTCTTTCGCTGAGAGCTCTGTTATTACTCTACGCTCTGGCCCGGGTGATGAGGATAATATTGCTACAACTTGCAAGGCCACTTTTGTGGATAGTTGCACTCCATTATATATTCTTGTTGTTCGCTCTGATAAGTATATCATGCAGAGATAACATTGATAGAGCAGCTCGGCAAATGGATTTTGATCAGTCTATTCCTCGTTTTCATATTGAAGCACCTTCTATAGACGTGCTTCAGCTATCTGAGGGTGCCCATACCATTCCTGGTCAAAACATTCCTTTCTTCTAGGCTGGTAGAAGAGGACGTGCCACTGATGAATATGCTAGTTTCTTGAATGCACAACTTACTCTTCTCAAGGAATTCATGTCTGGTGAGCCTTTTGAGGTACGTGGTGAGCCTTCTGAGAAGGAGTAGATCGGACAAACTTGAAAATTACTTCGAGATGTGATTCGATCATTAACTTGACACGGTTATTTGAAATCATTCTCTGTTTAACCATTTTCTTTTATTCAGCAATTGAATGTTTGATACGTTTTTTGCAGTCGTGGTTCCCAAAGCACTTTGCGTCTGATATTGTGGCGAGCGTCACTCTTCAGTCTGCGGACAAAAGACCACATATAATAATGCATGGAAGGGGAGACCGTCCTTGGAAGAAGGTAAGCGCCTTGTGTTTCCTTTTCTTCCTTTTTATATGAAATAAATCTATATCTTCTCTTGACAAGTATCTTCTTTTACTCTTCCTTGGGAGTATAACTCATCAGGGTGACTGGAGGGTTCAACTTTTCAAATTTGGTGTCCCAATTATTATTGGCTCCTCAGCACCTTATGTTGTAAGTGGAGTTTCTTCTGAAAATTCTTGAGTTTTAGAGATTCTTGCTAAACTTAATGAGCTCTGATTCTCACGCATAATCATTATTCTTATATGACTAGCAACACAGATAATCTAGCATCAGGAAGTACTGTTGTGGTTGGAAGTACCGAAAAGGAAGGTCGAGATGACAATGGACCTGAAAAATCATTTCAGACTGAAGAAATTGAAGAATCTGGAGCTGAAGATTGAGAATTTTGTGGCGAGTCACATTATGAGATGCTTTATTCTTATGATAGCTTGTCGCAGCTTCAAGTAAGTTTACTTTATAATTTTTCATGAACTATACTGCTTGTGATGTGTCTTCTCTAACCCAGAATCCTGAACATATTCCTCCTAATGCGACTGTTGGAGAAAGCACTCCAAGTGGTGCCATTGTACAGAATGTTGATGTGATGGAGATTGTTCCAGTTGATTATCCAAACACTGGAGTTAGCTTCGACTTTAATTTTGATAGGATTCAACACAAACACGTGTGCATTGGGAGCTTTACTGTTCCGTTCGACCATGATGAACTGCACACCAAGATATGGAAGAAGTTTGGCTATTTTTTTGTTGGTAATCCTGAAAACTATCGTATTCTGGAAAGGAATGTATCCGTACTGCTTCTAACTGTGAATGTGATGATTATTGAGCCATCATTCAGATAGAGAGAACTTATAATCAAGTTGACCAGTGCTAGTTTCTCTGCTTTATCACACCCAACTGTAACCTCTTCGGACAACTGTCCCCTGAACATTACACTTTTTATCTTAGAAAAATCTCTGAGATAGTTCTTCAAGACTGGAAGGATGCTTTGGAGGAGGCTGAAAGAGCTGAACTTAATGTCTTCTGGCTTCGTCGTCATTTAGAAGCTATCGAAAATTATTTGCAGGAGAAAGGTGTATCTTGTAGCTTGGATATGATTGCCAAGGCTAAATTTGAAGTTGATAGACTTTCTCAGGAGTTGAAGCTTATAACTAAGACACTTGAGCAAATGGAGAAGGCATATGCTGAAGGCGCTGAGTCATTTTTCAAGGATTTTTTTTAGGTTTTCCTAAGTTTTCATAGGTTTTGAGACATATGGCTTTTTTGTGGTTTTATTTTGGGAATTTTTTAGTTGATAGAGATTTCTGAATAATTTGCAAGGATATATATTTTTTGAAAAGAAACAAATACTATGCTTGATTAAATGAATTGAAATCCTAAGTATGAATGCAAGATATTGCAAACATTTTGGAGGAATTATAAATATTACATAAAACAAGGAAATAAAGCAAGATGGTGGTAGAATACTTTAAGCGTTGTGAGCTGTCAGCCACTTGCCATGTATCACCATCCCTTCTGGCTTGTCAGTACTGACAAGCTTGCAGTAACCGTCGATCAAGTTTTCAGTGATGATATACGACTCTTCTTCAGGAGAGGCTATTATCTTCTTCACCATATCTCCGACATGGAAGGCATTGGGTTCATGCCCCTCAACTTCATGACATGTCTTCTGAATAACCGGGTTATTAATTTTCTCATCTCCAGTAGAGAAGACCCATACCCATTTGATAAAATTTTGAAAGGGATCATCTTCTCATTCACATTGCCGAGTCAGAGTAGGGTTGATATCTGGGTCAAGTCCCTAAGCTTTGATGGGACGTGGGATTGCTGGTTGAAAAAGAGTTGGTTGGATGTGACTTACTTGTGTGCAAAACCTTTGAACATATGATGCCATGTCCTCTTCTGGGAACTGCTTGACATCCAGATTTATTATACGACGAAACTCATCTGATAAGGAATCTTCGGGATTTGCCGGCTTGTTTTAAAGTCTTGGAGGTGTTGGCGCCGACAAAAGAGATATACTTTCTTCCATCTTGTTGCTACGGACCCACGGCATCCTAGAATCATGTCATAACTTGGATCCTCTTTGACAATGTGAAACTTGGCATGTGTTCGGGAATCACCTGTTTTCACCTCAAGAGTGATGTAGCCGTAAGTACTTCTGGACTTCCCTTCAGAATTCTTGATTACAGTTGGAGAGTGTGTAGCTTCGTACCTTGGAATTCTCGTATCTCTCAGATTTTTAATAGTGATGATATTGACATCGGTTCCTACATCAATTAGTGTATTCTCGAACTCGGTGTCCTTGAGGAAAGCAGTGGTGAGAAGTCATCAGCTAGGCTTCTCATTGTGCTGGATGATCACATCTAAAACAGATTGGAGATATGCAGTATCACTCTCAGCGAAGAGTAGCTGCTTACCCAATACAACACGATTGAGGGCGGTGAAAATATCTTTTTGTTGCGGCTTTGATAAGTAAAGAATCTCACATATGCGCTTCATCATGGACTGGACAGTTTTGTTGACTAAGTCCCCGGAGAAAGGAAGCTCCTAACTGGGATGGGATCTTTGTGGATGCCTTTAGTCCCCAGGCGTAGCTCTTCTGAGTCGATCTTTTCTCTAAAGATACGCCTTAAACCATTGATTCGCTGGTGGGATGATTGACTTGATAGCTCTGTTTTATACCCATAATTCCAATAATTTGAGGACCTCCTTCATGGGAAAGGGGAAATCTGGGATTGTCGGGTCTGTCTTGGTTTGTCGTGGCTGACGCGAAATCTCGACCGAGCCTTGTCCTTGAGTTGATACTGGGGTTGTTACTAGAATCGATGCGGCACATTTAGTTTGCGAAGTTGATTGAGAAGCTCCCTTCCTCTTGCCTCCTTCCTTAGTAACAACACCTATGGAGTGTTGGTTAGAATGTTGTTTATTCATTAGGCGTCTACTTCCATGGGTGTCTCCATGGATTTCTTCTCTGGCGGGCCTCGCTCTTTCAACAAGGCTGAAGCGGTTGTTGCTGATCTTTTGGCGGTCTCGTGTAGCTCAGAGAAGGTTTGAAATCGTAAATTTTCTAATAAAGCACGACAAAAAGGAATCATACCATTAATACAAAGTTCCACCAATTGTTGCTCAGTTATATTCTGGTCATGGAAGTCGAGAGCTTGTGTTCTGAACCTCTTTGTATATTCGTTAGGGTGCTCGTTTTTCCTCTGGAACATTCTTCCCAGGTCCGAGAGAGTGATTTCTTCAGAGACAAAGAAATACTTTTTGTAAAAAGCATTGACCATATGAGACCAACTGGAGATACTGTTGGGGGCGATATTGTTGTACCAGGTGTAAGCTCTTCCCATAAGAGATTTGGAGAATTCCTTGAGCTAAAACACTTGGTTATATTCATGCACTCCTAATGATTCGAAGAATCGAGAAATATGTTCTCGAGCATTCCCGGTGCCATCATACAATGAGAATATAGGAGACAAATACTCGTTTGGCAGTGCAATCCTCTAGATTTTAGTTGGGTAAGGGGGTTGATGTTGGTAGAATGAAGATGAATCTTCCTTTCCACGATTTCGCAGAAGCCTTTCCAGATCTTCACAAATGATAAAGTTTTGTTGTTGTTGACTCTTTTCTGGTACACGATCGGTGATAACCTATACTTCATCATCTGCTTGGGCGTTATCTCTTGACGTGTTGGCGTCGCCGGCAGTTGTGTTCTTAGCTTTCTCCATTTGACGATGACGATGTTCGGATGATAACTGCTATGTTAAAGTCTTAAGAAAAGTAAGAACTTCTTTCTGGGTAGTGTCTATGGATACTTGAGTTTCATCTAAGGTATCCTGCCGATTCATTAAATCATCCATTGAGGAGTCTTGGTATTTTTAGTGGTGGTATTTTGAGGAGTGATCTCTAAAATTCCGACATCGGTATTTTCGGGGTTAGGAGTGGTTGTTGAAATTGAATTGGGATTGGTTGCTGAACCCAACCTAAGACCCACCATTTTTTGAATAATTGAAGAATTGATTTTCAGACAGTTGAAGAATTGGATTCGTGACCGAGAGATTGATCTCCCATTGTGGTCGCCAATTTTTAGTACCTAAAAATTTATTCTAGGTAAAACAATGTACTATAGAAGTAATTTATTTAGATTCAAAGATCAAAATCATACAAAGCCAGCCTAAACCACGATAGTAGTAGTTCCACCCTGTTTCGGTCACGATAAGAGGAAATGGGTTGACCTTAAGGGAAGGAAACAAAGAAAGTTGAAGGAACTATGTGTATTGAATAATGTGTTGAGTTGTAAAACTATTGAGAAAAATCACAGAGCTTATGAGAATTGTAAGCTTGTTGTAATTTTGAAATGGTCTAAGGAGCAAATTTATAATAGTTTGGGAACACATATATCTTTCCTTGTAAAATAGTGGAAGTGGTGAACAGATGGAATATTGGAAGTCGTGGGGTTAATGGTGTAACCGCCCATTATCCCTGGGAGTTTCTGTAAAACCATGATTCAATTATCTCATCAATTGTTCCAGCTTTATCACTACTTTGTAACTTCCATATCATGGGGTGTTACCACGCCACATGTTGCTATAACCGCCAGACCAAAACCCCATGAATAATCCCCGCATGTAACATGATTTGATTTCTCGTAGGAATTGGTGAAGCCATGGACTCAGGATTGTGCAAGAACTAGCCATGATATTTCTAGTAAGGCCTAGCAAAGTTAGCGTCACAAAAGAAGGGTAGTGCTAGTAATAAAGCTAGCGAGTTAGCGCTGGAGCTATCATAGTGCTAGCGCTAGTGACACTATGGCTTGTTTGGCGTGTGCTTTGCTAGCTTTTCGGCTTTTTGGCTCTTTTTGGCTTTTTGGCACATGTGTCGCTACTTATTGATGTTGGAAGTGTGACTAGGGTTTGCCAAGGCTAGCACTTGTTAGTTCTATAATTATTGGCTATGCACCACTAGCTTTGCTATTTATTAATGTTTTAGCCATATTTATGGCTTGTTTAGAGTTTTTCAACTGTATGAGATTTATTGTTAGCATTTTATGTTTAACTTTTATGCAGTGCATACAGAACATCTTCAAGAGATTCACCTGTGGAAGTTTGCAACTTGAAATTATGCTTGATGTGACTCTGCGGTTAGATTGGCGTTTTCATTTAGATATGACTGTTAGCCTCTAATCTGAATGTTCGCAATTTTGTGTACTCATTATGTTATGTTTTATACAAATAGCTTGTATGAATGCGCATGGAATAACGAGGGTTTATCCGGGTAAAGCCCTGAAATTTTGGAGGCATATGCACATATAAAAGAGCTATGGGCTAATTTTAGCCACGAGATGAATATGGATTCTCAATTCTCCTGCGGAATATAAAATAGCAGTATGTATTTATAATTCTGATGCGCGATCAGGAATCTATGTGTATTTATTCTATGCTTTTGCAGCTTGGAGAAAAGCAATATTACATTTTGCCCCCTTGTCAAAAACTCACCATCAACAGTAAGATATCATGCCCTTTAAATTAGCTTCCTTTTTTATGTCCCATTTCATTTCTTAATGCAACGAGCACCTCCATTTATACTTCTCAATGCCAGTTGTTTATAGGCTATTCAAAGTCTCACGACGAAAAATAGTTAACATCTTATATTTATGTGCAAAGATATTTTCTCATACACAAGTAGATGTGCCATCTCCTACTTTACACATTTGAAATTAACAAATCTTAGACTTTCCTTATCCATCCAATGGTGACCAAGAAAAGTAATTAGGATGTCCATCGGGCGTTTCTTTTGTTGTACATCTACGAGCTAGAGACAATGCATATGTTGATGAGCTTGCCTTTTATTTTTTTGTAACACGTTAAAGGACAATCTGCTTGGCTATTTTGACTTCTCCGAGCCATGTACGTGTACGTCCGGTCTTGAAATCGCTGAGAGAGCAACTGGAATTGGTTTCCGATTGTTTTATGGTATAATTCTGTATTTTAATCCATTAAGCTTTATTTACTAATTTCTAGAAAACCAAATAAAACCATCAAATTTGTACAAAATAAAAACTAAATAAATATAAATTTAGATGTAAAAATAACGTGTTTACGCACTCATCAAACCCCCAAAACCTATATTTTGCTAGTCCTCGAGCAAATCTAATCTAAAAGTAAAATAAAAATCTAAGTCATTTTCGTAGGAATCACGACTACACTTAGTACGTGCATCAAGCCGTTTAACTCCTAGGTGACCCTAGCAGAAGAGTGTTGTCTCGTGAGGGTTTACAAGAGGTATGCCCACAAAACCTTTTAATTCCAACTTCTAATATCACAAGTATCCGAAGAGCTAAGAGGGCATAAAGTTTCTCCTCCAAATGCCTAGAAAATACATGCTAATATGCTTAATTTATGAGAGAGATTATGACAAGTTGAACCAGTGTCAAAGATATCTTTTGCCAGATGGACAATGGACTAAAAGAGCAACCGAATAAGCATTTCGCCTAGACTCGACTCTGCCTCACCATAGGATTTTATGAATTTGCACTCAGAAAAATGATTCTAAGGGTCACACCAATGTGTAAGCAGGATTGAAGAGAGAACACTATTGATGGTAACGCTTTTTTCTGTAGATATCAAACCAAAATCTTTTTCTGATGATCTCAAAGGAAAAGAAATTTGATGATTTCTAAGGAAATCGCTCATAAATGAGGACGGGAACATACTCTCACCTTCTAGTCTCACAACTCTCTAATGGTATTCAATAGAAACAATTTTGTCTTCAGTCTTCGGCTTCAACCCTTGATGATAAACTCTTGAAACTTGTATAACTTTCCTCTATTTCTTCGATCACTTGTTGTTGAAACTTTTTTTTTTTAATTTCTTCTTCTCCATGGCTTATCTTAATGAAATTATTACACAATTTTTTTAGATTGATTTTTTTTTTTTTTTGATAAATAAGATTGATACAAAATAAGAAACAAAAAAGAATGATACAAAGCAAAAAATAAACCTTTACTTGCCAATGGAGAAGGACTTTTGCACTTGAATCTTCACAACTGTTGGTATACAAATCTTCAAAAATTTACATCTTTTGTTTTCTTCTTTGTCACTTTGAATATGCATGTAATGTTCTTTGCCTTTGTTGCTTGTAAACCTTGGACGTCTTCAACTTCTTCATGAATTGATGTTGGTCCACTTATTGATGATGTTGAGTTTCTATTGAGAGAGAATTGTAATTTTATGACTGAGACTACAAGATGAGGCTAGTTATGATGTCACCCTCATGGTGATAAGAATTAGCACTCAAAGATCAAAAAGTGATGAAAAGTGTGCGAGGTTTAGTAGCTCATCATTCTACTCGGAGTTTGTGCAGATGAAACACTCTAAAAGGACAGTTGAAGGTTTGGTGCCTCACTCAAAATGGTAGTCTCCACTAATACTTGGTTAGTTCTGTCTTTCTGCATTTCCTTCTAGCCTAGTTGTCTCCAGCATGGATGGTTGAGTCCGTCACAATTATTCTCTCATAGGTTAAGAACACAGATATAGTTTTCTCTAACAATTCTAATCTCCATCTTTTTGTGGAGAATCAGTATGTAAACTTAGCTAAAAGGCTACTATGTGACTCTAAAAGTTGGAAATTTTGGTACAAATAAAATTTTAAAATTGTTCTCCTTTACCCCTAAACTTAAATTAAACACAGTCCTCGAAGTTCTAAATATAATTTTATGAACGCATGAACAAAGAGATATACCGAGCAAAGTCAAAAAGATAGGGAAAAATGTTACTAGCACCGTGTACCAAAGGCATATGGGTTGCCTCCCAAAGAGCAATAAGTTTGATGTCTTCAGCCAGACAATATGTACCTGTATAAAATTAGTCTTGACAAACGGGATCCTTTAAATTTATATTTCCACTTCATGGTTGGTCAATTCGATAAATGATTTCAACCATTGACCATTGACTTTGAAAGTTTCTCTAGTATCTTGGTTTATAATATCAATAGCACCGTGAAGATACACGGTCTTTACATTTAATGGGCCAATCCAACGAGATCTAAGCTTACCAGGAAAGCGATGAAGTCGAGAATTATACAAGAGAACTTTTTGGCCTGGTGTAAACGACTTTTGAAGAATCGATTTGTCGTAAAAAAACTTTTGTTTTCTCCTTGTAAATTTTCCCACTTTGGTAAGAATCATTACGAATTTCTTCCAACTCATTGAGTTGTAGTCTATGTTTAGCTCCATCAGTGGACATGTCAAAGTTCAGTTGTTTGATGGCCCAATAAGCACGGTGTTCTAACTCTAATGGCAAATGGAAGAATTTACCAAAGACAAGTATGTACGGAGACATCCCTAGGGGAGTCTTAAAAGCAGTTTGGTAAGCCCACAAAGCATCCAATAAAAGTAAAGACCATCTGTTCGGGTGGGGTTTACGGTCTTTTCCAAGATTTGTTTTATTTGCCTATTTGACACTTCTACTTGGCCACAAGTCTGTGGGTGGTAAGGTGTAGAAACCTTATGGGTAATGGAGTATTTTGTGGTGAGGGCCTCAAAATATCGGTTTCAAAAATAGGAACCTCCATCACTAATAATTGCTCTAGGAATACCAAATCGGGAGAAAATGTTCTCTTTAACAAACTTGATCACAACGTGGCGATCATTTATCTTGGTAGCTATAACTTCAACCCACTTGGACACATAGTCAACAACTAGCAGAATATAAAAGTTTCCAAAAGAATTAACAAAGGGACCCATAAAATCTATACCCCATACATCAAATATTTCTATTATTAGTATAAGATTCATTGGCATCATATTAAGGTGGGTCAATCTTCCTAATTTTTTACATCACAGCTTTGACAAAATTTGTGGGAATCTTTGAATAAATACGACCAATATAAACCAGATTGCAAGACCTTAGCAGCCTTTTCTTGGAACTAAAATGATCTCCACAAGCTCCAGAGTGACAAAAAGTGATCACACTAGAGATTTCGTTGCCAGGAATACAACGACGGATGATCTGATCTAGAAAATATATTGAATAAGCATGGACCATCCCAAAAAAAATGATTGACTCATACAAGAACTTAACTTTATCTTGTTTAGACCAATGCTCAGGCATTTTACCAGTTACCAAATAACTAACAATGTCAGCAAACCAAGGTAATTGAGAGATGGAAAACAATTATTCATTAGGGAATATGTCAAGGACTAGTCTCTCATCATCTCTAGACTCAATAAGGGTACGAGATAAATGGTCAGCTACCATATTTTCAGAACCCTTTTTATCACAAATTTCTTGAGTAAATTCTTGTAATAACAAAACCCATCTAATTAGCCAAGGCTTCGAGACATTCTTAGAAAGAAGATATACTTGAGCGCGGCATGATCAGAATAAACTATGACCTTTGACCCAAGGAGGTATGATCTAAATTTTTCTAGCACAAAAACGTTGGATAATAATTACTTCTCAGTGGTTGTGTAGTTCACCTGGGCATCGTTTAGGGTTTTACTGGCATAATAAATCACATAAGGTGCTTTATCATGTCGTTGGCCAAGGAAAACACCAACCGTATAATCGGATGCATCACACATGAGTTCAAATGGGATGTTCCAATCAAATGGTCAGATGATAGGGGAAAAAGTTAACAAAGATTTAAGCTTCTTGAAAGCTTCAACACAGGCTTCATCAAATACAAAGGCGGTATCTTTAGCAAATAGGTTTGACAGAGGTAAAACAATATTGCTAAAGTCTTTGATGAAACGACGATAAAATCCAGCATGACCAAGGAAAGATCTAACATCTGTTACATTCTTAGGTGGCCTTAATTTTGAAATTAGGTTAGCCTTGGCTCTATCAACTTTTATTCCCTTAGTGGGCACCACATGTCCCAATATTATTCTAGATTTAGCCATAAAATGACATTTTAGTTAAGGAATAAGTTCTTTTCTTTGTAACTTTTTAGAACTAGTGTAAGGTGGTGCAAGCATTCATCAAAAGAAGAACCAAAAACCAAAAAATCATCCATAAAGACCTTGAGAAACCCTCTCCACCATGTCCGAAAAAATACTTAGCATGCAACGTTAGAATTTTACGGGTGCATTGCAGAACCGAAAGGCATACGCCTGTAAGAAAAAGTACCAAATGGACATGTGAAGGTCATTTTGTCCTGGTCTTCTGGCGCTATGGGGATTTGGTTATACCCAGAGTATCCATCTAGAAAACAGTAATGGCTATGACCGCCTAATCTTTCTAACATATGTTCGATGAATGGTAGAGTAAAATGGCCTTTCCTAGTAAATGAGTTTATCTTACGGTAGTCTATACAAACTCGCCACCCAGTGGTAACTTTGGTGGGGATCAATTCATTGTTCTCATTCTCAACTAATGTAATCCCAGATTTATTTGGAAAAACCTGGACAGGGCTGACCCACTTACTATCAGAAATGGGGTATATGATACTCACATCTAACAATTTGAGCACCTTTGCACGAACAATATCTTTCATGTTGGGTTCAATCGTCTCTGCATTTCTCTTGAAGTTTTGGCACCTTCTTCTAGGTATATTCGGTGCATATAGTCAGCATGACTAATACCTTTCAAATCTTTTATAGTCCACCCAAAGGCAGTCTTGTGCTCTCAGAGAACACTAACTAGTTTATTTTCCTGATCAGGCTTTAAGTCAGGGGCAATTCTAGTAGGAAGAGTATCCTTATTACCTAGAAAGACATATTTCAAAGTATTTGGTAATGGATTTAACTCAAGGGTGGGGGCTTTAACTAATGATAACACAGACTTATCTGTAGTGGGTGGAAGAGGTTCAGGTGTACGTTACTATTTTCCATAATCCATTATTGACGCAGAATCTAACAACATATTAACTTCTTCAAAATAATCATCCTCATCGTAGTAGGCTCCAAAATGGGCTAAGCAGACCTCTAATGGATCACTAACAATATTTGTTTGAAAAGTATTCTCAAATAGAGAATCAATCATGCACACAGACTCATAGTGATCACTGTCCGAATGAGCTTGGAAGGCTTTGAAAACATTTACCGAGATGTTCTGATTGCCAAAAGAAAATTCCACTTGACCATTTTGACAATTGATTATAGCATTAGCAGTTGCTAAGAATGGACGACCTAGGATGATCAGAATATTGATTTCTTGGTATGAGATAGGTTAAGTGTCTAGAATCACAAAGTCAACTGGATATATAAAGTTTTCTACCTAGACCAAAACGTCCTCAATAATTGAACGTAGAATTTTGATTGACTTACTGGCTAACTGGAGTGTGATCCTAGTTGGTTTCATCTCACCTAGTCCAAGTTATTCGTATACCGAGAATGAAAAAAGATTCACATTATCCCCAAGATCTAAAAACGCATTTTCTATCTGTTGATTGCTTATAGTACAGGTAACAGTGGGACAACTAGGATCTTTGAATTTGACTGGGTATTGTTGTTAAAGTATGGAACTAACTTGTTGGGTCAAGAATTCCTTTTTATGCACACTTATATCTCGTTTGACCGTACACATATTTTTTAGGAACTTGGCATAAATTGGTACATGTTTAATTGCATCTAACAGGGGAAGGTTGATCTTAACCTGCTTAAAGATGTCTAGGATTTCAGCATAAGTACCAGACTTTTTCTTGGCAAGTCTTTGGAAAATGGTGCAGGTGGTGTAAACACTCTCTCAGGGACATTTTCCTTACTTAGACTCACACATTTCTCAGGCCCATTAGTATCTCTAGGAGTTTTGTCAATCTCAGACTCTTCCTCAGTTTGATTAGTACCCTTAGGTTGTTCTACTATTTTACCACTCCTGAGGATAATAACTGCTTGAACGTGCTCAGTAGAACTACCTAGGCCATTTACCCGGTGAACTCCATTTTGATTCGGATTCGGTTGATTAGGAAATTTTCCATTTTCCCTATCATTTAGCTTGTTTGAAAGTTGAATAATTTGAGTCTCTAAGTTACTAATAGCTCGATCACCATTTTTTGGTTACGTTGAACGTCATCAAGCCTCTTCCCTAACATGCTAAATTTTTGGGTTGTCTGAGCATTATTTAGGGCACTACTTTCAATAAAAAGTTTTAGAGTTTCTTCTAGAGACAACAACTTTGAATCAACTTGGCTGGGTTATTGGGCTTGAGTTGGGTTCCTAGGAAAACCTGGTGGTGGATTGCTATATGGTCCACCTTGATGGGTACCTTTAGACCATGAAAAAATTGGGTTATGTCTCCAACTAGGGTTATAGGTATTAGAGTATGGATCAAACTTGGGTCGACCCTCATATTTAGAATTCATACCTCCATGAAAGGCACTAACTTGGTCACAAGTTGTTTCACTTGGGTAAAATTGAGGCTTATTATAGCTCATAGACTTGGTTGAACCTTCTTGGATCTTGGGTATATACATCTCTAAGGCCTCTAGACGCCTAAGGATATCCGAACCACTATCAACTATATTGACCCTATGGATTGGGTTCCTAGTTATTTCTGGTTCTCTCATTGAAGCCCACTGCCTAGTTTTCTCAGCTAACTCGATAAACGAGTCAAAATATTTATCTGGTTCATGATGATGAGTAAACTCTCCACCACTCATTGTTTTTACCTGCAGACGAGTTTCTCTATCTAAGCATTCATAAAAGATCTGGTCCATATGGAGTTTTCAAAACCATGATGCGGACATTGGTATAACAACTCATTAAACCTTTCTACATATTCGTGTGGTTTTCATCTAGTTTTTGCTTAAAGGTTTGAATAAACTGACGAAAAAAAACAGGTTTATGGTGTGGGTAGAATTTCTTAATGAAGACATCTACAAGACCTACCCAAGTGGTGACTGTTTTAGAGGGAACGGAATGATACCACTCTTTGGCTTTCTCATCAAGGAAAAAAGGAAACAAACGCAACCTAAGCACATCTACCGAGACATTTGGATAACTCATGGTCTCATAAATCATTTCGAAGTCTCTAATATGGGTGTAGGGATTTTCATTGTCTAACCCCTTAAATATACGAAGCATGCTAATTTTTCCAGGTTTGATATCTAATTTTCCATTAGAAGCGGGTAAAACTACCCCAGGGTCACGTGCTACTCTAGACGGGTTCATAGGATCTCTAAGGGTTTTGTTTACCCGGGTTTTATCAGTATCATTACCATCCATTTCAGAAAATAAAGATGAACTACCAACAGACGTGCTAGGAGTCGGACTCAAACAATAAAGATCGTTTTCTTTAAGTCTGTTTCCTACGCGTACCCGACGAGGCATACACAAGCAAAAATACTAGTGTTTAGCAAGAATTGTGCACATGCAAATAATGTTGGGTTCACTATTTCAGGTAAACTTGGTTTAGCTTAGCAGAATATACCTACAGCCAAAGACTGGTTAAAAGTACAAGGCTAAGGCTTGTCGTGGTTCGGCTAATAACGCTCAGAGGGTTCGGCTTACTATCCCACGTGTTTTTCCTAAATTCAGTACCGGAAGATGCAAGAATGTTATGCAAGTGTTTTTTTTATATATAATAAAATGAAAAATAATAAATACACAAACACACCAAAAGGGAAATAAAATGTAAAAAATTAAAACTAGAATTGTTTCTAATAAAATAAATCAAAGAAAATCTAAAAAAAATTTAAAGAAATAAAACTGGGATTATACTAACCTTTCTGGTAGGCAATTTTCATAATAATTACAAATATCACCTGCACAACAAAGAAAAAAAAAACTTCCAAATAAAATCTAAAAAGAAAATAAAAAGAAAAAGAAAATCCTAACTACTTAGCACAAAATTAAAAGAAATTAAAGATCACAATTCTATAAATCCTCAGCAGCGGCGCCAAAAACTTGATGGTATTTTAATTATGGCGCAAATGCAGGGCTATCGATAAGACAATATATAAATATGGATTCGTCCACATGGATTTTTAAAATTGCAAATCCTAATTCTTGATTAATTAATTAATATGCTAATGAAAAATATTAATTGGAATGGTGATTGTTTTTCTAAAATTCTAAGAAAACACAGAAAATACTATAAATGATTGTGTACTCAAATAAAATAAAAATCTAGGATTTCAAGACTTCGTCGTTATTATGCACACTAGAAATAGATAATTATTTTTTTAAAACTTGTCACTAATATCTTAAGACGATTTAGGACACAAAGTACGTCTCGCAATAATAAATCTTTTAAATCAATGGAAATTCTTAAATGACTAAAAATTATCTTCAATTGATTTGCTTGCGAAGATATATGTTACATGACAAAATCGAGCTTAAGGATACATAAAGATAATTATTATCGACACTACACAAGAACATAAGGATTGGAGAATTGTTATAAAAAATTAATTAAAACAGTCTAATATATATAATAAGGTTTCCTTTCTAATCCCAGGAAAGTAATTTAACTAGTCGTAGTAATAAAATCACAAACGAATGAAAAAAATCATTTTATTAATTAGCTTTAACGACTTACAAATAGAATGAAAAGAGTTGTTGAATATTTCTTCTGGATGAATAATATTTTCTCGAGCCAGGACAAGACGCTCGTTCTCAGCAACCACCAAAATCCAAAGTAATACGCTCCCTCTCTATTATGTTGTTCGGATGAATAAATGACAAAAAATCAAATACCAAAAGCTCTCTCAAAGTGAGTATCATAGCAAAAACCAAAGATGCCAATACACATGAATACCAACTCCCTTTTATATCTGACTACCTACGGCTAATTTCCCTAGGTAGAAAATATATATGCATTAATCTTCAAATCCGGCCGTATATAGTAGGAGAGTAGAAATATCTTTCAAATCTCATATTTATATGCAATTCTCATTTGTCTTTGACTGATTTTCCTTGATACTTATGTTGCCAGCTCTCTTTTTTCCTCTTGGATGACACCTCGTAAGTAAATAAAATTATGCTAACAAATGTGTTATTGTACAGATGATAAGATATCATGCCCTTCAAATTAGCTTCCCTTTTATTTCCTATTTCATTTCCAAATACAACGACTACCTCCTTTTATACTTCTTAATGCCAACTGTTTATAGGCTATTCAAAGTTTCACGACCAAAAATAGTCAGCATCTTATATTTATGTGCAGAGATATTTTCTCATGCACAAGTAAATTTGCCAGCTCCTACTCTACACATATAAAATCAACAAATCTTACACTTTCTTTATCCATCCAATGGTGACCAAGAAAGGTAATTAGGATGTCCATCGGACCTTGCTTTTGTTGTACAGCTACGACCAACGATCTACAGATAATGCATATGTTGATGAGCTTGCCTTTTATACTAAATAAATATAAATTTAGATGTAAAAATGACATGTTTACGTATTCATCACTTTTCTCGGCCAAGTAAGGATCATCTCTATGCTAAACTATGATGCTAGTAAGGTCGTGTTCTTGGGAGTTGGAGAGGTTTGGCGCCATGCACTTAGGGGAAAAAGAAGCGTGGCACCATGCTCTTAGAGGAAAGAGAGGCTTGGCACTCCTTCCTTTCATGCAAATTCAGGATTTGGCCAAGTTATGGCTATCGATACTGGAAGCCAAAAAATTCATCCAAGGAACTATTGCACTTAGCATAAGTTCAAATCGTCATATATACGTAGAATATCGAAAGTTTAGTCGGGCGAAGATCTGATATTGTATATATGTACATATATTTATTGAAGGGCTATAAGATCAGCGTAGAGTGCCTATAACTATTAATAAAAACTCAATTCTTAGTTCGAACATGAGATAGACATCCCGGTTTTATATTTCTGATATGTGACAAAGATAAATTTGTAAATTCGATATTTCTGATATAGGAAAGAAATAATTTTAGAATTTTCGCCCTTGTCAAAAATCCACCATCTATAACATGTTATACGATCGAGAAAATGACTGCATAACTATTATGTAGCCATTTTGACGATTGCATAACGATTTTCCATCCATAACCATTTTGTACCCGATAAAGTGGCTGCATAAAACGCACAACTGGATACATATGCATAATGATGTTGGCGTATTGCATATGCATCCTTATTTTTGTTATGCATTATGGTGGTTGCATAACAGGTTATGCATCCACTAATCGACATTTGTACCTAAAAGAACAATCACCTCCGACTTTTTTTATTGTTATTTGTACTCGTTGTGTAGATCTCTTTAAAAAATTTCCAACGAGATAAAATTTATAAAATTCCAAGGTATGATTTTTTAGATATGTTGTATTCTAGTTTACTTGCCAATTATACCCCTGAATGAATCTTTGAAGAGTGGCTACATAACAAGTTGTGCATCCACTTTGCTGGGGAGAGAGAAAATCCGAGATTTATTTGTTATACATGTAAACTTTTGTCTTGTTCATCTCTTTTCAAATTTTCACATAATTATGAACCTAGGGATAACTTTAAAATTACCTAGGGATTGGAAATAAAATTATTTTAAAAAAAAAACTTAGCCTAATTTTCTCGTATTTAAATGGGTCGAGCAAGGCCTTTCCGTAACGAACCATAGGCTTTCATGGGTCGGGGCAGGCAACATCGGTCCCTGGGCCACTTAAATTTTTTTATATTCATATACCGTGGATGGAACAATATGTGAAAATTGGAAGGGAGATATACGGTTTACTCCAAAATGAGACTAATACATACTAGTTAATCCTGACCCATTTAACTAGGTACAAATCAATCATTTATTTATTTAAAATGTGGAAAGTATATTAATAACTCTCATGATTTATAATTATTCTAAATATTTACAGTTTAGTCCAAAGTGACTCATGATGATAGCCATTTTAAATAATATAAAAATAATTTCAAAACAATTTATCTTTTGAACCGTTCATCCAAACTTCGCAAACTTTATATATTTGGAAAAATCTTTCCGAGATCTACACAAAGAGTACCCGTATGATTATAAATTTTTTATATTTTAAAATTATAATTTTTGCTTTATCGTTATCTTATGTGTAAAAAAGAATACACACGCAAAAAAAATTCACAAATTTATACGATCATTTTTTTACATGTGCACCAGTTTGTACATGTTTACACAAGGATATAAACTTATGTAGTCATTTTTTCAACATATGTACAAGTTTGTACACACGGTTATTTACGTAAGCATAAGTTTATGCAATCATTTTTTCCACATATGCATCGGTTTGTACACGCAGTTATTTACGCAAGCATAAGCTTATGCAGTAATTTTTTTCACATGTGCATTAGATTGTACACAATTATTTATGCAAGCATGCATATAAGTTTATGCAGTTATTTTTTTATGCACCAGTTTGGCACACGGTTATTTACATAGGCATAAACTTATGCAACCATTTTTTACACAAGCATAAACTTATGCAGTCATTTTTTTCACAAGTGCACCAGTTCGTACACAGCTATTTACACACACATAAACTTATGTAGTCATTTTTTTCACATGTGCACCAGTTTGTAAACAATTATTTATGCAAGCATAAATTAATGCAATCATTTTTTTCACATGTGCACTAGCTTGTACACACATTGCAAATGTATAAAACAGTTTATAACTTGTACACCCAAAAGTGCACGTGTACAAAACAATATTTTTTTAACAAGTATGAAATTGTAACCCGATTATGTACACATGCACTTAAAAAATCTAACAGATCCAACATCCATACCCACAAAACATGCAATATATTCATAAGAGAGTACAATGGTTTATAACTATATACACCTACAAAACAGGTCATATATTTATGAGATAACACACTTGTGTACAACCATGTACACACCTAAAAAATCTAATAAATCCAACATTCATACCCACAAAAAGGACCATATATTCATAAGAGAGCATAACAACAATTAACTTCAACCTAAGAATCATTTTGCATTAATATGCCTTCAAATTGAATCGTATTGACGGTTAAACAAACACCCATTTTACAAAACTTTATTTTTAGCCCCCAAATCGGTGACGTGTCAGATGTTTTGGACCAATTTACCTTTTTTTATCAGTTTAATCCAACTCATCTACAGTTAGCTTCTATCGAGCATTTCTCCAAACATTTTTTGCAGACAATTTCTTTTATAAACAACCCTATCGAAAAGATAACTTACACTTACATCAACTAAACCCACATCTTATCTAAATGGCTAAAAATTGATACATACAAGAGTAAAAAAACAACTGTAATTCTTAATCCGTATTCTCAATTTATGTTTAAAAGAAAACTCAAAGTATGTCTGCTACGTAAATCAATGAAACACACTAGCATAAGAATATCATTTCAAACAAATTAAATTAAATTAAATTAAAAAAAACTTAGTTGAATATGCCTTAATTCCACCAGTAGAATCATGGGTATCTTACATAAATTTTTGATAAAAAACTTGAGCACTTTGTATATAAGAAATTCATCAATTTCTCTTCATAGAGATCATCGATCAACCCATACAAATCATCGATTATTCGATTAACCCCTCAATTTTTAATTTTTGTTGTCTTCGTAGTAATCATCTAACACCACCAACTCTAAGATCTGAATAATCTTTTTCTTAACCTTGTAAAAGAAGAAAAATACTCGTTTTTGAAAAATGAGGTAAATCAAAAAATAAAAAAGAAATGAGATGAGATGAATAACTGAGGATCCTTCTCAACATTGGAAATGAAAAAATAAAAAATGACTTATGAAGATTTCGTATCACTCTTACCTAAAGGTTGTTTTTGTCATCAGAAAAAATGGTTTTGGATTGGATTGTCTATAAAAGGACTAATTCGTTTTAAAATTGGTGAACTAGAACTTTCAAGTACTAGATTTTTAGGGACATGACTAGAAAGTCTAAAACCCAACAAAAATAGGTCTAAACGGTTATTCCTTTAAACCAGAAACATATTCCGTCAGATCCAACTAACGGATTACCACTTCAATAGATGTACCTTTAAGACTAGGGTTGTCAACGGATGCTATCGAAACGGATACTGACTCATCCGGTTTTGATATCCGATAAGTTTCGACGGAATCTTAAACTTCAATCCGATTCCGTTTCGATAAGCTTATCGGATATCGGATATTATCCGATAAATATCCGATAGCTGATATAAATCTTAAAACCTGTTTTTTCACTTCAAATTTTTCAGTTCATTTAAGCATTTCCAGTTCATAATTCAGTTCAAACACATACAAAACACACACAAATGATCACAGTTTCAAAGTACATCTGCATTTCAAAGAAACCATCAAAAGAGGTTAAAACACGCAGTAGACAGTTCAGCTTCTACAAGCCTATAGAAACCATCAAAAGGAGGACAATGTCTACCACCTTATTTTTTACCATTCATCGATAAATTCACACAAGCACTGCGATATTCCATTGTCATTGATCTAATCACTACAAAACATCTGTTCCAGAGCCAAATAAATTCAACAAAACACCTTTAAAGAAGTAGTTATTTAAATGACAAAGATGCACTAAAGAAGTTCATGACAGTAAAAGTTTTACTTGCTATAGCCTATAAGTAGCACATCCTGAGTTACTAACAAGAATTGGAAAGATTTACGTGCTTCCCCCTTTCAAAATTACCATTAAAAAAATTAACTTCAGAACTCCATGGTGAACTCCAAATAACCTAGTGTAAAAGTTTCTCATTATGCTTCAATTAACAAAAACAAGTTACACAACCACATCACAAAAATTAATGAAAGCATGTCCACATTCCAAACTAGACAGAGCCCTATGCATAATAATAGTAAAATGTCTAGACGAAAGATACATGACAAGTAATGTGTACAAGCAGCATGAAGGATAAATAATGAACAATAGAAAAACAAGCTCTAGAGCAACCATGGCTAGTACTTGAAGTCTTGCTTTACATCTAAATTGGTGCCACAAAAAAAGTTCTAAAAACTTAACAAGATAGCAAACACAAGGTTGCAAACATGCACTCAACATGATATGTAGCAAACACAAGATAACAAGATTCTAAAAACATATCTTCAATCATTTTCTTCTAACAATGGTTATTATGAAGTGCAATTGTTGAAAAGAAGTAATAGTGCAAATTCAGAGATTGAATCACCAATTCAAGGTGCTATTGCTCATTGCAAACAGTCTCACCATCAACAGCAGCAACAACTGTATAAGTCTAGTACCAGAAAGACTGTTAGTGAAGTTGGGTTAGCTGTTTCAAGGATTGCTGATGATTTTCAAGAAAGACCACAACTCTGTAGAGGATGATGACAAACCCTACCCCGTTGCTGCTCATCACAGGAAGTCTATCACCATTAATGGTAGGTTTCCTCAAGCCGGAATTACCGAAATACTAGATGTCTAGATCCTACTTGCACAGAGTAGTGCATAAAATGGATAGAAAATAAACAGGGGTTCAACCCAATTCATCAAATCATAACACTAAAACTAATGACAAACTAAGAACCCTAATTACAAAAAAAAAACCCAAATATTTTTGATTAACCCTAATTTCCAAAAAAAAAAAAAAATATTTTTGATTTCATAAAACCCTAGTTTCAATTTTGTATCATTCTATCACATAACATCGTAATCAAAGAAGATAAAAAGAGAATATCATACAACATACCTATTCAGTGGTTTCTTTTACTGGTGTGATGGTAAGGATTCGACTGTTCTGCTTCTCTACTTCTGTTGTGGCGATAGAGGAAGAAGAAGGTGGTGGTGATGGAGTGGTGTCGTTGAGAGAGATGGTGGTGAAGAGAAAGCCGAGACCGAGAGAGATGATGGTGGTGAATCTCCTATTCTGTTCACTGAAGTGAAGAAGAGGGAGAGAAGGAAGAGAAGTGACGAAGAAGAGGGGGTAGGTTTAGTCTTTACTCTTTACTTACGACCCTTATTGTATCGGATGTTATCAGACGGATACTGGCTAAGCCGGTTCCGCTACGATAACATGAAAATATCCGATAGAATATCCGTATCCGACATCTGATATCCGTTATATCGGATAATATTCTATAGGATCCAGATTTTCGGAAACGGCTATCGGATTTCGGGTTAGGATTGACGGTCCTATTTAAGACAAAAATACTCTTTCAAACGGTCAAGAACTCTTCTAAGATAGTACGATTCTTCAATAATTGAGGGTACTAACGTCACATTCGAATGTTACGCCTCAGGTGCAAAAAATTATATTTCGTTACTATCGAAGAACCCTACTTTCCTAAATCCTAATTCCCCAAAATTTTCATGAAAACCCTACTTATGCTTCTAAATTTCTTCCTAAACTGATCGATCGTACGGATTTGCAAATTCGAAAACCCCAGAAATGGAAGGTCAGTCGGTTCGATCAAGAACTACTTGACATTCTCCATCACCATCATCACATTCAGCTTCAGTTAGTTCATCTCTATATAATAAGCGCAAGTTAGATGAACATCTACCAAGTAATTTTCCATACTATTATTCAGATACTACTAAAGATGATGAACTTGAAAGTATTAGTGATCGTCATGGTGGTGATGATTCAGAATTTGAAAATGATTGTGAAGATGTAGTTGTTGAAGAAGATGATGATCCTGATGCTGATATTGGTGATGAGCAAGAAGACAACGATGATTCAATGAGGGTATTTACGAATGCACGGTTAGAGAATAATTCTAGGAAAACGAAAATCAAGATGGAGAATTCTTTATTAAAGATTGATTCTGATATTCAAAAACTGACGGCAAGTAATAATTCAGCACCAGTTGTTGGTTTAGGAACTGGAATGAAAGAGATTCTTACTGAGAATTTACAAGCAAGTGGAGCGTATAGTGCAAGAAAAGAGAGCTTGAAAAGAGAGGTAATTAATTTTTCAAAATTCGACTTAAAATTACTGATTTTCTTGATATTCTCTGATGGAAGTATTATGTTTTCTATTTTAACAGGCAGAAACAGGAAGACTCAAGTTTGTGTGCTATGCGAATGATGGAATTGATCAGCATATGATTTGGTATTATTTTATGTCTTGAACATTATTTTGTGTATAATTTTATAAATGGTTTTTTGATGTCCCTGGGCTGTGAATTTACTTAATATACTTGTTGCTTATCTAAGGTTGATAGGGTTGAAGAATATCTTTGCTAGACAACTTCCTAATATGCCCAAGGAATACATTGTTCGTCATGTTATGGACAGGTGTGCTTCTAGAGCTCCTTGAAAAGGTTACATTGTGTGCTAAGAATCATCTTCAATCTCTTACTTGTTCTGTTTTATAGTTATTTGTTTTACTTCTGCAGACATATGATATGGTGTTATCTTGTTAGGTTTCATACACCACAATAGACCATGCAAACTCAACCAAACTATAGATTTGATATCCTGTTACCATTATTGGATCCATTGGATGGCTGAACAAGTTTCAGTTGTGAAAGGAACTTCTGCTACTTCTGTTTTCAGACTTTAATGTCCAAACAGAAGTAAGTTACTCTGTATCTGTGGCACATGGATTCAGAAGTTCATGTATCTACATTGTGGCTCTTTAATTCTTTCTATGCTTTTGATGTCTTGGATTCTGGAAAACTTTTAACATTGTTTAGTTTGTGGAGATGTATTGCTTGTTTCTGCTTAGTTTATTTGACACCACTTCATAATTTTAATCTTTGCAGAAGCCACAAATCTGTTATGGTTATCAGACACAATCAAGTTGTTGGTGGCATAACCTTCCGTCCATATGTCAGGTGAAGTCAGTGATCAAGTAATTTTTGCTATTGATATTCAACTTCGTTAGGGTGGGAGGGCATTAACTTGAAACAAATTAAGTTTGCTGGTTCCTTTCTGTGTTTGTATCTCGTCTCCTTGATTGATTGGGATACTCGCCAATTACACATCTATTGCGGATCAGATCAATCTTTTTGCCAAACTTTGATCCCGTTTACTGAAGCTTTATCTCCAAATTCTTGTAGTCAAAAATTTGGGGAGATAGCTTTCCTTGCAATTACAGCAGATGAACAAGTGAAAGGCTATGGCACAAGACTTATGAATCATTTAAAACAGCATGCACGTGATGTAGACGGGCTCACTCATTTTTTAACTTATGCAGACAATAATGCCGTAAGATATTTTACTAAGCAGGTCCGTTATAGTGCATTTTCCTTGCGTTGCATTTCTAGTTGGTTCTTTTTCTTGAATTTCGTACTTATGCTGTGAGATCAACTTGGACAAGGATAGATGGCAAGGGTATGCATAGGAGTTAGCATTTCGAATTAGTTAAATATTAACTAAAACTTGTTTGAGTTTTTGAGTGACTTATTGATATCTGATATCTGGATTGACTTTTCCTTCATGTAGCCAGTTTTGCGGATTATCATATTATAATTTAAATGCTGTAATTTATGTTAACAAGTATTTCATCCAGTCAGATATATCAAAGAATATGATGGAGGGATACTGATGGAATGTAGAATTGATCCAAAGCTTCCGTATACTGATTTATCAACTATGATTCGCCAACAGAGACAGGTTGGGGTATATGTTTATTAAATTACGAAAATGTATGTTATGAGTACTGGTTTCACATTAAACTGAATTTTCTGGAGAGGCAATGTGGAAAGGGTACTACTGGTGTAGGAGTGATCTCTAAAAATATCTAAGAACTCTCTGATATGAGGTGAAACTATTTTGATTTCTTCTATTTCTCCTACAATACCGGTAAATTACTAGATGTAGATGTATAATAAATGATAACAAAAGTATCCATAATGGGAGAATAATAGGTCATATGGCCTTATTCAGATACTTGCTTTTCTAAAAAAATGATTAAGAACTTTCTGGCATGAAGTACCGGTGATACTCTTTTGGCTTCTTCTATTTCTCCTACCATACCGATAAATTACTAGATGACGATGTATAGTAAATGATAACAGGAGTAACCATAATAGGAGGATAATAGTCTGTGCAGCCTAATTCAGATATTTGCAATTATGGGTATGTTATTATGTTATACACTTGTTCAGATATATCATTAGCAGATTGTAAAGCTAATCCGTAATGTGAAAAACAAGTCAAAACATATCCCTTGGATTCTATAAAGCTAATTTCTGGAATCCTTTTATTTTTCTATGTTTTGGTAAATATCTGGCTGGAGTGTTCTATACAAACTCATTTATTCGTTTGATTTGTAATTTCAGGCAATAGATGAAAAGATTAGAGAACTCTCTAACTGTCACATTGTCTACCCAGGAATTGACTTTCAAAAGGTATTTTGTTGATATTTGGAGCAAATGGTGTATCTGGATTATGTTTACTTACCTTCACCTGAAATTGAATTGAAGTCATTTCAAGTCCATCGAGTTTTGTATTACGTTGTTCCTTTATTTTTCCGATAACAAGGTTGCGCCAAATTGGCTTGTAAGCTGAAGGTCAATATCTTCTAAGGTTCTTACAGGATTCACATTAGGGGACCATATGGAAATTGTATAGTTATGTTATTCATGAATTAAGTCATTTTTGTTTGCATATGCTATTGTATCAGATATAGCTGGCGTATGGAAATCATCATAATTACACCCATGTACACACACCTTCAAGATTGTTCTTGGGTTATTTTGCATGTGCTATTGGCAAAAATGGAGCTGAGTTACATAGATTTTTCATCAAAGACCATATCTCCTCGTGAGGCAGCAAATTGTTTACAAAGATGTTTGTACACAAGTATAAAGTATTGTACAAACATTCATACTATAAATACTGAATCAGTCTGATTTCTTAACGGGTTATTTTATTTAGAGAAGGTTTCCTAATTATTATGGGAAAAAAAACTCAATCCAAACATTTGCATAATTATATTTATTGTAGGAAGCTGTTGCGAATGCATGATTATTCACCGCCATGTTACAAATAGGGAATATGGTTTGGTTTAAACTATAAGCTGTTTCCATATAGTTGAGGTATATCTGTATAGTTCAACCTTGCTACACAGAAACATGCAGGATTCTATATGCATCATATACCTATCTGTATTTAAACTTTAAGCTAACTTTGTTAATTATCTTTTTCTTGTTTCAGAAAGAAGCCGGTATTCCTAAAAAGATCGTCAAAGTTGAGGATATTCCTGGTTTGAGTAAGTGTCTATGGCTTGTTTCATCTTTTATTTTCTTCTACATTTCTCATAGTATCTCTATCATTCAAATGAGGTGCTCTAAACCCCAAAAGTACTGTACTTCTTTAGTAGTTGAAGTTTATTTCCTGTCTAGACTTAGTACCAAGTTCCAAGATCTAAAAGTAAAATCTTCACGAAATGCAAATCGAACGAAAATACAGCAGGTGTAACTGGCAGTTTTGCATGCTTGTTCAAAACTTTCATGATTTTGATGAACAGGGGAAGCTGGCTGGACTCCTGATCAATGGGGTCATTCACGATATAAAACTCTAAATTCATCTGCGGACAGTACTGACTTCCACCAGTCATTGATCACCTTCATGCGCACACTTTTAAAGGTGACTCTTGTGCTACACATATCTTGTCCATCTTCTGTTTGATCTTGCTTTAGCCTATCAGATGTTGAGCAAACATCAATGATCACCGAAGCATCGATCTTTCATACTTGCCAACAATCACCCTTTGATTACCTAGTAACTCAATGTTATACCTGATCAAAGCAAGTTTGTGGATTAAGATTCTTGCTAACACACCTGCTTCTGCATGTTAACAGATGATGCATGACCATCCGGATGCTTGGCCCTTTAAGGAACCAGTTGATCCACGTGATGTGCCCGACTATTATGATGTCATCAAAGATCCCATGGGTAATACTACTAACTTAATAAAGGAGCCGTACCAACGGCGTCTCTCTCTCTCTCTCCAATTAGGAATAGTTAAAACAACTTCATATAGAATAAAATATTTGATTTCTCCATTAAGACATACACATATGCCAATTGAACAAGATAACTTTTCCTTGAGTTAGACAGTTGATATGAGTATGAAAATATCTGAGGTCCCGCAGTTTATTGAATCATTGCTAGGTTCTCTTTCTGACAGAGACTCCAATTTGACATCTTTTCGAAAAAAAATTGTTCAGTGAAGCAGTGAAGCCAACTAATCGACAACAAATTTGCTCTGAACCTCCTTATCTGATTCCTACCAAACCTTGTCCGTTTTCTAGTACAAAGATGTACATATGCGGACTGCCTTGGGAAAAGTATTTCACGTGGTATTTTATACATTTTTGTCGCTTCACATTTATTCTGGTTACGACGACACTTGTCACATTCCAAATTTTTTTTTGAGCCATGTCGATACGTATTGACGCGGATACGCGTGTCCAATACGTCGGATACGGCTCAGTTACCGAGAAATATATTTGAAAATTTAAAAGACCTTAGTTACTCTAAAATTTGATTATTAATATGTTTGTTAGGATATTCTTTGACAATATACCTTATTAGCTTCTCTGAGAAGCTTTTATCTTTGGTGAAAAAGATATTTTGTAAGCTTTATCTTAAGTAATAAGCTCTAATGTCGGTTAAAAAGATATTTTTTAGCTTTTATCTTTAGTAATACAAAGATACTCTCTATGTATTTTCTCTCGCTATCTATGTTAGCCTACTTATCTACTTTGTGTATACCGTATCCCCGTTTTCTAGTTTTTTAAGTTGCCGTATCAAAGGGATGTACTGGACACAGGACACCGACACCGTGTCCGTGTCGTTGTAACACATTTATATTTTCCAATTGCAGATTTAAGGACAATGTCAAAGAGGCTAGAGTCTGAACAATATTATCTTACTTTTGAGATGTTTGTTGCAGATATGAAAAGAATGTTTGCTAATGCACGGACTTACAACTCCCTAGAAACCATTTATTATAAATGTTCAACCAGGTGAGACCTGTGCTTCTTATGTTTTTCTTTACCTATCTCTCTCACTTTGTCACTCTTTGTCTCGTATTACTTGTTTGATGCATAGATTGGAGAACTTCTTTAATATGAAAGTCCAGGCTGGTCTTCAAGCTTGTAGCAACAAAGTTCAGCAATAAATGTAAGTAGATTCCACTTACCTTCATTCTCCAAACAATTGGGATAACTGGTGACACTTCAATGTGATTATTGAACTTATACCGCCATAGTGCCATATAATGAAAGTTACGGTCAGCACATTTTTTCCTGGAACCACTAGTATATGAAAACATTACCTTCTAGATCATACATATCAGTTTTGCATATTAGGTTTCCTAGGCTAGGCTATAGGGTAAATAAGTTTCCCATTGAATAATTTTGACAGAAAACTTGCATGTGAGCTATCTTATATCTGCATAAACTTTTTTCCTCGCTTGGGTTGTACTGTATCCTTTTCTTTTTCTTTCACCCCTTCTTTTTTTGTTCCTACAGAATTTCAGTCTGCCTAATTTAGCAAGAAATTCCTATGTTGAAGATTCACCATGACCCATGATCTGAGCATTTGTTGTTTGACCACATGATCTATGCATTTGTTGTTTGACTCTATTTTTTCCTTGCCGGCAATTTGTATGCAGTCTTGTAGGTGTAAAAATCAACCATACGAAAGAAGAACTTTATTATGGCCATAGATGTCAACCTTGAGCTTTGGTCATCATACGGATAGCAGGCAAAGTTCGCGAAGAAACATATTCTGTAGGCAAGACAATAATGTTTTCTTAGCCCTATAATTGTGTTGTATTTATTTGTGTATAGTGGATTTAGTATTTAACTTTACCAGTTTGGGAATGCTTGTTATGTATAAGTTACAGTTCAGTCCCAGTATCAAAACAAAAGTACACTACAGTTGGTAATCCTGAGGTGTGATATTAATTGAAAGAAAAGATGTGTCTCCAGATTTTTCCCTTGAACCCAAGTTGATAAATAAATGGATTCCTTGCTTATATGATTGCTAGAAACGGAGATAATTAACATGGTAAATGTGCTCCATCTGTTTCCCCATGAATTTATCAATAAAAAGGGAAAATGTTATCATAGTAATAATGTTATGTTTTCTTCAATGGAAATTCAAGATCTGATCTGGCTGTGCCAATTATTACACAAGAAATATCATATTTTCGTGACCAATTAGATCATGTATTATAAGTGTTCGTAGTTTAACTACGGGGAGGATCTGTGCATATTCTTAGACATAGGATCTGTGCATATTCTTAGACATATTATTTCATAGCATCTGTGCTTTTTTTTTTATAAAATTTAAACGACAAAAATTAAAACTAATTAATATTATGTCGTTAGTAACTAATTGTGTAGTGGGTCACAAAAGAAAACATAACGAACCAAGGATTAAAATAGAAAAAAGTAGGTTTTAAGTTTTTGTTGACGAAAGTTGGAGAAGTAGTCCTCCAACTCCTCCAAAGATTATAATATCATACTGGTTTTCTTGAATTGTTTACAAAATGCCACTAAAGAGTACGAGGCCTCGAAGAGATTCCCGTATTCACGGTGGATATGTTTAATTTAAACACAATAAGAAAAAAGAGAAGAAGATGAATAAAACAAATTTATGTAAACCACATTCACCACCGAGATAGTACAAAGAACATCTGGTGAAGTATCCCATTTCCACCATTGACTATTAGTTGCATTCTCACCCCACCTCGCAATATCTAAACTGTATAGTGTTACAAAATCTATGCAATTTTCCAAGTGAACAAGGAACATCCAAGGAACTAAGCTTCGATAATGCCAGGATAACATACATATTGGGTCGCATTCAAACCAGATTTTGCACATGATATAGGCTTCTATAATCTTGAAAGTATGAATGATACCCCCAGAATTCCACCGTAACTAATTGAACACTAGTAGTTGGTCTGCTCAAGAGTAACAAAAACATTGGATGTGTCTTTGCTTGACTGGGGAACACATGTAGTCTGCTGCTTCTACATGTATTAGACAACTAAGAAAATCAGTAGGAGTTTCAACCCTCAAGGCCTCAACACCTTGATTTTCTTAGGTAAATTAGTTCCAAATATTGCCCGACTAATTTGTTGTTTCTGAAATGTTAAATGTTGGAGAAAATGAGTTTTTAACTAATGGTTTTGGTCTTGGATGCTCACTCATTTTGTTGAGTGAATGAAACTCTTTAGTTTATTCTCACATTGGGTATTCTAGAGAAGGATGTCCACTTAGGGTGGAATGGGCTATGCAAACAATACATGGGCTAACTTATGTAATGGGCTAATCCATGTATTGGGCCTACGAATTAGACATCATCCATGATCCATTATTTTACAAGAAATCCTAAACCCTAAAGGTTTCCAAAACCCTAATCTTTTCTCTATAAATATAAAACGGTTTTCAGATTTAAAGGGGATCCTATAAAAAAAAAACGTTTTTTGATTAATTCTTTTTCTTCCCTGTTGCTAAGTTCAAGAGTGGGTAGTTTGTATCGTGCTAATACAAGCTATATCGGGCAGTCTTATCCTGGACACATCTTCGCACGTTGGGGTTTAGCATTGCTCTTCATGAATATACCCGCGAACTAATGTGTTAAGGACAACTTGTTGAACCTATGATTCTGCCCTCGTAGTTGTCCGTGGTAGAGTTGTTTTAAATTCAATTCTTTATAATATATTAATCTGATACATCTAACATTGTTATTCATTGTTGCAAGATTCCAACATTAAATCCTGCTGAGATCAACTGAGAGAGACTTGTACGTGGTAAGATAACGGTATTCTTAGTCACTCAATTATTCAGAAAGGTCTTCGAAAAAATGATCATTGGGAGAGCTAGTAACCAACTCCAACCATTCACAATTTTTTGTTTATATATATTTTCTTATCAATTGTTCCTTTAAATCTTCTCTATATAAAAGCCCAAAGATTAGTGTCATTTCATCACTCAAAACCTTTCTATCTTCTTCTCCAGTTCACTAGTTTTTAGTGACGAACATAAGAAAAATATGGCTTTCTCTACTACTAGTTTGTTTCCGATGATTCTTTTCCTTGTAGTTTTTGCTCCAATTTGTTGCTTCTCTCATAAGCTCAGCAGCACCTGCGGTGGCAGTAGTAGTTATAACCTTTACCCTCAATTTTACGACCGCTCATGCCCCAGAGCTAAGGAATCTTTAAATCAGTGGTGGCGAAGGCCGTGGCTAAAGAAGCTGTTGGAGAAGAACCTTCCTGTAACAGAGAAACACAAACAACAGAGAACTTGAAGATGATTAAGGGAGGGTTAGAATGAAGCAGTACACACACTCAAGCACAGAGAGGTGAAGTCGCCTGTTCAACAGACTGCCCTTAACTCAATATTTGCCAGGTACACCTTCAGGAAGATGCTGCTATACCCTTTCAGTGACAAACTTGAATTCAGGATAAAATCACCTGATACCAACCCAGCTAGCAAAGCTCGTTGGCCCGTTGTGAACTTAACAGAAGATGTATGAAAAATGAAAGTAAATTCTAGTGCGCAAATCAAAGCAGGAAGAGGGGAAAAGTCGTCAGGACAGTGGCTGCGACTGGGGTAAACGAAAACCTTAGAATTGTTGTTCTTTTATAGGAGAAGTAATCTTTTGAGTTTTAAAACGGTGAAAAATTTAATTTGAAATATTAAATCCCCATTAAAACAAAACGTTAAGATTTTTAATTAAAACAAATATTTATGATTTTATTTTTCATTTAATTTAAAACGATAAAATATTTATTTAAAATAAAGAAACGTTTTCTCATTGATGGGTACACGTGTGCACTCGCAGGCACACGCCAAGCACACATCAAACTCACGCCAATGGTCACACCAATGGTCACGATAAGGCTCGCACCAATGGTCACACCAAGGCTCACGCCAAGGCTCGCACCAAGGCTCGCACCAATGGTCGCACCAAGGCTCACACCAAGGCTCACACCAAGGCTCACACCAAGGCTCACACCAAGGCTCACACCAAGGCTCGCACCAAGGCTCGCACCAATGGTCGCACCAATGGTCGCACCAAGGATCGCACCAAGGGTCGCGCCAAGGCTCGCGCCAAAAACACACGCAAAAGCACACGCAAGCACCGCAAGCTCCGCAAGCCCGCAAGCCCGCGGCACCGAAGCACCGCACATGTATGCATTTGCCCACTAGTCCATTTCCCAAGTCCATATCCAATGCACAAGTTCTTTTCCTTATATAGAACGTTTGTGGTAATATGCATCAACTTCCTCCTTGGTTTGCCTAATGTGGGATAACCAAAGGTTTCTCATTCACTAAGAAGTGAAAATTGATGGCTATAGTTCCACCCAAGTTTGGACTAGTGATCCTAGCACCCATCAAGCTAATTATAGTAACAAAATTAATTTAAGTAATAAACTCTTAATTTTAGTAATAATCATTTTTATTTCCCAACAATCCCCCACATGAATGACGAAACCGAAAAATCGAAAAATCGAAAAAACGAGAAATACCTCTTAAGCAATAGGTGACCAATTGGAATTGAACCTTTGCTTAGTGAGAAGCACCGGAACTACTTGATGGTCAGTGAACATGATGTCTTGAACTGCCATCGTTTAGTGTAATTCTTCAATAACTCATTAGCGAGATATCTCTTAAAATGCTGTTAAGTTCACGCCGTTGTGTCCGTTTTGGCCCTGGACGTATCCCATTTCTCAGAATGCTCTAGAGAATCAGCTCAGTTCTCATAGGAAGCGACCCACTTCCTCATTCAGATAGGTGAGTTCTATCAAGAGTGTTAACTGCTACACCCCATTTCAATCTTAAATTGAAACTATATAACTCATTAAGACTTTACTCTAAGTCATCCTCACTTGCAGTCACACTATCACATCTATACCATAGGGAAGGGACAGAGAAAATAATTCTCTGATAGTGTTTAATTTTTACCCGCCACAAATTAGTTGTCTCATTCAAAACCTTGATCTTGGGATCTCCAGTCAGCAAGGTTGAGTATCCTTCATGGCAAGTTTTAATTGATGAGCTTAAGTCCCATCCCCCTCGATGCATTACTAACTATCTCCTTGGACAAGCCTTTCGTCAAAAGGGTCCGCGATATTCTCCTTAGACCTCACAAAGTCAACAGAAATAACGCCAGTTGAGATTAGTTGTTTTAGAGAATTGTGTCTTCTCCTTATATGAATAGATTTTCCATTATAGTTGCTGTTTTTAGCATTAGCTATTGCAGCTTGATTATCACAATGTATAGATACAGCTGGCAAAGGCCTATGCCAGAGAGGAATGTCTTCTAAAAAGCATCTTAGCCAAGCGGCTTCCTCTCCTGCTTTATCTAACGCTATAAACTCGGATTCCATAGTGGATCGAGCGATACAGGTCTGTTTGGAACTCTTCCAAGACACTGCTCCACAGCCTAGAGTGAAAACGTATCCACTCGTAGACTTAGACTCCTCTGAGTCTGCTATCCAGTTTGCACCACAGTATCCTTCCAGAACAGCAGGGTATCTATCATAACTTAACCGAAAGTTTAAAGTGTATTTAAGATACCTCAGCACTCTGAAAAGTGCATCCCAATGCTCTTGTCCTGTATTAAAGGTATACCTACTTAGTCTACTTACTGCATAGGCAATGTCTGGTCTCGTGCAGTTCATTAAGTACACCAGACTTCCTATGACACGTGAATATTCAAGTTGCGAGACTCCATTGCCTTTTTTTTTCTTGAGTCTACAGGAAGGGTCAAAATTTGATCATGTGATGATTTCTAGTGGTTTTAGGATTAATGAAT
>JAJJMC010003991.1:8948121-8977920 GCA_023531435.1 Papaver californicum
ATCACTTTTTCATTTTAGTCTAAAAAAGACCTCCACCTCACTCATTTATACTCCCTCCGTTTCTAGAAAAAAATTACTATCACTTTTTCATTTTAGTCTAAAAATAGGCTAAAATGAAAAAGTGATAGTAACTCTTTTCCAGAAAAATAAAAACTATGAAAAATAAAAACTATGGCCTACAGTATGACCACTCAGTACACATGCTGAAAATGAAAGTTGTCACCTTTAGAGGTAGCTTGAGATTCTAATGGCAAAGCATCTGAGACTTGCACCCCAGCGTTAGGAAAAGTTGTAGAATCCTGAGATTTCACAGTACACACCTGCTAACATAGGAACAAAATATAAGATTATCCGTAGATTGAACAAAATACTTAATTATGTTGCAACACAGTCATAATTGTTAACCATCAAAGCTGAATAGGAGACGACATCAACAAAAAACCATTAGACTCTAAAATTTCAAGCTCTAGTAACCCCATTCAATGGAAACTATAATGGCATGTCATATGAAGATGGGAAAAATAAATAATTTCAAGGAGAAACACCAAACTAGTAGGTCAATGCCGCCCAATAGTGAAATCCAAGACAGTCCCTTTAATCCTAACAAAAAATCGTACACCAATTTCAATAAAATCCAATCAATTCCAGAAAAACTAACATTAAATAATTAAAACACCAAAATTTAACAAAATGCTAAACCAACATAATTCAATTAAGAAGCCCAAAATGAAAACCAATTCACTACCCTAGCCATAGCAACAGCAGCACAAGCTTGAGTAAGACGCTGTTTAAGAATTTCTTGATATCCCTTTGCATCAATTGGAGATGGATCAGAAGAAGGTAAAGGATGATGATTCTGAGATTGATGATGATGATGGTTGTTGTCTTTGATCTCAATAACATCTTCATCAGGACTTCTTGATGAAGAAGAAGGCAGGAGAGTAGGAGGAGGAAAAAGAGGAACTACTGTATTAGATGTAGAAGAAGAAAGAGAATTAGTTGGTGAAGTAACAACAGCTTCCTGTAAGAATCTTTGAAAAGCCCATTCTGATGAACTTCTATACATATGATGATCTTCACCACCACCACCAGGTATTTGTGGTGATTGTGTCCAAAATGGGTCTGAAATTTCTTCCACTGAAAACACCCTTTCCATCTCTCTCTCTTCCCTTCTGCCTTTTGACTCTGTTGGTTCCCACTTTCCCTTCTCTCTCTCAAGTCTCCAATTCACATTTCCGTGGTTTGTTTATTTGTTTTATCAAAGGAGTGGCATTCAGATTCACTACTCCAGAAGTTGGCTACAGATCGGGCCTACTTTTTTATTTTATTGTACGTGTAAGAGTACACTGGATTATCCGACGCCACGTGGAATCTAGTTTCTATATTTTGGTTGCTTTATCATTTCGTAACCTTGTTTAGATTTTTTTTTTCTGAAGCACGTAACCTTGTTTAGATTTAGATGAAAAGGCCATAGAGGGTTTTCAAAAAAAAAAATCTGGTCTAATCTATTGGCTGCTGAAGGAGAAACAACCACATTGTCTAGTATGAAGAGGATTTAGGAAATCACATAGTGTACCAGACTCTCTTCTTTCCAAGTTTGATCAGATAGCAAATTTGTTACAAAACACTGCAATATATGCACTCCAAATCCAAATGATAGTAAAACGACAAACCAAAATGAAACCTGATGCTCCAAAGTTAATAAAACTATCCGTATTTTGCCCAAAATTAGTGGCTAGGTTGTATCTGGTTGCATTGAAACCTCTCCTACAAAAACTAATCTCACCCTGGAAGATTTCTAACAACATAATAATAGCACAAGAGCTTGTGTATTCTCTTTAAAAAATAAAAATAAAACAGGGAACCAAGAAGTCAAAATCGATATGTCGAAAGCTTTCAACAGGGTCGACTGGAATTTTCTAATCTACTATGAAAGCCTTTGGCTTCTATAATGAATGGTGCGATCTGGTTTTCCAATATCTTATTCACCTCAATTGCAGTTCTAGTAAATGGAAATATCTGTGACTTTTTTAATCATACTCGAGACATAAGACAGGGGATCCATTATCTCCGTATTTTTTCTTACTTTGTATGGAAGTCTTTTCAAGACTGTTACTTGTAAAAGAACAACAAAATATTATAACTGAGGTAAAAGCCTCTAGAAACAATACTCTAATCTCTCATCTTCTCTTTATAGACGATTGTCTGATTTTCACAAAGGCTAACTTACCAAGCTGTAAAAATCTCTCTTAAATATTATTGAGGAATTCAGTTGTGCAAGTGCAATAGGACAGTTAATAAACTTTAATAAATCAGGTTTTTTTTTAGCAAAAAGGTTCATCCAAGACACCAGAACCTAATGATATGATTACTAAAAAAAATATAAAATAAATACAAAAAATATCTATCTAGGAGCCCCCTTATTTATTGATAAATCAAATCTCAAAACTTTTGACTTTATAGTAGAAAAAATAGAGACAAAGTTTAAAGCCTGGAATACTAAGACCTTAGCGCAAGCAACCAAAATGGACTAAAATAAATTTGTTCTCTCTCGCATTCCTATCTTTCAGATGGGGTGTTTTCAACTGCCAAAAAAAAACAATCAGAAAAATAAACTCGTCCAAAGGGACTTCTGATGGGGAAAGAACACAAACTCTAAAGGTTTATACCTGAAAACTTGGAACTAGTGTTGTAAACCTATACTAGATGGGGGCCTGGGTTTCAAAGAGGCAGGAAAATGCAACCAAGCAATAACTATGAAACTTTCCTGGAGACTGTTAACAAAACAAGACTTCCTATGGGCCTCCATTCTTAAATAAAAAAATTTCAAAAAAACTCATATGTTTCACTCTTCCTTGCCTACAACTGCTTCTCCTACTTGGAAATGTATTTTCCAAGGCTCTAGGTTAATTCACAAATACAGTGTATGGGAGGTAGGAAATGAATGTTCAATAAACATTTGGCTTAAAATTGGATTCTAGGTCTGTGTAATACTCTAAATGAGCTACGCTCAATTAGAATTCAAAATTTAATGCTCGTGTCAGAGTTATTGACTATGACACAAAAGAGTGGAACTCAAACAGTATACGTAGTAATTTTTTAAACAACATAGCAAATGAAATACTAAAAATCAATCTATATACAGATAAAGAAAGGAATTTACCAGTGGATAAACTGAAATGGGGTTTGCAAGAAGATGGAAACTATTTCGTAAAATCCATGTACAAAGAATTAAACAATAAAAATTCTGCAACAATTACTTTAAAACCTGACCTATGGAAAATTCTTTGGAATTTAACCATATCTCAGAGGATAAAAAAATTCTTGTGGAAATGCCTTTCAAATGCTTTACCTGTAAGAAGCATCCTCCCACAACTCTTACAGGGGGGTAGACAAATGAGACTTATGTAGACTTTCATAGACTTTTATTTTTAGTGACTCCCGGAGACTCTCTGTAAGTATAGAGATTTCCAGTGATTTTAAAAGAGGATTGTAGAGAGTCTCTGGTACTCGTAGATACAAATATAATGGATTTCTAGAGAGTCTCTGGGACTCGTAGATACAAATCTAATGGATTTCTAGAGAGTCTATGTGATTTATAGAGACAAAAAGATGTAAAATATCTAATCATAAATTCAAAACATCTACCAATCTTCTAGTAATGGTCAATCTTTCTCTTCTAGTTCTGGCGTTGTTCACTGTGATGAGCTCTTCATAAAATCATTCCACAAACACAAGAATAATAACCGAAAGAATGATTATCATAATGAGCAAATCCTCGTTGCTTACGTTTTAGCTAGTAAGCATTTCAGTCTAACGCCTAAACGTGGTCCAATTAGATGATCAGAGAATGAAAAAAATTATAAGAAATTAACACAAAGAAATGATTGGGTACGAGGAACCAAATCCAAAAGACCTTCAAATGAACCCCAATTTTATAATCCAGAAGAAAAACAACTCCCCAAAAACACCCCCGGATGCTTTAATATTAATCAAATCAAAAACTTAAGAGAATCATAGATCATCATCATACAATGTGATTCACCACAAACAATATTGATAGACAAAAAATCGTCAGCCTAAAATTCTCATTCAGGAATTCTATCAAACAAAATAAAAACCAAAACTAAAGCTAAAACATAACAAAAAATCTAAATATATCATGATTGTGAAAAACCCTAAATATGTCTACGAAATTGAGATATATGAGAACATAATTATACCTTTGGTTCAAACACATATCTGAAAGAGTGAAAATTTATAAAGATAGATAATACCCATATCGAAAACCTGCCTCCAAATCCATCTGAATGAGAGCTTGGAAAAGGAAAACTAGAGAAACTGAGATAACCCATCTTCTGCCACTCGGAAATCACCCCTTTTTACTCTATCTTAGTCTCGACATTGTACACTCGGAATAGCATGAGTTTTATAACCTCCTATGTTGTTATCATAGAAACTCTGTTTTGGATTAGGTTCCCATAGAGATTGAGAACTTGGGTTAGAAAATTAGGGTTTTTAATGGGGTTTTTCAATCGTAATCGTGGTATGAAATCAAGCAAGTCCTGGCAGAAGAAAGACACAGGGGAACGAAGAAGAAGATCGCTGAGAAATGAGGAAGAAGAAGAAGATAATAACGCAGGAGGGAGTTAGGAATAGTTGTGCGTGGAATTTGGTCGTTGGATAGGTCTGAAGAATGAGGACCTTTGGATTATATCCATTTATCCAAATTTTCAAGTCTCTCAAAATATCACCTATAAGGGAGAAATTTTGCTCATGCCTATTTTCATCAAAAAAATCTCCCAAGATCCCAATAAGTAACAAATCAATGATTTTGAAGTCTTAATCCAATAACAAGAGTGTTTGAGTGACTTTTAACAAATCTTAATCCAATAACAAGAGAGTTTGAGAGAATTTAAAAGACTTGGAAAAAGTCTATATCCAATAACAAGAGAGTTTGGGAGACTCTCTGGAAATCTCAATTGAATAACAACATATTTGAGAATTCTCTATAAGTCTTCATAAATCCCAATTGACTACCCCCCTATTAAGCAAATCAGATAAAAATTGTATCTATTGTGGTACTGAAAACAGAAACTTTATCTCATCTATTCTTTGATTGTGTCTTTGAAAGATCCGTTTGGGCTTTGCCCCCTACCCTATGATGATCCAATCTATATTAATCAGAACTCTTTAAAAATCATTATAAATTGTGGGTTTCAAAATACAAAGAAGGAAAACACTTAAACATTGCTACAACTAAATGTTGGTACATATGGAAAGAAAGGTGTAAAAGAATCTTTAAAGAAAAATAGAAAACTAGCATATAGATATCAATGGCAGTTCAGAGACACTTACAAATTCTGGGATAGAAAAAACAAAGACACTAATAAAACCATAAGAATAATGAAAAACTCAACACATAGAAACATCAAGAAGAAATGACACAAACATGAAGAGAATACTAACTTGTTAAACTTTGATGCTTCATGGAAAGACTCAATAGTGGATATGGTTTTCTGGTGAGAAATCACTTAGGTACTTGCACAGAAGCAGGAGAAGGCATAATTTGTGCTCGTAATTCTGAAGAAGCAAAGGCTATAGCGATGTTGTAGGCATCTAAGTGGGCAAAAGACAATCAACTATAAAACTTCTACATACAAGGGGATTGTGAAAATCTGATAAACTATATGAAGGGAGATAAAAAAAATGATCAAATGGCAGTATTGTTCTACTATCCTAGAAACAGTTCAAGCTCTAAATGAGTGCAAAAAAAATTTAGGTTACAAGTTCATACACAGAACAGGCAGTGGAGCAGTTGACATTTTGGGAAAAAAAAGGAAAATTTCTTATAACAGACAAATATGGCTTTCTTTCTTTCCATCATTTCTAAATGAATTAATCTTAGTAGAAAAATCTAATGTAACCCAGGCTCCATTAGAAAGGTCTACTCATACCTATTTTTTGAATGTGCCTAATATGAACGAAAGAACTGAAAATCATATGAATGGGAGATCCTTACCTAAGAAAACTATAAATAATGAGCTTTTAGTTCTCTAGTTTCTTTTAACATATATCTATTTCAGAAAAAAAGAAGAAGATTGTATCAGATTTTTCTGGCTTTAGCGTATATATTTCCATTAGTAGTAGTAGTGTAGGTTTTAAGTCACTAAATCACTATGAAAATCATCATGGGTCCTTTTTTTTTGCCCATTGAAAAGTTGTTTCCATGATATTCTGGTTCTTCTCTTGTGGTCCAGAATATCATACAGTAAGGTTCAACATTGATAATGAGATAATAAGTTTAAAAGCTATAAAAGCCTTTGTTTTATTAGGTTGGACAATTGAGATCTCCAAGGTACCATCATCATACATAAAATTACACCAAAGACATTATGCTGAAAATTTATTATCAACATTCACGTATTAGTTTATAAATTTTACAATCTTGTCAGCGTAGTCCCAGCACTGTTTGGATTATATTTCCTGAACACAACATCATATCTAGCTTTCCATATATGCCAAGTGATTATACTATAAAGTTCTTGTCAATCCAAAGCAAACCGCTTCTATTGTATTCTCAAATCATTTATGAAAAATGTTAGTATCATTTATCACATAATTCATAACAAAGTTAAAGTTAAGGTGCATCCATTGTTTTTTACGCCCAAGCCTAAGCAAACTTTAATTTGGAATTTAATTTGAATTAATAGCCTCTAAATTAACCTTTATTCCCGTTAGTTTATTTCTTGTGTTTTAGTATCAATATCATCATCATTATCTCCCCATAGTTTACATATGTCCACAATAACCTAAAAACTAGAAGTTGACGCCATTTTTTCAAAAATAATAATACCCCCATTTTTGGAAATGTGATAGTATCTCTTTTCTAAAAATAGAGAGAGTACAAATTATTTTAAGAATCACAATCGTCCATATCTGACTCAAGTAAGTAAAATTAAATATTGTTTGTCCAAATGGAGTTTTTTTCTTCTTGCTAGATTGGATATTAGTCGCCCAGATTTCCTCTAGATTTAGAAATATAGATTAACTCAAGTTTGGTTAGGTTTTTGAATGATTAAGTTTAGAAAAGGATATTACAAACTTTATGTCTTCCATTTAATAAGAAATCAAAGGTCCCTTAAAAATAATGGTTGCTTGAAATTTAAGCGACCTAGCCTTATTCATCATTATAAATAGAGAATTCTTTGTAACTAAGATTTTCAATCCCTGCAAGTTGTGCATCTTGTTGCTACAACAGTCGTCCTCCATAAACCTAGGTTTCCTTGAGAAACACAATTAGGTTACGACTTTGGAGACTTCACTTGGGATTCATGAAGCTCGGTTATACTATCTTTTACCTAATAGATGTTTATTATTTGGAATCTTATCTTGATCATCGTAGTTCTTGTCTATTCTAAAGGCCAGATTCTTCTGCTATACGATTATTCAAGAACTATCGATCGAAAAATAAGATCAATAGAAACTACGAGGAGTTTTTCTTCTCTAACCCTGTTAGTTCCACAAGATTACGATCTAAAGTTGATTTACATAGATATTCATAAATGTTCATTTCTGAAAATAGTAATATCTTGATATTCTTGGATTATATTAAAGCTAATATCTCACATGCAATTAAAACAAATATATTATTATTCATAAATATAATTTAGAATATATACCACATTAATACTTGAGATATCCAACCAGTATTACTACCATATGTAGCTAGTTGCAAGTCCATGTACTTTTCTAAATAAGTAAACTACTAATGTGCAATCTTCTGAGAAAAGGGAAGCATACAAATACAAATGTTAAGTATAACAAATGAAATAAATCTCAAATATTAGTCTCTTTTAAAGTTAGCAGATGATAATTATAACTTAATATGTTTGTCACTAACTTACCAAAGTTACATACTTGACATAATTAAGATGTAATCAAGATGTCAAATTGAGGTGATCAAGATGAACATCTCTTTCGATGGAAGTAGGATCTAGACTTGAGTATCAAAGGAATCAATATGAACAATAAAATCAAAGAGTTATATACGTGTTCAAAATTTTATGGCATTTGAAATTTCAGACTCAACTTGCACAAACCTCAAAATTTATTAATCTAGAAAGATAAAACAGAGATCGAAAATTTACAGGTCAGAATCGGATCTGGAATCGGATCAGAATCGGTTCTGGAACTGAATGATCCTGGAAAGGATTCTGGAATCGGTTTTGGAATCAAATCTGAATTCTCATTTGAATACGAAACTTACTTTGAGTTCAAACTAGCTTTTAAGAATGTTTACGAATTTTTTTTCTAATATGTTTTTAAAGCACGAATTCAAACTAGATTGAGATATCTAGTTATCGAATGTTCAACACTAAGTAGTGATAAGTATAACATTTAATGTTATACCGAAATCATCGAAAGTATAGAAAAACTATACTTCGTAACTCAATATAATAATCTATTTAAGAAAACTAATGTATATAATTCCTTCGACACTTTGATCAGAGATTATGATCAAGTTACCTTATACTAAAGTCATGTAAACAAACTTCGCATGTCATATTTTTCAATGAATAAGAATGTGAGAACTAGATAGAAATGGAACAATTGTTCAATAGTTACTAACCTCGGTTTGAAGGATGATGTCTTCATTTGTTCCTCAGTTCTTCGTTTTCAGTTGTTCAAGATTAACTAGAGTTCTATCTCAACAGTTTTAAGTTCTAAGTATAACCTAACCTACCGAAGTTGACTTTATTAAGCAATTCAAGCAGTTCTAAGTATAACCTAACCTAACCTAAAATTGATAACCAGGCTTGACATATCGACGCCTGTCGAGATCAACCAAGAAGTGCTTTAACACATATCCTCTTCAGAAGAAAAATTAGGATCCATCGTTGCAAAATTTGTATTGAGTGAAATTGAGAGAAAATTGATTTGTGTAAGAGAGGTTTGATTTAAAAATAAAATAACGGATAATTTATATTGAAAAAGGAATAGTCATTGAGGAAAGTAGTTGTTGGTGGCAAATGCTTTATCACACGGTCGATGTTTTGTCGGATGACAAAAGTTCAATCGTGCGACATATCTTCTGTCACCATTTGAGTTTTACCATTATGGAGAAATGAATTTTTACATCCACCTGGCTTAGCAAATGTTCTCATTTGTTCATTGCCATGGGAATTTCCTTAAGGACAATAATATTGTTTGTCTCTTATGATCCAAAACATGAAATATCTAGAAAGTTAATAACTCAAGGTAGTACACTAAGGTTGGTAGATGTGGAAAATTATTTTAGAATTTGGTTTCACTGAAGTCTGGAACATTTTTGAGGGCCCGATCAAGTGGACAAAGAAGCTTAAAAAAAATTGTTCTGAATGGCAATGTCAAGTTTGATTTAAAAGCATATTTCTAATGGAAAAATCAAGTAAAATGTGAATAAAAGGAAAATTTTAAGTATGATCATGTATTAGTATGTCATTGTACGGTACCTCCTCAGTTTCTGGTGTTGTATTTTTGGTGTTTCCTCTATACTCATATTAAGGAATTTCCTGATTATGTAAGGAAAAAAACCTCTTGGGTTCTCTTGAGATAGTCATCTTAACAGTTGACACTGCAAGGCTTGTAATTCTTGTAAAACAATTCAAACCAAAACGTGTACTGATTTTTAGTTTTCTTGTTGAAAATTGAAAGATGGATAGTTTAAAAAATGATAGGAATTTTTATAGGAAAAAAATATGAGAATGAATCTAATGATTCAATGTCATATAATCATCTTATAATGGTTAAGTTTGAACCTCTTTCATTAAACTAGTGGTATCCATTATTCCTTCGACACCGCCCCACACCCTACCCCTCTTGAATTATTAGCCTCCCCATTTGGTTTCACCTCTTGAATTTCATAGCTTTTTGGAATGTGTTGAATAAATAAGATTAGGACCCTATCCTAATCAGATGTTGTAACTTCTAGTAATTACAGAATGTAGTTATATGTCTTTGTAATGTAATCATTGCATTATATAAAACAAGTAGTTCTACCAATGAAAAACATGAAGTTTATCTTTTATTCATGGTAAACAGTGGCCTCAGAGCCATCTAACAAGTGCTTGATATTTGTTATGAGTGAAAAGAATGCAGTAGTTTTCTTTTGGTGCGGCAACAACACATCAATGACTATTGAGAACTTTTTTCAGCCCGTCATTCCTTGCTTTGATGTTCATTACGATCATAGGAGCATGTTGATGAAGGTCTAAAGAGTTTTGGAAAGTGGTTGAACCCAGTATAATAGAACCAGCAGAAGGCATTGTATTAACAATCGTAAAAGAAGGAACTTGAAGGTTTGAAGTTGAAAAATTTTGAAAGCAAAGAACTATCTTTGTCAAGCAATAAATCGTGCAATCTTGGAAACAATTCTGAGGAAAGAAACTTCCAAGAAGTATTTGGGATTCCATGAAGAAGAAGTATCAAGAACCTACAATGGCTAAAATGCAACAACTTCAAGCACTTCCTTCTGAGTTTGAATTACTTTGAATTAGTTCAGGAGAATATGTTAATAAATTTTTCTCAAGAACAATGGCGCTTGTCAATAAAATATGAGTCCATGGAGAGAAGTTTACTGATGTTACTGTGGTTGAGAACATTCTTTTTTGTTTGACTCCAAAATTTAACTATGTGGTTTATTCAATTGAAGAATCAAAATATCTGGATGTTCTTTCAATTTATGGACTACAAGGTTCATTGTTTGTTCATTGACAACACTTTATAAAAATTTGTCACAGTTAGACTTGAAAAAACCTGTCTTTCAAGACTTGCAAAAAAGATAACCAGATTCATTCACTTGAACTTTAATTCTAAAAACACTTTTGTAAAACCCCCTTAATTTCTCTCTTAGAAACAATGAAATAGATTAATCAGTAATTATTATTTTTATAACACTAAAACCATTTTTCTTTCTCTGTAACTCTTAATTCTCTCTCATTTTGTAACATTCTCTACGCTCTCTATATCCTAGCTCTGATACCACTGATGGAATGGTATAAAGATGAGAGTACAGAGTCTAAACATGAACAACACAGAGATTACATTGATGATGTATCAGGACAAAAAAATAATAATTGAAGGCCTCCGTCAACAATTTTCCTTCGGCATCGGGCAAATCATATCGAGGAAGAGGACGCAATGATCAAAGACAAAATTTTGTTGATACCCATTCTAATGATTCTCATGGAAGATGTCGAGGTCGATGACATGGTCGTAGTCGAGGGCGAGGAAATTTACATTCGACGTCAAACAAATCAAGGTCAACAGACAAGTCTAACGTTGAATGTTTTAATTGCCAAAAAAATGGACATTACAATTATGAATGTCGAAACAAAAGTAGTGGTGAAAATTTCTAATTATATAAAGAAAGAAAAAAAAAAGTCATTATTGATTGTGTGTCATGTCATGGAGGATACCAACAAGAATCTCTGGTATGTAGATACGGCATGTAGCAACCATATGTATGGAGACAAGTCTTTGTTTTCGTACTTGGATGAATCGTATAGTGATAATGTGAAGTTTGGAGATAGTTCTAAAGTTAAAGTCGAAGGAAATGGAAAAGTGTTCAGACTAATAAAAATTATTTCCAAATTATATCTAATGTTCTTTATGTTCAGGAATTAAAAACAAATCTACTTAGTGGCGGACAACTTCAAAAGAAAGGTTTCGAGATTAATATAAAGAACGGGGTATGCAGAATTTCACATGAAAATTTGGGATTAATTGTTTGAGTAAAGATGACATCCAATCAAATGTTTCTGTTGTACCTTAACAATTCCATACATTCATGTTCTCTGCTAGTTTGAAAGAAGAAGCATGGTCACAAGCATCTGAATTTTGGATGATTGAAAAATATACAACATAAAAAATATGGTGACGGGTCTTCCTCAAATTTTCCTATAGGGGTTTGTGAAGATTGTGTTTTTAGCTAACAACACCGTAATCAATTTCCACAAGGGAAGTTTTGGAGAGCAAAGAAATCATTAGAATTGGTTCATTCTGACATTTTTAGTCCAATAAAACCAATTTTTAATGGAGGTAAAAGATATTTAATTACCTTCACTGATGATTATAGTCGAAAGACTTGGATTTATTTCTTGCAGGAAAAATATGAAGCCTTTATAACTCCCAAGAAGTATAAAATATTGGTTGAAAAAGAAGTCGAGTGTCCTTTAAAATTTTTTGCAAACTGATCGTGGGGGTGAATATATGTAAAATGAGTTTATGGATTTTTGTGACCTCAACGGCATCAAGAGACAACTAACATTAGCATATACACCTCAGCAAAATGGCATTTCTGAAAGGAAAAACTGCAGAATTATAAATATGGTTCATAATCTTTTGGGAAGTAAAATTGTTTCTAAGAGTTTTTGGTCTGAAACTGTTAATTGGAGCATTTACATTTTAATTTGAAGTCTCACTTTTGGCTATTCAGGATGTGACGCCTGAAGAGGCTTGGGATAGGCATAAACCAAGAGTTCATCATCTTAAAAAATTTGGGTGTATTGCATATGCTCATATTCCAGATGCGAAGAGAATAAAAATTAGATGATAAAAGAGAAAAATGCATATTTCTTGGTGTTAGTGATCACTCTAAAGCATACAAATTGTATAATCCTATCACCAAGAAATTATTTATTAGTCGAGATGTTGTTTTTGATGAAGAAAAGTTCTAGTTGTTTTGTGCTACCACAAGTGGAAAACAAATTCTTATAAGTTTCGAAGAGGAAAACGAAGAAACAAGAACTGAACCTGTAGAGAATATTGTGGAACATGTATATGTAGATGTTCAAAGACCGTAAGTCATTGCTGCAACAAATGTTGAACACATGAAGATATCAAGTAACACACATCCTCAATATCGGCGACAACCTTCAGTATGGATGGAGGAATATGATTTACTTCTTACATCCACAATGATGACCCATTAACTCATTTTGCCTTACTTTCAAATTGCGATCCTACATCTTTCGAAATTGCTGCCAAAGAACCGAAGTTACAAAAGATAATGAATATCGAAATAAATTGTATTGAATCGAATCACACTTGGGAGTTGACTGATCTTCTATAGGGACACAAAACAGTGGTGTCAAGTTTTACAAGACTAAGGTGAAAGAAAATAGGGAAGTTGACAAATACAAGGCACGATTAGTGGCCAAGAGCTACAAACAAAAGTTTGGTGTTGACTACAAATAATTTTTTTCTCTAGTTGTAAGGTATGATACAATCACGATGATGATTGTTATGGCAGCACAAAACTCATGGCCTATCTTCCAGTTATATATCAAATCATCCTTTTAACATGAAGACTTGCAAGAACAAGTATTTATCGATCAACTACCTGGTTATATAAAGAAAGGTAGTGAGAATAAAGTTTACAAGTTTAAGAAAGCTCCATACAGACTAAAAACAAACACCACGAGCTTGGTATAGTCGTATTGATGCTCATTTTCTGAAAAAGGGTTTTTCAGAAATGCTCGTATGAACATACTTTGTATGTTAAGATTGAAGATGGGAAAAAAATATTGATTGTGAGTTTGTATGTTTATGATCTCTTATATACTGGAAATGCTAGTGTCATGTTTGACAAGTTTAAAAAATCCATGATTAAAGAATTTGATATGACTGATCTTGGTATGTTGTATTATTTTCTTGGTATCGAAGTAGTTCAATCATATGGTGGGATTCTAATTTCTGAAAAGAAGTATGTGAAAGAGATATTAGAAAGGTTCCAGATGAAGAATTGTAATCCTGTAAGTACACTGGCTGAATTTGGGTTGAAGCTTCATAATGATCTTGAAGGAAAGAAGATTGAAAACACTTTATACAAAACAATTATGGGAAGTTTGATGTACCTAACTGCGACAATGACGGGCATTATATATTTTATTAGCCCTAGCAGGTACATGGAGAATCCAACAGAGATGCATCTTCTTGCAGCGAAGAGAATTTTACGGTACTTGCAAGGTACAAAAGAGTATGGTTTGTTTTACAAAAAAGGGGTGAAGTCAGACTTAGTTGTCTTTACGAAACTGATTATGCTAGAGATATTGACGATAGAAGTACTTCTGGATATACTTTTATGTTGGGTTTAACGGTTGTTTCATGGTCTTCAAAGAAACAACCGATCGTAAAACTATCAACCACAGAAGCCGAGTTTGTTGATGCAACTGCATGTGCTTGTCAAGATATTTGCTTCAAGAGAATTCTTGGGATGATTTAAGCTAAAAAGCAAGAACCTACTACAATCTATTGTGACAACAGTTTAGCAATCAAACTTTTAAAAAATCACATTCGACATGGAAAGAGTAAGCATATAAAGGTCAAGTACTACTTCTTAAGAGACCTCACTATTGCTGGTATGATCGAACTTGTGCATTGCAGAAGTGAAGAACAAACTGATGTCATTTTTACTAAGCCGCTCAAAGTAGCTTTTTTTCTAAAGCTAAGAAAGATGTTGGGTCTTTGTACTTTAAATAATCTTGCTTGAGGGAGATTATCTTGTATATATGTGTATGTTATTTTTTTTTAGTTATATTAAAATGAAGTGTTTCTCACTGTCAGTTTAAGGGAGTGTGTTGAATAAATAAGATTAGGAACCTATCCTTATCATGTGTTATAACTTCTAGCAGTTATAAAATGTAGTTAGTTATATATCTGTGTAATGTAATTATGTGCATATATATAGACAAGTAGTTTTATCAATGAAAAACATGAAGTTATCTTCTATTCCCGCTAAACAGAATTTGGATGAACGTCTATTGTTTGATAGGGTCAAATGGATAAAATAATTTGGTTTTGGCAGAAATGTTGAGCCTAATTTACTCCCTCCATTTTAAAATGATAGGCTTGTTTGGTTTTGTAAAAAATTAAGAAATTATTAAAGCCATTATTACATATTTTTTCCTAATTTATCCTTAAGAAAAAGTGGTCCCCTTAGATGGATTAATAAATAAAAACAGGAGAGAAAAAAAAGAGAAGATGAGAAAAGAATGGTCCCCATATGGGTAACATAGTAATTTTAAAATATTTGACTTTCTATTAATAGAAACAAGTCTATTTTTTTACATATCCAAATATAGTAATCTTGCCTATCTTTTAGAAATGGAGGGAGTAGTTCGTTACTTCATTTATGGGTGTTGACCAAAGGTTGCATTTGGTTGATAAATAAAGACTTCCTAGGATCATTATCAATTTTTCACTCAGTTGTCATCAGGCTGCTCACTTGTTGTAATGGTTAATATCCATCATCATGTGCGGATGTAAATCCTAACTTACTTTGCTATTGCCAGGGTAAGAAGCCAATTACATTTTCTTTATTACATATTTTAAGTTTGTGGAAATTGAATAAATAACCCTCCTTCTCATGGGCTTCAAAAATACCCCTAAGAGACTTCACAAATACCCCTAATGGTATAATTGAAATTTTTATTAAAAACATAATTTTTATAATCCCTTATTAACCTTCCACTCATTCTTCTTTACTTCTAAAAAAAACTCAGGAACCTATCGAGCCACCACCATCTTCATCCCCATCCCCATCGACGCTCAGAAAGAAACCAATCAAACACACCACCATCATATCCATCGCTCCCACCACCACCACCATCTTTATCGCTGCCACCAAAACCAGTACCACTACCTCCGCCATTACTATCATCAGATTTATCACGCTTTTTTGTTCGTTTTTCAACTGATTTCATCTTGTTATTGATTGATTGATTTTCGAAATCATATTCAGAGATCGATTTGATTTTTTGGTTTTCATTTTTGGAATATCGAGTTGAAGATTGAATTCGAGACAACTTGAGAAACCTAAATCAATGTCAACGATATTTTTTTTAGAAAGGTTTATTGTAAATCAAAGAGAAGAATTGACGATATTCAATATAATTTGAAGATTTTATGATATTTAATTGATCGATTTCGGATTTAAAATTTCTGAAAACTAATTTTAGGTTTTAAAAAACTTTATCATTGAATTCATGGAGTCAATAATGGTGGTGGTGTGGTGTTTTGGTCATGGATTGGTGGTGGCTGGTGGTGTTGGTTTTGTTGCAGCGGTGGTAATAATAGCACAACTGAATCCACGTCAGAAGATGCGTGTTCGATTCACGTCAGATTCACTCATCCAATTATGTCAATTTTGGTTTTTGACACCAGATTTTGGTGTCAACTTTGGTTGTTGACACCAGATTATGATGTTAACAACAAAACGTTTATCTGAATTTTCAATTTTGGTGTCCACTTTGGCTTGTTGACACCAGATTTTGGTGTCAACTTGGATTTGTTGACACCAGATTATAATGTCAACAATAAAACTTTTTTTTTCTTCTGAATTTTCAGTTTTGGTATCAACTTGGGTTTGTTGACACCAGATTATGATGTCAACACATAACTTTTTTAAAAAAAAAAAATTAGTTTTGGTGTCAACTTTGGCTTGTTGACACTAGATTTTGGTATCAACTTGGTTTGAGTTAGTGGTGTGGTGCTAGAGACGACGATGGTGGTGGTAGAATGGTGGCGGTGGTATTTGTGGTATGGTGGTGGTGCGATAGAATGTTGGTGGTTGAATGGTGGTGGTGGTGTTTGTGGAATGGTGGTGGTGGAATGTTTGTGTTGTTAGTGGTGGATGAATGGTTGTGGAATGGTGGTGGTAGTGAAGTGATAGAGAAATGAATTTGTTATTTTTTGAAATAAAAAAAAAAGTTATATGTGATAGATAAAGAAAAAATTATATACATGAGGGTATTAAGGTAATCTAATTTTAAGTGGATAATGTTTCTAGAAGATGAGGAGTATAATTATAATGTGTAGGGGTATATTTAAAGGGGTTTATTTCTAGGGGTATTTAATTAATGTACCCTTTAAGTTTTTCTCATTAATATGTCTAAACTTAGACTTAATCCCGGTGCAAAATATTGGCCAAGCCGAACTAGCTTGTCAAGCCCTTTCCATATAAGATTTTAAGTTCTGCCATTGTCCCTCATAATAGTTGGCAAGGTTATCCCAATAGAGATTGTAGTGTTCTTCATAATTTTTTTTTTCTTATTTTCAAGCTATTATTGTCTAATATTGTTTTGACACGGTCTAAAAGCTCTTTATTAGCTTTCATCATTCATGTTCATGGTTCGATATAAAAAAAAATCTTCCTTGTTGGTAGGAGATGGAATTTCAGTACTTTTTGGAAGAATCACTGGGTGGGATTCAAGCACTTGCAACCCTCTTTCCTAAAATCTACTATATTGTTTCTTCGAATAATCGACTGTTAGTGCTTGTGCTAATTCTATAACTAACGTGGGATCGTGGAATCTAGGACTCGATAGTGTTAGACAATAGTCTCATTTGTGTCAAGTGTATGTTTAGTCTATGCTTCTGTCAAATGAGTATGTGAGAACTAACAGGTGTTAGTTAATAAGTACGTTGGTTACAGACTGAGCAGGTTACCAAAAATGCCAGTCTTTAAATACCCATAGTCTAATCTTTTGTAAAGTTGAGAATCAAAATCAAGATATTGAAATGAAATGAAAACTGAGATAATGTCCAGCGATATTTCTTCTCTTGACATGTTATCATATAAAACAATCCTCAGAAACCTTCAACTATTCTTCAACGGCGGATTTAAATAAACATATCTGTTTAACATTTAAACTTCCTTCCAAATTATCGACCAAAAGTTATTTTCTCTGGAAATCACAAATAATTTCATTATTACATAGTTACAATTTATTTCGATTTGTGGATAGTAGTTTACAATGTCCAGTAAAATTCTTCAGAAGAAACTCTCTTGTTGCTGCTCTGGTCTTAGCTAATCCTGCTTATATTGAAGAAGATGCGGAAAATGAATTTGTACGAAATCCAATCTACACTTAATGGATGAATCAAGATCAAGCTATTCTTTCTTGTTTATTTTTAGCTTGTACTGAAGAAACTCATTCTCAAGTTCTTGATTGTACATTTTCTCATGAAGTATAAATTCGATTGGAATATAATTACAGTGCTACTACAAAATCTCGATTGATGCAACTTAAAACAGATCTAGTTACTTTGAAGAAAAGTTCTGATTCAATGTTGATTTACTTTAACAAATCCAGATCTATCTCTCACCAATTAGCTCAAATTGATCGGCCCATCTCTGATGAAGATCTAGTTTTCCATATTTTGCAAGGTTTGCCTGCTGATTTCAATGCGTTCAAGACTTCAATTACTACACAACAACTAAAAAATGAGAATATCATTACATCCTCAAAATTGTTGGGATTGTTACTTTCAGAGGAGGCTAGAGTGAATTCTGATTCTCATATTGATCTAACCGTTGTTTCCGCTAATGTGTTGCAACAACATCATCAAGGTTCATCTTCTTCCTCTTATGAAAAAAAATACTCAGGTTCTCTTGTATAACAACATGGTAACTATTCTTCATTCTCAGATAACTCTAGTTCTTATTCTCCTAATTCAAATCATTAGAGTTCATATCCTAATAAAAATAGTTTTCAAAGATCTGGTGGTTTTATAGGTTTAATTAGATCTGCTGGTAGATCTAGAGGATGATTTAGAGGTGGTATATTTTATAATGGTACAAGTAGATTTAGTCGTTCAAATAGAAGTTCTAATTTCCATAATCCTCCATTGAAGTATAACTATTACATTGAGTGTCAAATATGTTGAAAACATGATCACTCATCTCATGAGTGTCGTTACAGATATGCACCAACTGATAGTTCAATGGCTCAAGCTTATCACCTTACTTCTGATTGATGATTATGAGGAATTTTGGTGTGCAGAACCTGAAGTTTTTGCAGTATACAATGATGATGGTTCTACTTCTACTTCTTGTTGGATTCCTAATTCAGGAGCAACACACCATTTCACTTCTGATTCATACACAACAAAACTCTGCTGGTATTCTTCTTTCCCAAGAGAAATATATTTCAAATATATTGTCCAAAACTAAAATGAGCATTTCCAAGTCTTGCTCCACACCATTTGCTACCACACCACCTGATGCAGCTTCACCAGTCTTTGAAAATGATATTCTTTACAGAAGCACTGTAGGGGCCCTTCAATATGCAACTTTTACAAGACCAGATATTGCATTTGTTGTTAATAGAGCTTGTCAGTATATGCAAGCTCCTACTGAAGCTCATTGATCAGTTGTCAAACGCATTCTTAGGTACTTGCAGGGTACATTGTCATATGGCTTACAATTCAAAATGTCTTCTTCTCTACATTTACAAGCTTTTTCTGATGCATATTGCGCAGAAGATGTATCTGACAAAAGATCTACTAGTGGCATGGTTATTTTTATGGGTCCAAACTTGATTTCTTGGTTCTCTAGAAAGTAAAAGACTGTTTCTAGATCAAGCACATAAGCATAATACATGGCTTTGGCAGATGCTACATCTGAGATAGTGTCGGTTCAGTCTCTTCTGACTGAGCTTTCTGTCTCTTCTCCTAAAGCACCAGTATTGTGGTGTGACAACATGGGTGCTACCTATTTAATTTCCAATCCTATTTTCCGTAATAGGATAAAACATATTGAAATTGTTTTTCACTATGTTAGGGATTTGGTAGCTGCAAATTTATTAGAGGTGCATTTCTTATCCACTCAATAGCAGATTGCTGATATTTTACTAAAGGGATATCTACCTCAAGGTTTTCTTTGCTAAGGTCCAAGCTCAGTGTCTCTGCACCTCATTAGACCCTAGTCTTGCGGGGGGGGGTGATGGTTTAATAAAAGTGGTAAAAATAGTTTGTTCGCTGAGACTTGCGAAGATTCGTTTTAGACCTAATTTTGATTTAAACTAGAAAATAAGTAAAAGATTTTAATAATATGGGGAAGAACTAGAACTCAGGATTCCACCAAAATCACTTCTGAATGATTTCTACAATGATTCTTTAACAATTATAGCTCTTTTATTGACTCTGTTTCTTTCCAAAAGTAGATTTCTAAAACATTAACTGTAAATCACAAGCATGGCGCATCAAAATCTCTTAAGTCCCAGCATACACCATCAAACAAAATCACAACTAATTAAGAAAAATAATAAATCAATTAAAAATCAATGCAAAAGTCATTAAGAATCAAAAATAGTTACCATTCATTCATGAAATATGGCTTCCTCCATTGTCCCAGTGGTTGTGTTTAGATCCTCATGATGTACACACTCTCAAAACAATTATTCATGGCTCAAAAGTGTGTAAAAAGAAGAAAAAATAATAACACAGATGGTTCGTAACGGTGTAACTGCGTTGCAGATCACTGTTCTCACTGTTACAGAAGAAAAGTGTTTTCAGTTGAAGATACACGTTACAGATGCTAAGATATCCGTTGCAGATGGGTTGAAGAAACCGTTACAGCTGAAGATAAACGTTGTAAAGATGAAGATATCCGTTGTTGTTCAGTAGAAGAAATCGTCGTCGTATCCTTGTTTTTCACTAGCAACAGCAGTACTTTATTTTTTCTCTTGTTTTCTTCCCGAGCCTCCCCACCTGATTTTTCTTCCTCCTCTTTGCTATTTATAGGTTTAGTAAACCCTAACAACTCCTCCTAAATCGATAAGGACCAAAAACACAATCCAAAACAAACTCAGATTCATGATTATCCGAAACAGAGAATGAAACTCTTTTCCACATGTAACACGGATTTCCATCCATTTTCCCGGCTTTAAACTCTTGTAATTTACGTGTATTAGTCTTGTTTCATGTTGTGATGTCCAACAACTCTTAAGATCCCATAAAATTCGATTTCAACCCAAATCAGGAACTCTTCACGTAGAAAAAAATATTTCCCGCCTTTTTTATTTTCAAACGAAGGGGAAGGGGTGCCCCTATCCGACAGTGGAGTGCCTTTATCACATTTCATGGGTGCCTTTAGTAATTTCCTCCAGGGTGCCTTTATCAATTTTTTGAGCCAATTTTTCCACAAATGTCTATTTGCCAAAAATACCTACAAACACATAAAATAACACAATAAGTACCAAATTGAGCACTGACAAAATAGATAATTACGGACAATTCAGACACCAAAATGTTTCTATCAAATAGCCCCAAACTTATTATTTTCTAGTCCTCGAGCAAAATCTAATATAAAAATAAAATAAAATCCTAACTCACTTTCGCAGGCATCGCGGTTGCACTTAGCGTGTGCAAAAAGCCTTTAAAACCATAGGTGTCCCTATAGGACAAGTGTTGTCTCGTGAGGGTTTACAAGAGGTATACCTACAAAACCTTTACTCCAAACCCTAGCTACCTGTGAACGATTGAGGGTAAACACTAAACAAGCTATTTAGTTGGTATACTAAATTCTTCGGCTATGGGAATCATTACCCTATATGAGTCCAATTGCAGTACACTAGTTTGCAATCGGCATACTAAAATTCATACAATAAAAAAAAAGCTCTACTTAGATAGTCGTTCAACCGCAATACTCAGAATATATCAAAGTTCAATCACATGAAAAGATTTGGAAGATGGATGTGGAAAAAATGAAGTTTGCGCATGTTGACTAACGTGAACGGTGTTTCCCATATATGTCTGAAGATCAGGATGAATCCTAATGGATTGAGATACACTCCCACTGGTCTTACTCCTTATACTAATATCGACTCAGCTGGTATATACAAGGGTCCCAGCGAACGATTTATTGAAAATTAAACAACTATCTTTATTTTATTAAATGTACTGACAACATGAATGGATCAAATGAATCCAAGCGCATGCTCCTTATCATCATCTTACATGATAGTTCTCATGGATCTTGCGTTCTACGCTTTCTTAGGCGACGGAGCAGGGAGAACACACACATATTGCTATCAAAGTGTCAATATTCGATTTTTATTTTTATTTTTTTTATTTGGTCCGAATAATAGTCTAAATAATTTCAAACACTCTACTCCCTCTTAGCGGCGATAACAATTCGATATTGGTGCCCCACCAAATCACTTAGAGAAAATACAAAAAATTGGAAAACAAAAAACAGAAGGTGATATGGTCGAGATAGACTCCAATTTATGGTGACGACTATCATGTTATTTCTAACACCTGAGCTATGCATCCTTTTATGAATAGACCATTTAGTAGGGAACACCAATTCCTATAGAAAAAGAGCTAACTTTCCATCTACCTAGAATGGTTAGTGTCATACTGAATTTTTCAAGAGTTTCTAGACTTTGGAGTTTCATATTTCACTAAAACGTTTCTCCCTTACCCCCAAACTTAAATCTAACATTGTCCTCAATGTTCTAAAGATGAATGATTAAAAACATGAACAAGAAGAAAATGTTACCAATCAAAGGAAAGATATTACCATGTCGCATGAGCATGGGTTACCTCCCAAGAAGTGATAATTTTAAAGTCTTCATCCAGACTAAGAAAGAATTAGTCACCTCATAAAATCATATAGCAATAGCCGGAACAACTGCGGGTCAAATAGTGCTATCACAAATAAAAGAAACTGCAACAGGCCAAGAAAATGAACAAATCGAGCATATCCTTATCTAGTTTTATGTTTAAGACAACTACATCTAGTTGTGGTTTAGGTTCAGGCTCTATAAAAGGGTCTAGATAAAATATTTTCATGGGTTGGATTTCCTCATAGGAAGGATCAAAATAATAAGGTTGTATAGTCTGGAGTAACTCAACTAATAAATTTGAAGCACAGAATAATAACCTGAATAATTGTGGATCCTCAAAGTTAATCAGATTGGCCTCACACAATTGACTACTATGAAAATGGTCATTCTTAACCAAATGCGTCGATTCTAATTTCCTAAAGTAAGGCTTAGTCTCAAAACTTAATAACTGGCACATTTGAAATTCAAACGTTCCCACATATGGAAGAAAATATTTTGGTGGAAAAACAAAGTCAATCTTGGTATTATTTCCTAGGTAAACCACATCGACCAGAGGATGTGTTTCTAACAATAGAATTTCTTTCTGGACATCAACAGGCTCAGGGAATCTATTTTGAAGATGATCTTGTAAAATGGTAGAGGTGCATATGTCAAGTCCCAAGTTAGGTACTTTAAACAGGGATACTTGAAAATCACAAGAATTATCAGTACCTCTAAACTTAGGGTGGACATTACTCTCAGATGGACTAAAAACTATTGGTTGGACTCTAGTGTCCTTAAGGTCAAAACTACACTAAGCTTCCTTTATAGAAGGAAATAAGGTGGACTTATAAACTGGAAGAAGTTAAAACTTAGTTTTCCATATATTATAAGTGTCCATCAAAGGTGCAGAATCTAACAAAGTATTAACCTCATTAATAACACTATCATCGTCAAAATCAAACCCAAAGTAGGCTAGGCATTTCTTTAATGGATCTTCTAACAAAGTGTTTGTTAATGACTCATGAACTGATGTTCATATCATGTTCACCTATTCAATGCACGCGTAATCTAGCTCAGGTGGTTGGTTACTAATATTGAAAATATTCAGCTCATAGTCATACTACCAAAAGATAAGTTCATAATACCATTTCGACAGTTAATGATCGCATTAGATGTAGCTAAAAACAGGCGACCTAATATCACATATATCTGATTTTTTGGGTCAGGGACAGGTTGGGTATCAAGGACAACAAAATCCACTGGATAAATAAACTTATCGACCTCAATAAGAACATCCTCTATGACTCCACGAGGAATCTTCACATTCCTATCAGCTAACTGTAGTATTATCTGAGTAGGTTTCAAATCACCAAGTCCTATATGTAGCTACACATGGTATGGAAGTAAGTTCACACTGGCTCCTAAGTCAAGTAACACTTTCTCAACACGGTGTTACCTATTGTGCAAGAAATGGTTGGGGACCCTGGGTCTTTGTACTTAGAAGTTGTATTGTTCTGGATAATTGAACTCATATGACTAGCTAAAAAGGCTTTCTTTTGTACATTAATCTTTCGCTTTCGCATATACATATCCTTAAGGAACTTGGCATAAGTAAGAATCTAGCTAATTGCATCTAATAATGGAAGGTTGATAGTAACTTGCTTAAAAACCTCCAATATGTCGTTAAAGTTGGATTCCTTCTTTATTGGTGTTAACAGTTATGGGAACGGGGCTCTGGGCACAAAATCTGGCTTATAAGGAACTGCATCGGGCTCTTTAGAGACTTCATCAGTCTCTTCATCTACTAGCTCAGAAGGGTGAACTACAATATATTCACTATCAGGCATGGTTACCTTGTTGTCTACCACTTTACCATTCCTAAGGGTTCTAATTGCATTCACATGATTTGATGATTTCTCACCAGAAGATACTTCATGAACTCCTCTAGGATTGGGTTGGGTCTAACTAGGAAACTTACCTTTTTCTCTCAAAGACTCATTCAACTGACTAAACTGGGTTCGTAAATCATAAATAGCCTGAGAGTTATCCTGGATAATCTTTTTATTGTCTTCTAAATTTTGTTCAACCGATTGCTAAAACTTAGCAGTGTTCTGAGATAAAAAGGTGAGAAACTCTTCTAAACTCATGATCTTCTTATCTGAATGGTTTTGAAATTGTGCTGGTCCTAAAGGATTCTTAGTATAGCTAAAACCTTGGGGAACCTTAGTATTACTAGACTGACCTTGACTCTGGCCCTTAGACCAAGAAAGGTTGGGATGATTTCTCCAACCAGAGTTATAGGTTTCTGAATAAGGGTCAAACTTATGATGGTTATCAAATCTAATGTTATTATAAAAAAACATGGGCGTGCTCTTCAACAGTCTGTCCTTCCCAAAATGACTTGGGCTCAATTCCAAAACTAGATTGACTCAGTTATAAAGCTTCTAACCTTTTTGATATAAATGCTATTTTGGCATCTGATTCAAAAGATCCTTCTATCCTATTGACATTTCCTCTACTTAGAAGAATTGTTTTCTGGGGCTCCCTACTATTTTCTCATTGCTGGGTTTTTTCGGTGATTTCATTCAAAAATGTCATCGCACCATCGACAGTTTTATTTTCAAACCCACCTGTGATAAATACTCAACCATGGTTATTGTCGAATAATCTAAACCCTCTTAGAGGATCTGAACTAGCCTTAATTTTTCTAAACCATGATGATGACATTGTGATAATAAGTCATTGAACCTTTCCAAATACTTATATAAAGATTCTCCCTCTTGTTGAGCAAATGTGCAAATTTGCTGCCTAATAGATGATGTTTTGTGCCTAGGGAAAAACTTATGGAGAAAGGCAGATGTAAGTTGTTCATAGATTTCAATGGACTCAAAAGTCAAACTATATAGCAAATATTTGGCTTTGTATCTTAGTGAAAAAGGAAACAATCTAAGTTTCAATGCTTCATCATCTAGTTCCTTAGTCCTGATAGTACTACATATTTCCTCAAAATCCCTAACATGAAAATAGGGGTTTTCATTTTCTTTTCCTAAGAAGATTGGGAGCATTTGTATGGTCCAGGTTTTAACTCATAGTTTGATTCAGTTTCAGCTAACTTGATACATGATGGACGAGAAGTCCTAGTCGGGTTTAACAAAGCTTTTAAAGTTGCCATTGTTGGCACTATCAAAGGACTAAGAGTAACTTCTTCACACAATATCAAGTTCTCAAAATTGAAATTTCCAAAAACAGGGCCCACAAAAGAAGAGTCTTCGAGGTTCTCGTATCCAGGGACAGAACTACTAGTTTTGTCACTAATCAAACGACCTAGAGAGTAACACCCGCAATGTTCGCATGAAGCTTACTCAGGGACGCGTTATGACCTGGATGAAGCTTCACCCTAAGCTTATAAAGCTTGCTTAGGATTGCATCAGGGTGTGGATGCCTTGACCTCAAATTTATAGTGTTAAAAGGCCCTATTACGCGTGATGCATGATCGAGAATGCATCATAAGTCAAAAATGACCCTTACTCGGGAAAGGAAAAAATAGCCTTGATGCGTATCCGCGAGAAGGCATTATAGTGCTAATGCACTATTATGTCGTGATACATTATTGAAAAAACATTACTGAATATGGCGTATCCGAGAAGGCATTATAGTGCTAATGCACTGTTATGCCGTAATGCATGATTCAATGCATCACCGAGTCGAAGTTGCGTAAGTGAGAGCATCATAATGCTAATGCACTATTATGCCGTGATGCATGATTCAATGCATCACTGAGCCAATGCTGCATAAGTGAGGGCATTATAGTGCTAATATACTATTATGCCGTGATGCATGATTCAAAATGCAACACCAAGCCAAAGTTGCTTTTCGAGAGAGCATCATAGTGCTAATGCACTATTATGTCGTGATGCATGATTCAATGCATCACTAAGCCAATACTGCGTAAGTGAGAGCATCATAGTGCTAAGGCACTATTATGCCGTGATGCGTTATTTAGAATGGACTATTAAGCTACAAGTGAACACGCTAATGCATCACGGTGATGCATTCTCAATAATGCCTCACGGCATAATAGTGCCTTAGCACTATAATGCATTCTTCAAATAACGACATTGGCTCGGTGATGCATTCTCAATAATGCATCACGGCATAATAGTGCCTTAGCACTATATTGCATTCTTCGAGTAGCGATATTGGCTCGGTGATGCTTTCTCAATAATACATCACGGCATAATAGTGCCTTAGCACTATGATGCATCCATCGAATATCGACATTGGCTCGGTGATGCATTCTCAATAATGCATCACGGCATAATAGTTCCTTAGAACTATGATGCATTCATGGAATAGCGACATTGGCTCGGTGATGCATTATTTGAATATCGATATTGGCTCGGTGATCATTCTCAATAATGCATCACGGCATAATAGTGCCTTAGCACTATATTGCAATATTCGAATACGCATCACGCGTAATAAGGCTTTGACACAATAATTCGAGGTCGAGGCATCCACACCCTAATGCATATCTGGGTAAGCTTTATAAGCTTAGGATGAAGCTTAGGCCATGACGCGTCCATGAGTAAGCGCCATGCAAAAATTGTGGGTGTTACAGTTTCCAGGGTGGGCAGGCCGTTAAACAGAAAAGATAACTCTTTCTGAGGCCCCCACCGACGTCTCCGGACTCCCTAACGTTGCCGTCAGCCGCCACATCCCGGTTTAGGAATTTTAACCTGATTCCCTTTCGAAGTTCACGTGTTGCACGCTCTCTGACGAGCTTCCCTCGTTTCTTAAGATCGACTAACCTACGTGCAAGTGTCGTTCACATGAAACCTTTCCCCTCTTCTGCCTTCAAAGTTCTCATTTGAATATTTGCTCTGTCACGGATCTGAAGCTCCTCCAAATCTTAACGGAGTAACTAGCAAGTTACAAATTTTTTTTGTATAGGCACTTGGCCTGATTTATCCACCCTATTTTCGTACAACAGTTGGCCTACTCTTCTAACTTTTTTTATTTCCTTTGAAGGAAAATTTTGTAGTCATATTATAAATTCTCACTGATGAGTCCAAAACTCACAGTCCCTAGTGTTTTCTCCGAACTTGCTCTGATACCATCTGTCACTGACCGAAGAATTCCGCCTCCTGGCGCATTGCGCTGGGCAGGCCAGAATTCCCCGATGCGCGATTAAAAGAGAGTTACCGGACCTTAGAGCTTAACTTTTCGCTGGAAAGTACAAGTAGATTTTTTGCTTTCCAAGCATTCCTTGTAAGCATTATACTCGAAACATAGTTCCCACATCATTCAAGCTACGTTTATACCGTTCCAGGTATATTTGCATTTCCAAACATGCTTTGCAAGCATGTAAGACCGTAGTCTCCATATTGTTCCAACTCACCCTTGTCCTACAAAGGGTGCAAGGCCATTAAAGCCAATGGTGAATTCCTTTGACAAGCATCACCTAAGTACAATCCTTTTCCAGGCCAAATCCCATGCCTTGGACTAGCACCTAGGCCATTCAAGCCTAATTTTTGCTTCATTAATTTTTCTTCGATCATGCACTGGAGTCTGCATTGGTCTTTCTTTTGCCAAGGGTGCAACATCCCGGGACATGCCATTCCATGTTGTAACGGTTGCTAGGAAGTATGAACAATCCATCGAATAGAATTTGCAACTACCTCATCAAGTATGGCAATAATCATCTCTTGACTTAGCTTTGCCAAGCTAGATGATACGAGTTACCATAATGTCGCAATCACCTCTAAATTAGATGATATGAGCGATACGGTGCTGCACCTCAATGCATTACATTACGGCTGCCTACGTACCCAACCCGTACCTTGAAGGGATCAAGCATGACCGTAGTTCATCAAAGTGTCAATACGAAAGGAACAAGCAACTTAAGCCTATTAAGGCAAAGCCAACATCGATTCCAACTTTGTTGAAAGGCCAAAGGCCAAGCAAAGCCTAGTCTGTATGGGTCGAAGGACTTTCGTAAGGTATGCACTAGCTTGTGCATAACTACCGATATTTATTATGTAAATATGCATTCTCAAGTACGTAGCACGATTGAATGATACTTTCGTACAATTCAAGCTTTATAAGCTAAGCTATCTGCATTTTGATGCTTTAGCATCAAGTATGTTCCAACGTATAGGCCATATCATATATATATATATGCATTACCGCTGATGCACATTCAAGCTTCATCGGTTAAGATACAAGCATATTGATGCTTATTCATCAAGTATGCTCCAACATATTGGCCATTTCGCATATCTATATGTGCATTACCGCTCATGCACATTCAAGCTTCATCTGTTAAGCTACAAGCATATTGATGCTTATATATCAAGTATGCTCCAATGTATAAGCTACATCGCATTTTTATGTGCATTACCGCTCATGCACATTCAAGCAAAGCTCCTTCCCTATATATGTTTTATTCGCATTTTTATAAATAAATATAAGAATAGGAAGTGACACCATCGAGTGCACAAGGGCGAAAATGAAGTTTTCTTGCCAAAGCCAAGCGAAGCATTCTCAGGTAGGAAGTGACATCCATCGATTTCGGCTCAGTGATACATTTGCACTATAATGCTCTCACTTACGCAGCTTTGGCTTAGTGATGCATTCTCAATCATGCATCACGACATAATAGTGCAGTAGCACTATGATGCCCCCTCAAATACGCATCACGCGTAATAGGGCCTTAACATTATATTTCACGGACCGGAAAATTCCGTTTCCTGGCGCGTTGCGCTGGGCAGGCCAGAAATCCACGATGCGTGATTACAAGAGAGTAACCGGACCTTAGAGCTTAACTTCTCACTGCGTATGCAGGTATATTTTCCTTCCCAAGCATGCCTTGTAAGCATTATACTCGAAACGGAGTTCCCGCATCATTCAAGCTATGTTTATATCGTTCCACCTCACCCTTGTTCTGCTAAGGGTGCAAGGTCATTAAAGCCTATGGTGAATGCTTTTGGCAAGCATCACATAAACATGATCATTGTATAGGCCTAACTCATGCCTTGGACTAGCACCTAGGACATTTCAAGCCTAATTTTTCGCCTTATCAATTCAGCTTCGACTAAGCACTGGGTACATGCACTGATCTTGCTCTTGCCAAGAGTGCAGCAACCAGGCATATTCCGTCCATACCGAATAGCTTGATAGGAAGTGTGAACCTCCATCAAATGGAATGTAACTACCTCATCAAGTGCGGCAACAATCATCTCTTGCTTAGCATTGCCGAGCCAAATGATATGAGTTACCATAATGTCGCAATCACCTCTAAATTAGATGATATGAGCGACAAGGTGTTGCACCTCAATGCATTGCATTGTGGCTTCCTACGTACCCAACCTGTACCTTGAAGGGATCAAGCATGACCGTAGTTCATCAAAGGGTCAAT
>JAJJMC010003991.1:8982920-9044305 GCA_023531435.1 Papaver californicum
CCGAAGTTAGTTCTATACATATGACCAGCAACGAGAAAAAGAAATGCCCAAAGGGGACAATTATTTCAGTTGCCAGAGCATTTCCCGGTCTCTATCTTAGTTTCCTTCTTGATTGGACTGAAGGTCATAAGTATCTCACTTTCCTAAGGGAGCTACTCGTCGGGGAGTTGAGGTGGAACGGTATAAACATAGCTTAAATGATGTGGGAACTACGTTTCGAGTATATTATTTACAAGGCATGCTTGGAAAGCAAAAATCTACCTGCACTTTCCAGCGAGAAGTGAAGCTCTAAGGTCCGGTTACTCTCTTTTAATCGCGCATCGGGGAGTTCTGGCCTGCCCAGCGCAACGCGCTGGAGGTGGAATTTTCTGGTCCGTGACAGATGGTATCATAGCAAGTTCCTAGAAAATATTAGGTACTGTGAGTTTTGGACTCGTCAGTGAGCATTTACAATATGATTACAAAAATTTCCTTCAAAGGAAATAGAAAAAGTTGGAATAGTAGGCCAATTGTTGTGCAAAATATGGTGGATAAATCAGGCCAAGTGCCTATACAAAAAGAAATTATAACTGGCTAGTTACTCCGTTAAGATTTGAAGGAGCTTCACCTAGTTCTGTGAGTTTTCCAGAAAACCCCGTTTGGAACGGTGGCTGGTATCCGACCACCCTTGGCGCGGGACTGATCATCCCCACCCGTCGCTGGAACGGTGTGCGTTGTCAGGTTGGCTAGCACCCACTTACGAGTGGAAGATCGTCCGGGACGATGCCTTGCATCCGACTGCACTGGAATTAGAGTTAGTCCTCACAGTACTACGCTAGGAACTGCTTATCAATTTGTGATAACTCTTTTCAACTTCTGTGAACTTTGGGAAATTCTTAAGTGTATGGAATGGGACGTCCACTTAAAATATCGTGTTGAGTAAATTCTTTTGCATTCTTAAGCATGTGGTATGGGACGCATGTTTAGGGATCCAATTTGATTTTTCTTAGTAGAATTATAAAACCTTTGTTGATCCTCGAGCATGCGGAATGGGACGTATGTCAGAAGGTCTCAATTGGCGTTTATGGCAATTGTGGGCCCTATTAGGATTTTGGGATATGCGGTATGGGACGCATATTCAGAAGGTTCTAACTTGTGCTCATTAACAAACATTGGACCCTTGCGAGATTTTTGTGCATCATGGAATGGGACATATGCATAGGAAACCTTAATCGATGAAGCTTGTCCATAATAGTTTTTGGGTTAAATTTCAAGGACTAAATTCTTTGAAGGTAGTAAGAATGTAACACCCGCAATTTTCGCATGAAGCTTACTCAGGGACGCGTCATGACCTGGGATGAAGCTTCACCCTAAGCTTATAAAGCTTGCTTAGGATTGCATCAGAGTGTGGATGCCTTAACCTCGAATATATAGTGTTAAGGCCCTATTACGCGTGATGCATGATCGAGAATGCATCACAAGTCAAAAATGACCCTTACACGGGAAAGGCACAAATGGCCTTGACACGTATCCGCGAGAAGGCATTATGTGCTAATGCACTATTATTCCATGATGCATTATTAAAAATGCATCACTGAATATGGCGTATCCGAGAAGGCATTATAGTGCTAATGCACTATTATGCCGTGATGCATTATTGAAAATGCATCACTAAATGTGGCGTATCCGAGAAGGCATTATAGTGCTAATGCACTATTATGCCGTGATGCATGATCCAATGCATCACCGAGCCAAAGTTGCGTAAGTGAGAGCATCATAGTGCTAATGCACTATTATGCCGTGATGCATGATTCAATGCATCACTGAGCCAATGCTGCATAAGTGAGGGCATTATAGTGCTAATGCACTATTATGCCGTGATGCATGATTGAAAATGCATCACCAAGCCAAAGTTGCGTAGTGAGAGTGCATCATAGTGCCAAGGCACTATTATGCAATGTTGTTATTCGAGAGAGCATCATAGTGATAATGCACTATTATGTCGTGATGCATGATTCAATGCATCACTAAGCCAATACTGCGTAAGTGAGAGCATCATAGTGGTAAGGCACTATTATGCCGTGATGCATTATTGAGAATGCATCACCGAGCCAAGATGCATCACCGTGATGCATTAGCGTGTTCACTTGTATCTTATCTGAGAATGCTTCGCTTGGCTTTGGCAAGAAAACTTCATTTTCGGCCTTGTGCAGTCGATGGATGTCACTTCCTATTCTTATATTTATTTGTAAAAATGTGAATAAAACATATATAGGGAGGGAGCTTTGCTCAAATGTGCATGAGCGGTGATGCACATATAAATACGATGTACCCTATACGTTGGAGCATACTTGATGCATAAACATCAATATGCTTCTAGCTTAACCGATGAAGCTTGAATGTGCATGAGCGGTAATACACATATAGATATGCGAAGTGGCCAATATATTGGAGCATACTTGATGCATCAGCATCAATGTGCTTGTAGCTTAACCAATGAAGCTTGAATGTGCATGAGCGGTAATGCACATGTAGATATGCGAAGTGGCCAATATGTTGGAAGCATACTTGATGCATAAGCATCAATATGCTTGTAGCTTAACCGATGAAGCTTGAATGTGCATGAGCGGTAATGCACATACAGATATGCGAAGTGGCTAATATGTTGGAAGCATACTTGATGCATAAGCATCAATATGCTTGTAGCTTAACCGATGAAGCTTGAATGTGTATGAGCGGTAATGCATATATAGATATGCGAAGAGGCCAATATTTTGGAAGCATAGTTGATGCATAAGTATCAATATGCTTGTAGCTTAACCGATGAAGCTTGAAAGTGCGTGAGCGGTAATGCACATATGTATGCGATGTGGCTTATACGTCGGAGCATACTTGATGCTAAAGAATCAAAATGCAGATAACTTAGCCTATAAAGCTTGAATGGTGTGAAAGCATCATTCAATCGTGCTACGTACTTGAGAATGCATATTTGCATAATAAATAGCGGAAGTTATGCACAAGCTAGTGCATACCTTGCGAAAGTCCTTCGGCCTATACGGTCTAGGCTTTGCTTGGCCTTTCGCCTTGCGATGAAGTTGGAATCGAAGTTGACCTTGCCTTAATAGGCTTAAGTTGCTTGTTCCTTTCGAATTGACCCTTTGATGAACTACGGTCATGTTTGATCCCTTCAAGGTACGGGTTGGGTACGTAGGCAGGCGCAATGCAATGCATTGAGGTGCAGCACCTTGTCGCTCATATCATCTAATTTAGAGGTGATTGCGACATTATGGTAACTGTTATCATCTGGCTTGGCAATGCTAAGTCAAAGAGATGATTGTTGCCACATTTGATGAGGTAGTTACAATTCCATTGGATGGATTTTTCATACTTCCTGGCAACCGTTGCGGCATGGAATGGCATGTGCCTGGATGTTGCATCTTGGCAAGAACAAGATCGGTGCAGGCTCCAGCATATGGTCGAAGCAGAATTAATGAAGCGGAAAATTAGGCTTGAAATGGCCTAGGTGCTATTCCAATGCATGAGTCAGGCCTTGACAATGATCGTAAGTATGTGAAGCTTGCCAAAGGCATTCATCATTCGCTTTTATGGCCTTGCACCCTTAGAAGAACAAGGGTGAGGTGGAACGGTATAAACGTAGCTTGAATGATGTGGGAACTACGTTTCGAGTATATTGTTTACAAGGCATGCTTGGAAAGCAAAAATCTACATGCACTTTCCAGCGAGAAGTTAAGCTCTGAGGTCCGATTACTCTCTTTTAATCGCGCATCGGGGAGTTCTGGCCTTCCTAGCGCAACGCGCTGGAGGTGGAATTTTTTGGTCCGTGACATAGAGTGTGTCTTTCCCAAGCTTGCTCTGTGATGATTTCGGGCGGTCTAGGCATAAACTAAAAAAAATAAAAAATAAATCCTTATTGGAAATGAACTCTAAGCAATCACAAGAAAGGCTGACTCAACCAAATCAAACTTGTTGAATCTAGCAAACAAAAAGCATGATGGCTCCACTTAGATTGTTTCTAGACCAGCTTCTATTCTTTCAAAAGGAAACTAGTTACAGTTTTAGCAAACCTCTTAGAACGATTTGAATTAGATTAAGTCGAATAGAAACAGGATAAGATCTAAGAAGCTTTGATAACCCTGCCTCTTTGGCAACGTTTCCTTGCTTTACTAGGCGGCTCGAATCTACTTAAAATAATCTTCCTGAACTTTGAGTTAGGCTAACAGAGTAACCAATACAGTCATTTTGAATGATTTTCCAATAAGATCGTTACCATATCGGTCTCTTTCTAGTCAAATTTTAAGGCTTAGGTTTGGGTTTGGTAACGTGTTCCTAAAGTGGGCAAGAAGGAAACGGTGATGAAATACGAGTCTTTATCTTATATGGTCAGTTCTTGCCCTTTACTAGAAAATAAATCCGTATTCAGTCCTCAACATATATGAATTACAAAGGAATACAAAAAATCCACTTGCAGGGATTTCGTGGATTGATAGAGTTTTACCTACCGTACCAGACGGGCAATGAATCGTTAAAGTCGACTCGGGTCACTGACTCCTGTGTCAGTGTACGAACCCAAGGGGCTGAGACAATATCGTAATTGTCGTCCTTCCCTGTGCAGTTTATATTTAATACTACCCTTTCGTAGGGTTTAAAAATAAAAATAATGTCCAAAACAATGTCCCAAAGTGTCCAAAATGTCCAAAAAATAAAAAAAAATTATAAAAACAATTAAATATTTCCTAATACAGTTTTGCTAAATTCAAATAAAAACCCTAAAAAGTAAAAAATAACTAAAAATAAAATAAAATAAATTTGTCTCATTTTTCCATTTTTTTCGATTTATCTTTGACTCCAAGTCTTTAATCAATAAATACAAACTTTGGCTCCAATTTCTTTTTGATCCAAAACCTGTCATACAATGAAAAATACCCAAACGTAAAAAACTAAAAATAAAAATCTAATTAAACTAACTAACCTAAAAAAAAAAACTAAAAAAAAATCTAAAAACAAGTCCCCAGTGATAAGACACATTTTTGTGTCTGATTTGTCTCAATTCTAAATATTCTTAGTGCTCATTTTTGTACTAATTTTTGTATTTTATTATGTTTGTAGGTATTTTTGGAAGAATAAATAATCATGGAGAAATCGGCTAAAAAGTGCTAAAAACACTCCAACAAAAGTGTTAAAGGCACTCAAGAAATTTTTAAAGGCACCCCTTGGATTTGAGAAAAGGCACCCAAATTTTTACTAAAGGCACTCACTCATTTCTTTTTAAATCAAAAAAATGGGCGGGAAAAATTTTCTCTTAACTATCGAGTATGTGGAGAATCATTACGTGTTTTGGAGAAGATCTTGGGGGTTATGACAAGGAGATATATTATTTCCTATTTAATAGAAACATGTACACATGATTTACACAAGAACAGAATCGTACTCCCGGAAGAAAATAAAAAATCTTCGAAAAAATATTTCCCGTGAATGATCTTTAAAGAAAAGATTTGATTCGAGAAGATTTGGAAGTTATTAGGGATTGATGATGGTGTATTATAAATAGGAAAAGTCGACAACAACTGGGGGGGGGGGGGGGGTGTTGGAGAGGCCAGAAGTAAAAAAAAATCAAATTCCATAAAATTCTCGTGATGAAGAAGATGAAGAAAACGTTGCGAAAAGGTTGAAGTTTCCGTGGCCAAAAGGTTGAAGATTTTGTTGCTAAAGCTTTTAACTTTGCAACATTTATCTTCATTTGCAACATATATCATCAGTGAAAATTTTTCCTTCAATAACAGTGAGTCTGTAATGTTTATAAACGTTGCAATTCGATGTTTTCATTATTTTCACTTTTTTTCATCATTTGTAAACACTTTGAGCTATGTACCAATATTTTGAGGGTGTTTTCAACATGAGGAGATAAACCCCTTTGCTGAGGTGATGGAGGAATCCATTGTTCCAAGAAAAGTGGTATATTTATATCTTAATTGATTTTTGCAATTTCTTTTATGATTATTTGCTTTGATTAAAAATTGATTTAATGATTTTTATTAAACAATTGTGATTTCGTTAGATGGTACATGCTTGGCCTAGGTTTTTGATATTCCATGCTTTTGTTATACAATTATTATTTTGAGAATCTAATTTTGCAACATATTAGAATCACTTTAAATGTAAAGAATTGCATGAGTGTAGATTAGATTGAATCACTTTAATTGGTTAATGGTGAAATCCATAACCTCATTATTTGTGAATATTATTTTCATATTTTATGTATATTTTTAGTTTAAAATTAGTTTATTAAATCTAAAATCAATCTTCACAAGTTCGGGAGTTTAAAACCTTTATTTACCACTATTTACAACTACCAGTTTTTGGCGCCGCTACCGGGACTTGTTTTTAGATTTTTTTTAGGTTAGTTAGTTTAGTTAGATTTTTATTTTTATTTGTTCTATTTTATATTTTTGGGTATTTTTCTTTGTATTGTAGGTTTTGTATCAAAAAGAAATTGGAGCCAAAGATTATTTTTTGATTGATTAAAGACTTGGAGTCAAAGACAAATCGAAAAGAACGGAAAAAAAAAAAAAAGATTTTTTTTAGTTAAGTTTTTTTCTTTTTAGGGTTTTTAGTTTTCTTTTTAGAAAACTGTATTAGGAAATTCTTATTGTTTTTGTAATTATTTTAGGTATTTTTTTGTTTTTTCTTATTTTTGGACTTTGGACTTTTGAACTTTATTATTGTTTTTAAACCCTACGGAATGGTATTTAAATATAAACTGCAACATGGAAGGACGACAATTACGATATTGTCTCGGCCTCACGGGTTCGTACACTGACACAGGAGTCGGTGGCCCGAGTCAACTACAACCGATTCATCGCCCGTCTGGTACGGGAGGTAAGACTCCATCAACCCACGAATCCCCTGTCAGTGGGTTTTCTGTATTCCTTCGTAATGCATATATGTTGAGGACTTGAATACGGAATTTACTTTTCTAGTAAAGGGCAGAAAATGGCCATATAAGATGAGGGTTCGGATTTCATCATCGTATCCTTTCTGCCCGACTTAGGAATAAGTTACCTACGCGAACCTAAGCCTAAAATTTGACTAGAAAGAGACCTATAGGGTAACGAACTTATTGGAAATCATTCAAAAAGACTGTATTGGTTACTTTGTTAGCCTAACTTAAAGTTCAGGAAGATTATTTTAGGTTGATTCGAGCCACCTTGTAACCCAAGGAAACGTTTCCAAAGAGGCAGGGTTATCAAAGCTCCTTAGAGCTTATCCTGCTTCTATTCGAATTAATCTAATTCGGATTGTCTAAGAGATTTGCTAAAACTGTAACTAGTTTCCTTTTGGAAGAATAGAAGGTGGTCTAGAAACAATCTAAGTGGAGTCATCATGCTTTTTATTTGATAGATTCAGTAGGTTTGATTTGGTTGAGTCGGCCTTGCTTGTGTTTTTTTAGAACCCCCTTCTTGTTAGGATTTATTTTCTTAGATTTTTTTGTAAATATATTAGGAATTTTTTGTTAGAAAATGTTGAACTGGTATTATGAAGACCAATACAATGAATATCCAACTGAACTTCAAAATAGACATTATCCATACTATCAACATGGTGTGGATAGTAGTCGGGACCACCACCAACCTTTTGGAGGTTATTACTCATACCAAGGTGATCCCAATTACTATTCATACATACACCCGTCTTATGAACATGAAAATGAGCAAAATTCGAGTTCTTTGTCTTGGAAGGATGCCCTAAAGAAGTTGCAATCTAGTACTCATCATGAACCTATTATGCCTCTAAAAGAATCATTCAAGAAGATATCTGAGATGACAAATAGGTTTGGATTAAGTGTTAGAGGAACAATTAGTAGTCCAACTCTTTCTCTAGACGAATCCCTCAAGCAGTTGACTGAGAATATAAATAGATTGAATGAAAGTCTTGCAAAGAGTACTATTGCTCAAAATGATCTTAATTCCCAATATAGTGCTACCCTTGATAATTGTTCACCTATTCGAAAGGATGAGGATATAATTGGTAACACTACCTATTTAGACGAGGTTCAAACATCTTCATATTATTATGATGACGAGGATAGTATTGGTGAAGAACTTGAAATATACAGGCAGAGTGATCAAGAAATTATAACTCCAATTGTACTTCATGATGATCGTGTTATTTCTTATTCAAATCCAAATAATTTTAATGATTTGACTAGAGATACCACTGTTTTGGACGATGTAGAATTTTCTTGTTTTGAAGACGATAATGGTTTAGAGGAACGAGTTTGTCCTGATACTAGTGATTTAGAGTCTAATGATTGGAAGAAAATAGTCTCTGACGAAGATGATAGACTCTTAGAGAATTTTAATATGATAGAGGATGATTTGATTCAGGTTGATAGAATAGTTTCCCCAGTGGATTTTGTTGTCCTAGACAACCAACCTTTTCAGGTCCTAGAGGCTCAAATTCCAGTGATCTTAGGTCGTCCCTTTTTAGCTACATATAATGTCGTCATCAACTATGGAAATGGAATAATTAATTTTTCTTTTGGTAACATGACTATTGAACTGAATCTATTTAGTATGAGAAGACAACCTTCTTGTGAGATCTATGATTTAAAAGAAGTGAACGTAACTAGTACTTCAGTTCATAAATCTTTACCAAACACTTTGTTAGAAGATCCATTAGAGAAATGCCTAGCCCACTTTGGGTTTGATGTCCAACCAACATTTTTAGTCCATCTGAGAGTAATGTCCACCCTAAGTTTGGGGGTACCGATGATTCTTGTGATTGTCAAGTATCCCTGCTTAAATTCCTTAACTTGGGACTTGACATTTTCACCTCTACCATTTTTCAGGATCATCTTCAAACTAGATTCTCTAAGCTTGTTGATGTCCAAAAAGAAGTCCAGTTGTTAGAAACCCATCCTCTGGTCGATGTGGTTCACCTAGGCAATAATACCAAGATTGACTTTGTTTTCCCACCAAAAAAATATCTTCCAATTGTAGGAACGTTTGAATTTCAAATGTGTCAGTTATTAAGTTTTGAAACTAAGCCTAATTACTTTAGGAAATTAGAATTGACACATTTGCTTAAGAATGACCACCTTCATTGTAATCAACTTGTGGGTCAAATATGATTGACTTTCAGGATCCACAATTATTCAAGTTATCATTATGTGCTTCAAATTTATTAGTTGAGTTACTCCATACTTTACAACGTGATTCTGTTGATCCCACCTATAAGGAAATCCAACCCATGAAAATATTTTATCTAGACCCTCTCATAGAGCCCGAACCTGAACCTCAACTAGATGCAGTTGTCTTAAACAAAACACTAGACAGAGATAAGGTTGTACTCGGTTTGTTCACCTCCTGGGCCTGCTGCAGTTTCCTTCTATTTTGGATAACATTATTTTATTCAGATGATCCATAGTTGTTCCGACTATTGCTATATGATTTAATGAGGTGACTAATTCTTTCTTAGTCTGGCTGAAGACTTTAAACTTAACACTTCTTGGGAGGTAACCCATGTTCATGCGACACGGTAATATATTTCCTTAACTCCTTTCCTTCGATTGATAAAAGTTTCTCCTTGTTCGCGCTTTTAATAATTCATCTTTAGAACATTGAGGACAAATTTAAGTTTGGGGGTAAGGGAGAAACTTTTAGTGAAATATGAAACTCCAAAGTCTAAAAACTTGTGAACAATTCAGGATGATACTAACCATTCTAGGTAGATGGAAACTTAGCTTTTTTTCTATAATAATTGGTGTGCTCAGCTAAATGGTCTATTCATAAAAGAATGCCTAGTTCAGGTGTTAGAAATAACATGATAGTTGTTACCATATCTCGGAGTCTATCTCGACCATATCACCTTCTGTTTTTATTTTTGTAATTTTTTGTGTTTCTCTAAGTGATTTGGTGGGGCACCAATATCGAATTGTTATCGCTGTCAGGATGAAGTTGAGAGTTTGTTATTTATAGGTTCCACAATCTGAAAACTGTTTGAATTTCATCTAAAGGTTACTGTTTGCTCCGTTTGACGACGGAAACTTAAAACCTAAATCCTTTTGCGATAGGATGTAGTAAGCGATCTCAGGATTCCGAATTAAGGTTGAACATCGAAAACGGACATCATATAAAGAATCTATAGTGTTTTTACTGAAGTATGTCATGTCTGAAATTTTCACCTACGGGTGTAAATAACAATAATGCTCTTCCAAGCTTCGGTCGTAGAGCATCGGTCGTAGAACGTCAGTCGAAGAGCATCAGTCGGGATTTGTGGGACCGGTGCCAACCGGTCGTCCCCCTTGGACGGTCTCACTCCCTATATTCCTTTTCCCCAAGCTTCTCTAGTTAGTCTCATCTGGCATCACTTATCTACCATTGTTCATCTGGAACTATTTATCTACCATTGACTCACTGCCATATTAAGATTTAATTCAATTGGTCCCGCTACCAATATTTAAAATAGCCTCAGTTTTTTCCTGCTCCGACAAAACTAAATATTTTACAATTTGCTAACACTCACTCGACTTAGTGCTCGCACGACCAAGCACTCACTCGACTCAGTAGTGTTGCTCTTCAGCTGACATGATGATGCGACACAACTACCAGTGTCAACATTAATTAGGCTCTCTACGTCCACAATCTATTAAGAGTCATTGCTTGCCTCAGTACGCAACTAGTGATTCGTCTATCAATTAATCATCATACAAGACTCATCAACATGCTGAAGACTAACAGTCTAGCTCGGTCAACAACTGACCAATCGTCTACGAAGTAAACTCAACCATGCTCGAGACATCAATTATGTCACATGGGGTGATATTCACTAGGGTTCTGGTATGGCGGCCTCCAACACGTGTGGTGTAACAATACACCCACAACGAGAAAGTATAAAGTCGTATCGGCAGTTGAAGGAGTGAAGGGAATAGTGGTCGCACAACTATCATGTCCCACTAACACGATGGAGTTGGTTATCAATACACGATCTCCACTTCCCCACTCTACCACTCCCATGCAACTTCCACCACTTACGAGATCAATGTGTTCACTTCCAATGCTATAAATAGGTTCTTCAACCTATCGGAAAAAAAAATAGGGTTTTTATCTCACAAACACTTGAATGATTACAGAGCTATCATTCTGTCTTTACAGCAGTTCAAACACATACAACCATCGACATTCAACCTCCATTGATCTCAATACTCTCTCTGTTTTTCTCCCTACAAATCAACCATTTTCCTTCCTTCGTGGCTGAAGCGAAATCGGAACGGTCATTTTTTGATTTGGGCCAATTTCGTACAGATTGATCTCTCGAATCTTAAAAGTACTTCTACAGTACAAATATTTGGTGTTTAAGCGATTTTATTTCACAAGCATTAACCTACTCGATCATTTTTCCCCTTTTACTCTTCAATCATTTTTACCCACAAACACCAGCACCACCACTACCAACTACCATCGCCACCGCCACCACCATCGTCAACCAACACCACCAATGCCATCATCACCACCACCACCAATATGAGCACCACCCATCACCACCACCCACCAGTACCACCATCTCCACCGCCACCACCATCATCGTCATCCAGCACGGACACGACCTCTGTCAACCACCACCACCCACCAACGCCACCACCACCACCAAAAACAATAACACCATCCCCACCACCAATACGAGCACACTCCACCACCACCTACCATCACCACCATCACCATCATCACTACAACCACCATTTCCACCACCTACCAACATCACCACCACCAACCAACACCACCATCACCATCAAAAATACAACCACCATTGCCACCACCAACCAGCAACCATCAACCAACACCACAGCCACCACCAATACCAGCACCATCAATACCAACGGTACCACCACCACCAACCAGAAAAACCACCACCAAAAATATATCATTTCACCGACAACATTGGTATCAACGAAAAAAACTAGGCAAAAATATGTTGGATCCAAATTTGGTTTCAAAATAAATTTGTCATTTCACCAGCACAACTTCAACGATGAAACCAAACACGCCAACTTTTATGTGAGACTAAATAAACTAGGAAAAAATCAGGTGAAACCAAATTTGATTCCAACATAAACTTATTGTTCACCGTTAAAACTTTGGTTTTACGATAAAAAATAGGCAAAAATCAGTTGAAACCAAATTTGGTTTCATCATAAACTTATTGTTTTCACCAACAAAAACATTGGTTTCAACATTGTTTAATTTTGTCAAAATTTGACGAAACCAAATTTGGTCTCAACATAAATATGTCATTTCACCAACACAACATTGATTTCAATGATGACGTATCATAATTTTTTGGTGATGATACATCAGAAGGAGGTGTTGGTGATGGTTGTATAGGATAGAAGAAGAAGTTGGAGGTGCTTTTGATGGCGTATTTGGAGGTGTTGGTGGTGGTTGTAAAGGATAAAAGGAAGAGGCAGAGGTGTTGCTTGTGGGGTATCTGGACATGTAGTGTTGGGGAATAAGAGAATGGGGAGGAGGCGGTGGAGTTGGAAGTGTTGTTGATGGAAAATCAGGACATGTAGTGGGTGTGGTGGTGGTGTGGGAGAAAGAGAAAAAGGTGTTGGTTGGGGAGGAGGAGGAGGAGGTGCTATTGGTGGAGAATCTGGACATGGTCGCTGGTTTGGTGGTGGGGGATCTCGACAGAGAAGTGGGAGAAAAGAGAGGGAGATGTTAGTGGGGAGGAGGAGAATGAAGAGACATAAGTGTTGTTGGTAGGCATTTGACAATCGTATAGGGTTTGGTGGTGGCGGAACTACTATTGCCGGTAGTGGTGCGGAGGAGGAAGAGGTCATGGAAGAAAAAAGAAATAAAAGAAGAGAAGAGAAAATGAAAAATAAAAGATACTCATATGTTTTATATGGGCATGATAGTGGTGGTATTATTAGAAAATGGAAATAACCTACTTTTGACCGGATTTTTTGTCTACAAAGTTTGATCACCTTGGCGTTTTATCACTTTTTATGAAATCAAATAGGACAATTTTCATCCACTAATCAGAAAGAGAGTTTCGATCAACGTTATATGAACAATTTTTAATATGGTGAGTTTATTTTCCTGGCGTTTTTTAGAGCGACCCAATAATTTAGGGGCTACATAATAAAACAAAATAGAAAATTTTTGAAGTAATTTAAAAAGACCCTTATCCATCTTGTTTAATTAGTGTTAATTAGTTGTATTAGTTGTTAAATTAGTTAAATTATAATTAATTAATTTAAAAAAATAAATTTTTCTTTTTTTTTTCAACTTTTTTTCGACAACTTTTTATTAAAATCATTGTATAATCGGTAGTTTTGACAATTTTCGATTACTAAGATTATACAATAAGCCCCAAATGGAATTTTTCTTCTTTCAGCAAATTAGTTATCTATCGATTATGAAAGTAGCCCCAGATATAAATTTTTCCAAACTTTAAAAAAATTGAATTTTGATACTTTCATAATCGGTAGTTTCGGCAAATTAGTTATCTGCCGATTATGAAAGTAGCCCCAGAAATAAATTTTCCCAAACTTCAAAATTTTCAAATTTTTCTACTTTCATTATCGATAGTTTCGGCAAATTATTTATCTACCGATTATGAAAGTAGCCCCAGAAATAAATTTTCCTAAACTTTAAATTTTATGAATTTTTCTACTTTCGGTAGTTTCGGCAAATTAGTTATCATTATGAAAGTAGCCCCATAAATAAAAAATTTCAAACTTTAAAATTTTCAAATTTTTCTACTTTCATAATCGGTAGTTTCGACAAATTAATTATCTACCAATGCTGAAAGTAGCCCCAGAAATAAATTTTTCCAAACTTTACAATTTTCAAAATTTCTACTTTCATAATCGGTAGTTTTCGGCAAATTAGTTATCTACCGATTATGAAAGTAGCCCCAGAAATAAATTTTCTCAAACTTTAAAATTTTTGAATTTTTCTACTACCATAATCGGTAGTTTCGAAAAATTAGTTATCTACCGATTATAAAAATAGCCCTAAAATTAAATTTTACCAAACTTTAAAATTTTTGAATAACTTGATTTATTTATTTATCGATTATGAAAGTAGTCCCAAAAATAAATAGATTTAAGAAAATAACTTGATTTATTTATTTATTTTAGTTTACTTTTTATTATTTTTTTAATTTATTTTTGAATTAACAAAAAAAAATAAAAAAATATTTTTAAAAAATACTAAATAAAAAAATAGTTTAATATCTATAAGGTAGAAACGTAAATTAAACTAGTAAGAGTAACTTAATACTTTTATCATTTAAAGACACCTATTATCCTTTATTTTTGGATGGATATAAATAAATCGTCTTAAACTTTTTTGGATCGTCCTAAAAATGCCATTTCTATTTTACATCACCTTTAATATGGTTGATATTAAGGATGAGTTTAGTCTTGCTGTTCATTTCTCACATTATTTGCAAATTAAGATTCTAGTCATAGTGTTTGCGGCTCCATTAGATGGGATAAGGCTTTCATAGATTAATAAATAGAGCAATTGTAGAAGATGCGAAAGCTAGAGTAATATCAAATTCAAATTAGTAAATTACACAAACGAGATACATGATAGAGAGTAGAGACTTATGTAACAAATAAAGAAAACGAAAATAATCAACTGATTAAGCAAGTAAGAATACCACAAAACATAGTCCAAAATGTATCTCATTGAAGCCGGCTTGACTAAGACATGTATGGTCTAATACAGTTCCTACGTGGTTCTGATTAGGGCTGCACAGGAACCGATCGGAACCGAAGAACTGAATCGAAATCGACGGAACTGAACCAGAGCCGGATTGAAACCGAAGAGTTCGGGACGGGTACACGTATAAAAATAGGGAACTGATTACACCTAGGTACAAGGTATAGGTTCTATCTAAAAACCGACCGGAACCGAACCGAATGTACCGACATCAAGAACAGGAGTTTTTCCAGTAGCATTTTTGAGTTCAATTGGACCTATTTTAGGTCTATGAAGTCCTAATTGCTCTGTATTGCCTAGACTGAAGTAAGCAACAAGTAATAAAACCTTGTCAACTAGTCTTAATGGTAACCATTTCATAAGACCCATTGTTATTCCAAATGTTGATATCCCACACATTTCTCTTGGCAAAACATGTACCTAAAAAGACCAAAAACAGATCGATATTATGTCATGAAACTGATAATAGAATGATTAACTAAGGTTTCAAGTTAAGGTTTAAGGTATGATGGAGTGTACTTACAGTGTTTCTAACCACCATATGAGGACTTGCATTGTGACTGTAAAGATCCAAACTCACTATCATGCCAGAATTCCCACATCCCATAACTAAAACTTTCTGATTCTTAAAATCAGAACAAGATTTATAGACACTAGTATGAATAACAGAACCATGAAATTTCTCAACACCAGAGATTTCAGGAATTACAGGCTCAGCATTTTCACCAGTAGCACTAATCAACCATTTAGAAATGTACTCAGTATCCTGAGTTTTAACTCTCCAGACCCCGGAACCAAAATCAAACTCAGCACTCTGAACAGATTGATTAAACTTTGGTTTGATACAGAAATTTGAAGCATAAGATTCTAAGTAAGATTTAAAATGATGTTTAGTTGGGTACTTTAGGAAATGTTTAGGAAAACCCATTAATGGTAGTTCACAAAACTGTTTGGGTAGATGAAGATTTAGTCTATCATAAGTTCTGTATTGCCATAGAGAAGCTATACGGTCACTTTTTTCAAGAACTAGAGATGGAATTCCTTTATCAGAAAGACAAGCAGCTACTGCTAAATTCATACTACAAAGAAAGTTGAATTCACATGCACTGCCATTTGCAAGGACAGTTAGAACACGAGTACGATTCCAGAACCGAACCGAGAGTATAGGATACAGGTATACAGGTAGAGAACCGACCATAGGAAGGTACATGTACTCTGCTCTGCCAATAACCGAGCCAAACCGACCTTTGTGCACCCCTAGTTTTGATTACTGATTGACTAAATATTCCTTGATTAACCAAATCTCTCAACAGCTTCCTCTATAATGTTAATGGGTCATGCATGGGTTTGCAATGGGGGCAACAGGTAGGTGTTAGGACGGTAAATTCATTCAGTCATCATAAATTAAAAAGTAGCTATCTGTTTCTTTCTGCTTCAGAACCTGAAGTACTAGCTAGTCTTTATCCCCCTTTCTCTCGCTCTCTCTATATAGTGTTCATCCCAGTGCCATTTCATAAAACACCACATTAACATCTATCTAGCTCGTTACTTATTAGTTAAAGCAATTCGTATCTTCTGCTTCTTTTTTTCATTAAGAATTTGTAGGAATCCATTTCAGATTTTCCGGTATGGCAGACTCTAAAATTATACTTTTATTGTCTCTTTGTTTTTTCTTTCTCTCCTGCATTAGCCTTTGAACCCAGCCCTTTACAGGATTTTTGTGTCGCTGACAAAACTTCATCAGGTATATATGCATCTTTGACCGTCTTAATTTTCTGCCGTCTCTCTCTTGTTTCAAGTTTCCCCGTTAATGTAATCATTTCTCAATGTTGTAGCACGCGTGAATGGTATGGTTTGCAAAGACCCAAAACTCGCTGAGGCAAATGATTTCTTCTTCCCTGGGCTCCATATTCCATGAAACACGTCAAACACTCAAGGATCAAAGGTTACCCCAGTAAATGTAGCTTAGATTCCTGGACTGAACACTCTCGGAATTTCATTGGTACGCATTGACTATGCACCATGGGGTATGAACCCTCCACATACGCACCCAAGAGCTACTGAGATATTGACAGTCTTGGAAGGCACTCTTGAAGTTGGTTTCGTTACCTCAAATCCTGACAACATTCTAATCAGAAAGATCCTTCAGAAGGGAGATGTGTTTGTATTCCCTATAGGAATCATTCACTATCAACGTAATATCGGCCATGTTAATGCAGTTGCAATTGCATCCTTGAGCAGCCAAAACCCTGGTGCCATTACTATCGGTAATGCTGTTTTTGGATCGAAACCTGATATCCGAGTGAAGTTCTTAGAAAAGCCTTCCAGCTTGACAAGGGTGTCGTTCAATATTTGCAAACAAAATTCTAAGCAAGCAACAAACTAGAAGTGAACATGGAAACGAAGATGCAGCTGCACGAAGATTGATAAATGAGCATTTGGGCCCTTTCCTAGAGCGTGTTTGTGTGTGTTCTCTTTGGTGACAATGTTGAGTGTTCATTATTGATATCTCATTGTCTTCCGAAATTGTGTGTTTTACCAGAAATATTCTGGTCTAGCCATCCCTAGGTAGGTGGTTGTGTGTTGTTTGTACTGTTACAGTTGTATCTCTGGTTTATTACATTAATTGTTTGGGTGATTTATGTTCCACTGTAATGATCTCTATGCAATCTTTATGACATATACTAGCAACTTGTGTTTGTAAACCCGAAAATCTGAAAGAACAAAGCTGTCGCCACAAGATGCATCTGCACATGAACTATAATGTCTAGCAGCCAGGCGTAGGAAACATATCAACCTCACTTTGGTTGATGGTGCCCTGGTGGCATTATTTGTTTAAGCCTACTATCAACGGAAATTGATGAAAACGATCCAGGTTTGGAAGTGAACAAAGTTGCTTAAAATTGCAAGTGTAGATAAGATTGAGAAAGAAATGTATGTGGTGGTAAACTCCAAATAAAGAAAATAAATAGAATTACTACGAAGAGGCACATCAGAATCCAATCTACTCAAAAGGAAACAACAAACATACAACCAGTTACAATCCGAAACAAGAACATGATCATATACAAAATGTGATTATCATAAATTCATAATTGTTATTAAGAAAATTCCCTCTTCAAATTCTACTTTCTTATGTGTTTTCAAACTTCTTTTCCATTTTTTACGAGTGGTAGTAGCTAGGTACTCTACCAATGTATAAACACTATGGAAAAGGTGAATGTGAAATTGCCTTATCTACCATATACCACATCAAAACAAAGTCAAGTGGTAAAATAGCGTGCGGGGGAACAGAAGAAGGGTGGGTAGTAGATGTAGAGCTAGAATTGTGGTATACTGATAATAATAAGTCAACAACTATGTTTAACAACACACATTTTTTTCATTTATTTGCCGGCGTCTAATAGCTGGCTGCAGTTTCCTGTGTGTTTCACTAATCATATATACTTCTGGAATCTCCAAGACTAAGCTGAATTTCTGTTCATCCAGTCTCTCTGTCCTCAAAATTTCAACCTGTCTTCATCTCTTTGTTATTTACGTATCAGGTTGTCGCCGACTTTCTAGTAAGATTTGTGATTACAGCAAGTAGACACAGTACATTCGATTAATGACTAAGTCCATGTTACTGTAATACAAATTATAGACTAATGAATAATTACAAGAAGACTACTGACCATTAAACAATTAGCTTTTTTTTTTTTGTTTTGTTTTACAAATGTACTCAAGGAGAAAGGTTCTTAGATAATATAACACCCACAAAGATCACATAAGAAAGCAACAAAAACAAAAAACAGCTTACCGGTACTAAATCGTGATTTGGGGTCATATGAATTAGTTTCTTAATTGTATGAGACAGGACGGCAAGTTTTATTATTCAATTTCAGCAAAACATAACATAATATTAATAACAACAAATAATGTTTAACTTGATAACATGCAGTAGGAATGCTTCTCTTTTTCCTTCCTCTCTATAAATAGAGTGTTCATGCCAAGCTTGTTTAATAACCAAAACCTGATCCACCAAGTACTTAACTTGATTTTGAGTACTTTATCCTTAAGTTTAAACATCTTTTTCCTTTTCCATTTTCATCAAAAATTATGGCAAAGGCAAACCACAGCAATATTCATATACCGTGTCTCTTCTTAGTTCTTTCATGCTCCATTAATTGCATTAGCTTTTGAGCCTAGCCCTTTACAAGATTTATGCATCGCTGATAAATCCGCATCAGGTATGTACTACTAGACCCTACCTGCTGCCACTAAAGAAAGGCTTTTACCGATTCACTACAAGAAAAACGGGTTTAAGCGACATGCCGTTTTAAGTTGCTTAAAGCCCCTTTTAAGTCGCTATAACCGTTATAGCGACAAAAGTGGCACTCGCTCCGGTGGTTGCCTAAAGCCATGTATCTCAAAGTCTTGAGCGGCCAGGCAGTCGCTCTAGTAATCAACCAACTTACCTAAAGCGAGTAATCTTCTTATTGCTTAAGATCTAGACCAACTACCATAGAGCAAGTAAAATTGTGATCGCTTAACATCTACACCAACCAATATAACAAGTAAAATACCAATCGCTTCAAATAGATCAACCATTCTAAAGCAAGTAAAAGACTTAGTTGCTAGATACATGGAGCAACTCGATCTGAAATTACTTGGTTAAGGTTTTAGGCGACCAAGTAATTTTGCTCGCTAAAAGCGATTTCTAATTTTGATTGGTCTGAAGTTGATTGCTTAAGCTTTTAAGCTATCGAAGTTTTTACTCAAGTTGATTGATTATAGGTTTAAGCGACCAAATTATTTGAAATTCTGATTTTGATTGGTCTGAAGTTGATTGCTTAAGCTTTTAAGGTCGAAGTTTTTACTCAAGTTGATTGATTAAAGGTTTAAGCGATTTGAAATCCTGATTTTGATTGGCCTAAAGTTGATTGCTTAAATTTTTAGACTACCAAATTTCTTTGCTCGCTAAAAACAAATTGTGATTAGATAATCCCAAATTATAATTATAATTAACAATTAATATTAGACATTATCACTAATTAAGATTATATAATTAAAAATAAATAACAAAATTAAATTAAAATTAATACTGAAAACAATTATGAATCAAATTAAAATCATAATTGATCAACTTTATTATTAATGAATTCAATTTACAGCATCATTTGGTTACAAAAATTACAATCATTTTGACAGGAAAAGAAAACAATTTCATTTATAATTCCATCAACCACACTTCAATTTTAAACCTAGAGATGAGGAACACAAAGCTAAAATCTCACTGGACAAAGCTAAAAAACACTTCAAGATTCATACTACTGCAACCTTATACCACTCAATCTGTTTTTTAGCTTTGATTTTGAGATCAATAGAGTGAGTACTCATTCCACATCTAGTTCATGTTGATCTCTCAAAAAAAAGGTGATAAACTTGGGTCCTGTATATAAGAACAAACAAACAAATACAAAGAACATCATAACTAATAAGAATAAGGAGCATTAACCCTGAATTGGACACACGGTAACATCAAGAACTGAATCAAAAAACAAAATAATAAAACTGGACATTTTGATACCTTTTTCTTCAAACATACCCTTCAAGCTCAGTGGAGTAAAACTTCACCTGATTTTTCCATTCCAACAAAAAAAATCAGTTGGATACTTAAGTTTTAAAATGGATACTTAAGTCACACATTCTACAATTGTTTGTTCTATTCTCTGTACATATATTCAAGCAGTTTAACTGAGAATTCCTAATTTTTGAGGAAGATTCATGCAAAACCAAAATTCCTAAGTTTGAGATAGCATATAACAGTCATACATGATAAACCGGAACAGATAGCTTATTAGATAAAACTAACAAAAACGGGACTCACATAACAGTCTTTGCCTTCTGATGCCGCAGACTGCTGCATTTGAAGCAGAATTGGTGAAGCTGATGGAATCTAATGCGACATCAGCTATGTAGTATCTTCAAACCAAAGGTCTCTGTCTCATGCCCATTGCTCTTGCAGGATCCATCTCTTCCAAGAAAGAAGCAGCATCAAGCCCAGACTCATCATATTAGAAACAATACATACTTCACGAATGGCCATCTTCCTCACAACTGCAACCCACCTTGTGCCAATTCAAATGGTCATAGTTTTTCTCCTAACTGGAACACAATGCAGAGACAAAACACTCTTAACAACGGTTTGAACAGAGATGTTAAACAAGAAGATTCGGCAAATGCAAGAGAATACAGAATTTATATTAGTCCATATACATTTTAAAACTTAAGTATCCAATTAAACTTAAGAATGTTAAAACGAAATAGCAAGGAAGTCCCCACACCTGAAGACAACGAAAATATCACAAAGTACAGCTGAAAGAGAAGAGTGAGTGAGGAAGATGACAAGCAAAACCCCAATACTTCCAATCACAAAACACCCCCATCACTTCAGTGACAATGGATTCGATCATCAAATGGATTACTTACAGGTAATTGGTTATAGTAATCCCATTTTCTTGATTTCTCTGTATCAATTTTTGATTTTTTCGTTGTTGTGATTTTGAAGGTACTAGAAGAAGCAAAAAAACATAAAAAGAGAAATTTCTTTCCTTCAACAGTAGCAACGACATCAAGATCTATAGAATCGTTACATTTCAAACTACAGAAACCCATATCAAAAGAAGAAGAATCAAAGAAGAAGAAACAGAAGAGTAAATGGTGGAAAAATGCATTGTTGTTTTGTAAAAACAACATCAGGTCCATTATCAGATCCGTCGGAGAAAAATTCGATGAACAAAAGATGTAAATAAATCAAAATTATTAGCAAAAACTCGATGAACAAAAGAGAAATTATGCATCTCAGTTAAGGTAGAATAGGAGGGAGGCACGTTAAGAGGAAGAGAGAACACAAAACAGACGAAAGGAATTGAAGCAAGAAATTAGGGTTTTCTATAGGTTTCCAAGGAGAGACATATTAGAAACCGTAGGATTAGATAGAAATTGAAGAAAATTGACGGATAAGATTAACGTAGCAGCTAATCTGCCATGTCACGACACTTGAACTTCTACATTGTTCTTTTATCATGGAACACTTCACGATTGTTTTGAACATGTCATCAATCCGTATGACATTTCTTATTTATGTTTATATATCGCTGATCAATGCGTAATGGACGGCTAGAGATGGATGGGTGGATGGTGAATGAAGAGCATAGAGTAATTTGGTTTTAAAACTAATCTCAACCGTACGATCAACAGTTCCGGGGTTGGCTTAGGTTTTTAGTGGGTTTCGATTTGGTCCGACGAGTTGGTTCGTTTATGTGAAGCCCTAATTATATGGGAGATTTTGATGGTATTGAATTTTTAGGTTACACTTTAATTTAATGACAAATTTGGATCGTGATGCACTTTTAATTAGATGATTTAAATGCTAGACAGTATTTTTATGATGTCACCGAATAATAATGATTTTTGCAATAATAACTAAGTTTAGATTAAAGTACGTATTGATTTTGATGTGCATTTGTTGCTTTGTTGATCACAATTAGAGTACTGATTTTGATGATAATCGTTGAACAAATATGTGACTTGTATATATTTTGATTTGCCCAATTTGGGTTTTTCGTGAGCCCCTCAAAGCAATAGAGACGATTTATCCAAAAACTAAACATGTCAATACACAAATGATAAAACTCGATGAGATCGAAACAATTTAAATGAAATTGAGTAATATTGAAAAATAAAGAGTAAAATTGAACGAAACTGACTTATGTGCAGGCTATACTTCTCATAACCGTTTATCCATTTAACATTGTATACCGATCTAGTCGATTTTTCCTACTGCAGACTGCATTTCGCGCTACAAGCGCTCCACTTTACAAGGTAATTATATGCATATATTTCTTTAGTAAAAACCTTAAGCATAACTAGATATTTTATTATAGAATTTCGTGTGAGAAACATGTGCGGTTTTCGTTGTGCTAAAACGAATTAGTGCATTCAATTTTATTATCAAACTTCGTATGAAAAAATCCAAAGAATATATATAAATTAATTTGGATATTGTTATCGACGATAGAGCTCTGATAAAGATTCCGACTTAATGGAAAAGGTCATTAAATACATAATATGAACAATATCGGTATGTTTAGGGTTCGATGAAGATTCCTACTTAGTGGAAGAGGTTATTAATTAACTGATAACAAACAATATGAACAAGTTTACTAATTAAGACTCTATAATTATAAATAGCAACTTCTAATTAAGATTATATAATTATAATTATCCATTTTTAATTGAGATTAAAAGTAACCAAAACATCTTAATTAAGCATAATATAACAAATATAACATCGATGAAGACTCATACTCAATCGACTAGGTCATCAAAGATAATATGACTAACACGCGTACATTTAGGGTTCAACTAAACTTTTCTCCTCAATCGACTAGATCATTAAGCATAATATGACTAACATATATACATTCAGGGTTCATATGAAAATATATACTCAATCTACTAGGTCATTAAGCATAACATAACCAACATCCAATTATTTCCTCTTCAATTTGTATTTCCATAATCTCGCACATATTGGATATGTAGTGTGTCTTTGGGCTCATATATAGGTGAATCGTATTTACGGGAGATAATGTGTCTCTGCTCAAGCTCGTAAGTCCTGAGACAAACCTTGAAATATTGAGCGAGACTGATGAATATTTTATGGAATCAGACGAGGTCAATCAATATGAAGTTCGAACTCACTAATTAATCTTCGATTTATTCTACATTTAGTCAATTTTGTTATAATTAAAAAGGACATTAGCATCAAACCTACCTCGCCCGATTTCTCTTGGATCGCCACCTAATTATCAAAAAATTTAAATCACAACCATAAACACCACATGCGGGACAATTGTTAAAATCTAAAGCTAAGCTTCTAAGCGGGAATATAGTAGCACACTTTTATTGAAGCCAAGACAACTTCACTTAATTTCACATGGATTCCATGGATTTCTGGTTATCTATCAATTCAAACCGAAATTTCATCAACTTCACTTAATTTTACCCGTAACCTATCAATCTTATCCAATACCGCTCGACCTCACTAGATTCCTCATACATTTCATGGGTTTATATGGTTACTTATCAATTCAAACCGAATTTCCATCATCTTCACTTAATTTTGTTTGTTACCCGTCAATTTTACCTATTTTGGTCGCCTTACTCAGATTCAATCGAATTTTATCGGGTTTTTCCATCTTCTCGACAAGGACCTCTAATGGAAACCGATGGAATCAATTTTTCCATCTTCTCAATATTGTGTTCGAACTCACAAATTAATCTTCGATCTATTTTGAATTCAGTCATTTTTGCTCTATTTCACTAAAAATCTCTCAATGTTTCATCAATCTCACTTGAGTTCATTCAATTTTCATCAATCTCACTAAAATTCACTCAGTTTTTTATCGAACTGACTTGAATACACTCAATTTTGATCGATTTTACTCAAATTACATCATTTTTCATCAATTTCACTCGATTTCACTAAGATTCATTGAATTTTATTCAATCTCAATCAAACTCATTCATTTTTTTATCGATCTAATAAATCTAATGATATATACGAATTTTATAACGATGAAGTAGATATATACGAATTTTGATGTTGAAATAAACACAAATGATCGTCCAAACGAATTGTCCATAAATAATATTAATATTTTTATAGCAGTAAAGTATACAAGCTTTTACTTAAAAATGATAAAATATATACATATCACTGGAATCTAATACGTTAATTTAAATCGGATTTCTATCTGGTTCATTTAATTTATTTTGTTATTCGTCGATCTTATCTTATATCGGTCGGCATTTCGCAATTTCTCTCGAATTCTATCAATTTCTCATATTAACTATCATTTTAATCGAATATTGATCGAGCTTAAATAATTTTACTCGTGATATATTAATCTTATTTAATAACGTTCGACCTCACACGTGAGAAAACTATTAATTCGCCATATATAATTTTCAAAACTAACACGAGTATATTATTTATCAACGCATTAAAAATTTATAAATTTTGGTCATATTATAAAATTAGGACTACTGTTCACACAAAAAGATCATCACCTAATTCACCCATAGTAAGATCCGTATGATATTCATTTTGGACAATAGAAAACCATACCCTATGCAAACATCAAACATCACATGGATCTCCACCTCATTGTCAAAAAATTCATCTCAGCCACAAAATATCTAGGCGGGAATAGTAGCAAACTTTTACTGAACCCAAGAGTTCAAATTTTGGCTCCCTATTTCCCTCCAATTGTTTTTCTTTTCCCTCCTATTTGTTATATCTTTCTCATAACAAAGACTAACACAAAGCTCAAATTGCCTTCATGGGAGGCAGAAAATTATTGAGTTTTGCTTGTCCATGATTTTCTTCACTTAGGGCTTTGTTAGACTTTTACATGATGTTTGTTCTTTTCGTTACCGTTGAAATCGAATGAATGTTCTTGTTACTGATTTGCTTAATTTTTATAAAATTAACTATGTGGATTAATTATTAGTTGTTTGATTTCAGCCCAAAAACTCTTTCCAAATTCAATTCTGATTCAAACCCGTCTTCCAATTTATCTCAAACTTGTCAAACACCTCTTTAATCTCCAACAAATAAACGGCAGAAGACCCCAACTCCTTAACTGATTTCACGGCATCAGTTCAGTCAAAACCTTACCCCAAAATTCTAACAATTCATACCCAGTAGTTCCGTGTCCATCTTAGTCTCGAAACTGACCTTAACCTTTGTACACGACCTTTAGACCTATGGCTAGCCTGGTGATTCCAAAACTGTCAGTTCCGGCGTTTACTCGAACATTTACTGTGCGTCTTTCTGTAGGAAGAGAGATTGATTATTTGCTGATGTTCTTGGCGTTTATATAACTTCTCTTGCAATCAATTCCAATCACACATTCAACAATTTCGAATCAAACTCATTTATAAACTTCACGGCAGCACAGTTACTTCTTCGACTACAATAGTCGGAAGAACACAATAGAGTAGTTTCTATTGAAATATACTTCAGCTGAAATGTACTTCTTCATAGAGTTTGATATTCCAAGATCAAGATTTGGGTTCTTGCAACTATTGTTTCCTTGAAATGTACTTCAGCTGGATTTCTCAACTTATTAAATTTTGTGTACCATGTGTCCTCTAATTGATTCATATAATATTGGTATCATAGATATGTTTCACATACTGACTCCGTTAAACTGATTCTTAATTCACAGACCCCATCCCTGGGTTGAACAATCTCTCCTACAACCTAACAAGTTACAATACAGGCCTACTCCATCCTGACCCATCATTCAATTTAGTTGGCCCATTAATTAACATGCTTAATTGGTCGATTTCTTGAAGCCGACAATGTTTAGATAGTCGTTAAATATCACCGTTATAAATATTGGATTCCGGTAGTGGTAGTAATAGCATTTCCAAAAGAAACACGAGAAGTTAGAAAAATAAGATTTTTCTATGCAGGGATGGTCCCAATATGCATATCAGTGTTGCAATGGTCGGAAGAACACAATAAAGTAATTTCTACTCCTGTAGTGGTTAGATCGAAGAAAATGTATACTCTAATCATTGAATTAGAGATGTTTCAAGTTGTTAATAGATTTTAATAATTTAGACATTAGTTTTTTACTCACTACCTCTAATCCCGATATTTCCAGTTAAGCAATAGGATTGGAATACAGTATGTGATTGATTTTAATTGGATAAAATTTCAGGGTGTATTCATATCAGATTTGGTTAGTGTTGTAATTTAACTTTCAGATATTTCTTATCTGAACATATAGAAACATCATTTTGGATCTTACATTTCAATTGTTACAGAAAATTTTCTTTGTGGACCTTAACTACAAATATTTTGCTTTGACTTACTTCCATTTATAAATGTTGTTAGTGTTTGATGATAGTTACATATTTTGGTGCTTGATAGAATTTATAATCTCAAAGTTATTTACCTTTGAATTGATACCTTCCTACATTTTTGTTGTTGAATGAGTTTTGTTTCCCTAGTCAGTCCCATCTACGATCTACCTCACAACTCAAACATTGTTGTGTTCATAATTTGTTAGTTGGTTCATACCAGAGCATGTAATCTTGGTTTTGAAAGAAACTTTTTGTAGGGATAATCTTTAAACATTCCAACTTAGTTGATGACCTAGGTTTGAGCAACCAATTAATTTTCTGTTGCTACGAGTATGTGCCTCAAAGTAAAGAGCGACTAAACACATCTGGCTATTGCTAAAAATTAGTTGACACTGATTTAAAGCAGCCAAATTATTTGGCAGTTGCAAGTTTTGTAGCTTAAACTTTTAAAGCGACTAATATATTGGGCTCTTGCTAGCATTTAGAGCAACCAATTTATTTTGTTGTTGCTATGAGTTAGTGCCTCAAAGTAAATAGCAACATGATCACTTTTTTAGTTGCTATAAATTACTTGAACAAAGGATCTAGCAATTAAATATATTTTTCGTTGCTAAATAATAGTGGACACAGGTTTATAGCCGCCAAAATTTCTGGCAGTTGCAATTTTAGATGCTTAAACTATTAAAGAGACTAAATTTTTGAGCTCTTGCTAAGATTTCGGTCGCTTAAACCCGTTTTTCTTGTAGTGATTATAATTCAAGTTTGTTGAGCTAATTTTAAGTCTTGATATTATTTATATCTTGCTTGCTTATTCTAAATATATGTTTTCATGCATGATTAACAGCACTCGTGAACGGTATGGTTTGCAAAGGCCCAAAGCTTGCTGAAGGCAGTGATTTCTTCTTCGCTGGACTCCATGTACCAGGAAATACGTCAAACACTCAAGGATCCAAGGTTACTCCAGTCAGTGTAGCTCAGATTCCCGGACTAAACACTTTCGGAATTTCCTTGGTACGCATTGACTATGCTCCATGGGGAATGAACCCTCCACATACTCATCCAAGAGCTACTGAGATATTGACAGTCTTGGAAGGCACTCTTGAAGTTGGCTTGTCAAATCCAATCCTGACAACATTCTAATCAAAAAGGTCCTCCAAAATGGAGACTTGTTTGTATTCCCTATAGGGCTCATTCACTATCAACGCAATATCGGATATGTCAATGCAGTTGCAATTGCAGCCTTGAGCAGCCAAAACCCTGGTGTCATAACTATAGCCAATGCTGTTTTTGGATCAAATCCGGCCATTAGCAGTGAAGTGCTTACAAAGGCCTTCCAATTGGACAAGAAAACTCTTGATTTGATTCAAGCGAAATTCTAACTGACAAACTGAAAGTGATGAAACAAAAGATCAAGTAAGAGTGAGTTTTCATTTTTCTACTGTGTACGTTTATTGAATTTGTGTGTTTTTCGTTTGACAGTTTTCGATTGAGATTCAATTGATTTGTTTATCTTCCAGTTTATATGTTGAACAAACAGTAATCCCCACGCCTAGAAATTCAATCCAGTCGGCGCTAACTATTCCCTCCGTTTCAAAACTACCCTTGTTATTTTAAGAAATGTTATTATTCTCATTATAAAGATATATGTAGTATTAAATTTTTTGTTAGGGTAAATCTGAAAATAAATTATAAAAGTTATTCTCTCTCATCTTACCTTAACAATTGTGCAAATAGAAAAAGTAATTATTTTCCTGAAACGGAGGGAGTACTTGTTTGTAATTTATGTGCGAAAGAGTTCTGAATTTGTTTCCTGATGAAGCGCATCGATTAAAAGTTTGCTTTGATATTTATTTTATACGAAAGTTAACACATTCTCTGGTTCGACTTGGATATTACCAATTCTTTCTGAAATGGTACAATTAGAATAGAGATTCCATGACTGGTAATGAGATGTGAATAAATTTGCTACCATATAAAACCAAACATTATTTTCTGCAGTATGCTGTTTAACTAATACATTACTGCTTGGTTCTTTATCGCAATACATTAAATGTTGAAGCAGGCAAAGAAGAAATGCATGCTTTTGCAATGATCAAATAAAACTATTAAGGCAGTGGAGCTTTCAGTGATTTTGCGTAGGCTTCTAGATCCTTCAAACCTTCCTCAGGAGATTTTGCTTCACCTAGCAACTTTAATTACCATGGCACTACCAACAATCACACCATCTGCTCCCCATCCTGCAACCTGCTCTGGCTTAGATTTGCCAAATCCAACCGCCACTGGTTTATCTGTTACCTGTTGAAGAATTAGAGAAGATAAAAGGTATTTAGGGAGAAATGGTTATACATGCAACTACCCATTCCAAAAAAAAAAACATTTTGCAAAGTAACCCTCGTATTAGAAAAACTGATCAAATTTTATTTTACCAAACAGAACCACAATCTAGATGGTCTAGAACTCAAATTCTCAACCGCAGTTTGTACTGATAGGAACCACATTTTTCAATTTATGGTCTCAGTTTTAGAAAGTTGGAATGATTTTCCCACAAAAAGTGGGCAAACGGGTGATGATGAGATGAGTTAATCAAAAATCAAAAGAAGCAATACCCGGAACCTTCAATAGATGAACCATCTTAGCTTTGCCTACCATTCTATAGGTAACAGCTATAATATACCATTTTCTCGTAGATATTAAACTGTTTATTGGTAAATTCTTCTTTGGGACCTCCAAAATGATGGGAAAATCCAATAAAGCACTTCCCTAAAGAAAATATGTCCGAAAACCAATTTGCATGAAATTAAGAAACTAGGAACTGGATTATCCCAATAATACATGAAACAAACCTTCTTAATGTCCTGAAGAAGAGATTGAACTCGATCATTAACAGATGCACGTGCACCAGTGACCTGTGACCCCAATCGAGCTCACCTAAACAGAGATCTGATATCAGTACTGATACAAGAACTAATTAACCAGACATCAAAGATGCTACAAAATTAATCAGAATTATAGCAGAATGTGAACGTCAGTTGATTTATTAATGCACAAAATTGATAGTCAGTTTACCGTAGAACAGAACTTACAAGATACACAAATCCTTCTGCTGCTTCAACAATTGGCTTCATTCTTTCTGTTGGAGTAGTGGGCGTCGTGCGCAGTACCTTCAATAACGAAGAAGGATATTTAAGCATACTAGTATCTGCTAATGAGCACATATCTTAAGTGAAATCAAAGAATGCAACTACATACTTGTCCTGATACGGTAAAGGGTGAAAGAAAATATTCCTGTTTCAATTGTAATTGTCGAGCAAAAAAATTTCCAGTTGTTTATTCGAGTTATGACGCACAGAAAGTGTATATATAAGCTGACTACACACTTGTCCTGATACAGTAAAGAGTGGAAGTAAATTTTCCTGTTTCAATTGTAATTGTCGAGCAAAAAAGTTTCTAGTTGTTTATTCGAGTTATGACACACAAAAAGTGTATATGTAAGCTGTCTACTCAACCTTTCCCCGCTTTTACAGTATGAGACACCGAGGTCTGAGCTTCTACACCCATTGACCACCTGACTATCATAGAACTAATACATTTGATTTTTGACATGTAATGATTGTAACAAGTAAATGGCTAATACTTAATTTTTAAGAGTGAGTGGTATGTGTCTTATATACAGGTAGGACACAAAAACGTAAGGCTTCCATTTTGAAGGTCTATAAATACATAATCGTGTTTGTATTTAAGATGGGAGTTCAAGAATCTACTATTACCTCTTAATTTTATGAAAATATATGCTTTACTAAGGTAGGTCAAAACAAACAGGAAGTGAAAGCCTACAGTTATACGAAATAGGAGAGTCTACTAAATTACAGCTGCTATTCTGATTGAGCACTCAAAATAAAACATAACAAAGCATGGCAACACAAGTATATAAATTGCATGCTCTCTTCTTTCAATAAGAGTATGTCGACAATTAACAAACCAAAAAGATATTTAGTCTCCTACAAAGTTGCATACTGACATCCATACAGAAGACAAATGGGATCAAAAGTGCAAACGTACCAACTCAATGTTATTCTTCTTAGCTTCTTTCCTCAAAATCTCAGTCTCTTCAAGAGGAATATCTGGAACCACAATTCCTGGAATGAAGACTGAATATGAGAAAGCTTAACAGAAAACTTATGTAGTATGATGTTAACTAGAAGATATATAAAAGTTTTGAAATCGTTTCAAATGGATCAAATTTTCCTTTTTCTTCTATATGTTATAAGAGCCTTGCTAGATAACTTGCTTCACGGGGACAACATTGTTCCCAAACATTTTCCGGCAAGTAAAGGACATAACAAATGCAACTGTGTGGTGATCAAACATAGGTGCAGAAGCTCATGAAATTGAAAGCAACATAATGCAATAAAACCAATTAGGCAGACTCGCTAAACTAGTAGGATAAATAAACATTCTCAGAAGCTAATAATTGTTTTCATATGAGTAAGAGATTACATTACCATGTATTCCAACATCTTTGATAGTAACCATGAAGTTTTCTACGCCACGCTTAAGTATCGGCTTGTAGTATGTAAACAACGCAACTGGACACGATAGTTGTAGGATCACCTGGTTATTCAGCAAATAAACACCATGTTTTTCTTATGTACTCTTAACAGTTCACCAAATGCAGACCAGAAACACTCTCATGTATGCCTCTGTATCTTTGTAATTTATATACACACCCATAACAAAAAGTTTAGAGTACTCTTACTAAACAGTAAAACCCATTACTACATTTAGAATCCTTATATGCGACAAAGAAAGACGGATTGGTAAGTATTATACCTCTTTTAACATGTCAAGAATTGCATCCAAATTGGTTCCTCTTGCTAAAGCACGTGTAGTTGCAGCCTACAAAAAAAACAAAAAATAAAAATCATTAGCACAAACACTAGAAACTAGATTTTACAAATCAATACAGATTCACAGAAGTAATTGGACAATTAAATCGAACCTGTATGACTGGACCATCTGCCAATGATCAGAATATGGGACACCTAACTCAATAATATCTGATCCACATGAATCCAACACTTTCAACGCTTCCGCTGTTGTTGACAAATCCGGATCACCAGCAGTTATATAAGGGATAAACGCAACCTTCAAACAAACAACACGGTAGTCAGAAAGGTGATTATGAATTCAAGCTGCTGTACTAATTAACACATATCAGTAATCAAGCAAAACCAAGTCCACTGTAAATAAGACTGGTTCAATAAGAAGAAAAAAAATCATCAAAAATGAGCCAATTGTACCAAAAAGAACTTGAAATGCTAAAACAATACAAAGCCAGACAGAATTTAAAGTTAAATATAAAAACGAAAAATTAAATTAAAAAAGACAGGAAATTTTACAAACAAGTAAAGGGCATAAAAATGCTTACTTTGCCTTGTTTTTTCAATTTTGAGAAAGTTTCAGAAAGCCCAACAGTTGGGGTGATACTAATAGAAGCCAGGTACTGTGAATGATTTAAAAGAGACATTAGATCTTTGAGTTGAGTGTGAAACAAACTGGTTGTGAGATTTCTTAGGTTGTTGAAACAATTTTGTTTTCAGGGCAGTTGCCATTTTTTTTGTATCGCACAAAAGAAAAGAACCAAAGCTTACCGTGGTAGTCAAATAAGATTTATATAGACTTTTATAGATTTTTATTTTTAGTGACTTCTAGAGAGACTCTCTAAAAATATATAGATTTTCAGTGATTCTAAAAGAGTGTTATAGAGAGTCTCTGCGACTTGTAGATACAAATCTAGTGAATTTCTAGAGAGTCTTTGTGATTTGCAGAGATAATAATATGTAAAATATATAATCATAAATTCAAAACATCAACCAACTTTTTTTACTATGCACGTTACACAATTAACACAAGTACCGTGAATACCTAGTAAAATTTGTGTCATTTGTCAAAATTAAAAGCTCATTGTTATCCTTTGCCTAAGTTTTCATTCTCTTTATTCCACTCATCCCACATTTTATTTGCTATGCTATCTCGCCACTGATTAGCATCTTCTCGTTGTTGTCTCTGAGTTTGATTTTGGGAAAGATTGTCTTCAGGATCTATTTGTTCAGTGGAAGAATCTGGTTCCCCTTCACTTTCATCAACTGGAAATTCATCGGAACGACATTCTTTGCGCAAAAAGTTATGTAGTCCTGCACATGTCAAAACTATTTCTGCTTGTGTTTTGTATGGAAACCGGGGTGCACTCTTAAATATTAAGAAGTGTGATTTGAGTACACCAAATATTCTCTCAACTACATTCCTTAGAGATGCATGTCGAAGATTGAACAATTCATCAGCTTTTACTAGTTGGCGCCCAGAACCTGAATATTCTTGGAGATGATAACGAACACCACGGTATGGAGCTAAGAACTGGCGTCGGTTTGTAAATCCACAATCCACCAGATAAAATTTACCTAATTTTTTATGATTAACTTAATCATTATATGCATAATAACCAAATTCAAAGAGATTGCTATAAATAAATTATGTATAATTAGCTTGCAGAATGACAAGTCCGTCTACTGCGGTTGGAAATCGAGGTGAGGTTAGACCATTTTTTTGTTTTTAAACCTAATTTTTTTATTAACAAACCTTATTCATCAACAAATCGGTCTACTAGTTGGTAAGTTCCCTCCCTCTGTTTTTTTTTCCTTTTATCATACTTTTGTTCTTTTACAGATAATCATATTGATGTATTATGAGTAGATGTTTACTACTTGATTCTGGTAAAAAAATGGTTAATGATTCCTAAAATTAATTGTCGATGTAATCATTTTATTTGGGCTGATTGTGATTTTTTTATTTTTCCATATAAAATCAAGCGATTCCAGGAATGGCGGAAGAAGACAGAGGGGGAAGAAGAAGAAGATAAAGGTTGGGGAATGAGGAAGAAGAAGAAGAAGAAGATAAGGCAAGAGGGAGTTAAGGAATAGTCGTGGATGGATTTTGATCATTCGATAAGGCTGAGGAATGAGGACCTTTGGATTATATCTGTTCTACACAAATTTTCAAGTCTCTCAAAATATCACCTTTAGGGGAGAGATTTTGCTCATGCCTATTTTTATCAAAAAAATCTCCCAAAATCCCAATAAGTAACAAATCAATGAGTTTGAAGTCTATATCTAATAACAAGAGTGTTTGAGTGACTCTTATAATCCAATAACATGGTGTTTTTAGAGAATTTAAAAGACTTAGAAAAAGTCTATATCCAATAACAAGAGAGTTTATGAGACTCTCTCATAATCTCAATTGACTAACAACATATTTGAAAATTCTCTACAAGTCTTTATAAGTACATTTGACTACACTGATTAGTTTTGCGTCAGTGAAGAGGTTTAACTGTAGATACTTATACTAATCATTTTTGAATGATTAAATATGTTTTGGTTTATCCTATTAAATTACTTCGGGACTGTTGTAATGTATATAGTAAAATCATGACCACTCAAAAATGATGAGATTTGGTCGAGGGGCAGTAGTTATAGTTTCGGAAAGCGGGGTTTCAAAAATGGACGGCTCCAATTAATTATCTAGGGTAGGTGATATTTCTTAAACAGGTATGTTCATTGGGGATTTATTGGATCGGAACAAAACAAGCAAGATATTTAAAACTTAGGATTTCGACCTTGATATGCTCCTAAATACTCCCTCTGTCTGGGAATAGGTGACATATTCATCTTTAAATTTTATCCGCTATTAGATGATCTATTTCATTAAATAAGGAGATATTTCTAAAACTACTTTTTTAATTGATTATTTTTAGTATAAGAAATATGTATAATTTGACAACCATGTTTATAGTCGTTACGTAGGTGTTTTAAAATACTTTTCAATGGTAGAAAGTTTACGAAAATCCGTCGTATATTTTGAGAGATAAATCAAATCTAAATTTTACTAATTATTATCCATAAGGGTATAATTGTAAAAAAAACTTAAACATACTCCTCTCTCCTCTTTGTGTAAAGAATTGTGCAAACTTGAACCAGGTCACCTATTTTCGGACGGAGGAAGTATCACTTTTGGTTCATTTTAGGCACTTACATGTTAGTTTTTATCCCAAAATTTATCTATCAAATCACTTTAATACCCTTCTTCTTCCTCTTTGAAATTTTAATATCTAAAAACAAACTAATTTCAAGTTTTTAAATTTCAAATTCCTAAATCAAAATATTGTTTTTAGTTGTTCCACAGCATTCAAATTCGAAAATTCAAAACAAACAAGTTGTAATGCTTAAACAAATGATGTATGTAGTCACTTTATAAAAGCCAAGGATTGAAAACTATTGTTTAAGACTAAAACCTTGTTCTTGCACAAATGAGCTAGTGCACTTGTAGTAGCTGAAGAATTATTAAGATCATATTGGTTTGTCAGTTCCTCCCACCATCACTCACACACGTAAGTTGCATTACTTAAGAATCATGTTCTTCACATAGTTTACTCGTTTTTCTTCCTCTATGCGGAAGAAAACCTTTGTTTTTGTAAATGAATCGAGTATAATAGATGCAACATCTTTCACATCATCTTCGGTGAGACCATCTATCTTTTTCAACTTCTCAAACAATTGTTTATTGGCATTGGCTTCTTGAGTTAGTAACCCACGAACCATTTCAAAGTGTTGAAGTGCATCCATCACAAATTTGTGTTTTTATAGACTTTAGGTAGTGTTAGTGCTAAAAAAAGGCATGGTTTCATTACTTATCTTTTTTAGGATATCTACTTGTTTATATGTTGCTTAAGGAAACGAGAAATGCTGAAAATTTAGAAAAGGAATGTATGATGCAAACATAACAAATATAGTACTTATATAGTAATCAAGTCATTAATGATTTAGTAATAAATCAAATCTTATGGCACCTTAAGTTGCTTGGACTTGTAAAGCTATCATGAAATACACGATTTACTAAGCAATCATAGTGCCAGATTATGGACTACGTACAAAGATATAAAATAAAAGGGTAAAAATATAAAAAAGGGTAAATTTAATTTTGAAATTATTTTAGCCCACTCATCAAATAAACGCTTTTCACACACAATTTTGTTGTTGCTATAATCCCATTCAAAACAACTGCCAATAATTACCATTTCATTGATTGTCATTGCATGTTTTTTTTAAGTTTTGAACCTAGAATCAATGTTGGTGGTTGTTAACCCAGCAATAAGTATTTTTTCCACCAATTTTTGCTCAATAACTTTCAAATATCCTGATTTAAACCCGTGTCACTTTTTCACTTATCGACAAGTATTAATACCGTCAATATGTCTACCAATATGTCATCTTCATATTGAACCTGATTTTGATGAGGAGGCATATGAAACCTACTTGACTCAGAAAGTACAATCAAAACTAAAAAAGATTAAGTTTTTGACTTTATTGGCAGCAACACATGATATATATATATATATATATATATATATATATATATATATATATATACATATATATACGAATAGTCCGAGTGGGATAATGAGAAATGAAACTTTTGACAATAGAGTTTCAAGCTTTCAAATCAAGGCAATATATATTGATGACAAGCGATGAGTCAAGGTTGTAGCTTAACCATGCAATCAGTTAGTGTAGGGTTTCATACCTTCATATTAAGTATAGTACTCTATAATAAAACTCGGATGAAAAAACAACAACTGGCAAATTATTCTTTCAGGATGTCGTGTTAATTAAATTTTGTGCTTGAAGTAAAGAAAATGATGGAACAAAAACATGCTCTCAAGATGACGTGGGTTACGATCATACAACTCCTATATGTACTACCTCTAAGGCTCTAATCTGCGCATATGAAGATAGATAAACACACTAAAATCAGGACAATTCATTGTAAATAGAAGGTTTTTCCAGTTATACATGAACCACATACAAAGATTAGACCATCCACTGAGCCACTGACATAGTACTACAAATGTGATATCAGGTTTTGATAAATCATCAAAATGCATCCATAAGTATTTCTCTAATTATACATGAGCCACATATAACAACATCATTATAAAGATTGTTTTATGAGCACAAGCCAAAAGTAAAAGTTGAGTTATCCACTATAAAGTTTAATTACAATGCTCAAAAGATTGTTTTGATAATAACAAATCCATACAAACCTTTGTTGTCGGATGTTAACACATTACAGACAAAAGTTGTAATATCTTGTCCTTTCACCGGTATTGTCCCCACTTAGCCACTGCGGTCATCCGGCAGTGTGGGGTTTTCAACGAGCACCGCTGCGGTCATCCAGCAGCAGCTTCCCGAGATGTCACTCATCCCTAGATTATCCACGCCCGAGCACGCTTAACTGCATAGCTTTTTGCCAACATTAGAGCAAACAGTGTTGAAAAGGCCTCGGTGTTAGGAAAGGACAAACCATTACATATATTTCATTCGGCGAACTCTACCTGCTGAATCGGGGTATTACAACACCACCACCTTAAATTGGAGCCGGAATATATGTCACATATCTCCGACGTTCCCTGCCACTCATGAGACCAGTACACACCCTGTCCAGCGTACTCTCTCACCCTCGACAGGAGACCCGTCATCGGCTCTGATACCATTTGTAATGTCTCGTACCTTCACCGATATTGTCCCCACTTAGCCACTGCGGTCATCCGGCAGTGTGTGGTTTTCAACGGGCACCACTGCGGTCATCCAACAACAGCTTCCCGGGAGGTTACCTATCCTTGGATTACTCCAGTCCGAGCACGCTTAATTGCAGAGCTTTTTTCCAACTATGGAGCCAACTGTGTTGAAAAAGCCTCGGTGTTAGGAAAGGACAAACCATTATATATATTCCATTCGGAGAACCCTACCTGCTGAATCGGGGTATTACAAAAGTAGTCTAATAAAGGGAAAATATGAATTCATTTTAACTAACTATGCGCCTACATCTAAGTCTATGTGCAGTCCATCTTTCCCATATCTGATCAGTTAACTCCATCCTCTTAACAACCAAATAATCTGAGGAATCAATATATTCTATCATTTGACTTTTTTACGGATAAACCAAATTAATTGGCTCATCTTCATATTTATCTTCCACTATTTGGATAACCTACATCGACAAGGTAATAGTAGCCTAAATAAGTCAGCATGTAAATAACCGTTATTATCTTAATAAAAAACACGGGAATCACCACTTAATCCGCCAATTTGAGTTTCAATACACTAATGAACTTACCATGTGGAACTTTAAAGCAATCCTTTTTGTATATTGCTTCCATAAGAACACGAGAATCGATAAATGAACCTTCCCAGCCAGGATACACATATATAACCTCCAAGTTTTGAGAGCATACACATAATATATTAGTATCAATTTCGTTGTTCCTTGTATGATACCTAGGCTTGTCTTCAGTAGCACTATAAACACTAATATATGTTCCATCTAATGCCCCAAGACAGTTCTAAAGGAAAACAAGGTGTTAATTAATCATTACAGATAAAGGGTATATGTTTAAAAAAGAGTAAACATCTAAATTCAAGTTCAGACCTTAAAGCAATTTCATCTCTATCTGGTCAACAAAACTTGTAGCCATTGCTACCGGTTCTTTAAGTAACTTCCTTTGAAGCCTAATAACTTCTTTCAACACCGTGTTCACATATCTACTAATGGTTTCTATGGATCGCTTGAATGCAAACCCTACACAACTCTATTCTTATGGTGATGTGCAATTACATACAAAAAGATTGCAACAATTTATTCAACTTCACAGTTCCTATTATTTTCTAGTCCACTAATGGTACGCAACTTATGGCAAAGAATTCGAAAAGTATATCTATTGAGACTAAGTTGTGATTTACATGATGTGTCACTTTTGTAAACCAGACCTTGCATCACCTACAATCGTACAATAGTCATTTCAAAACGATCATTGGCTCTCAACACGCAACTTTGATGAAGCAATGTATATGAACAAAAGTAAACGTAAAATAAAGTTACGACATCCAATGTTAATCATATACTATCAGTAATCATTTCAAGTTTTCTTTTCTTTTTCAACATTAGAGGATCCATGTTGGAAGTTGGGTCTGAGTTCAACAAGCATAAGATAAGAACAGTCAACCACAACATAATTCTAAAATCCAAAAAGGGCCACCAAAAATACTTGTGCAGTAAAAACCAATAAAAATAAATAATTGAACTACATACTACGAAGAAAAAACAAAATGAAAACCATACAAACACTATGCTAGACCCCAACTATAAAATAAAAAAAAACCCAGAATTTCTACTAATTCACTACAATACAATCAATAAAAAAAATCCCATAAGTACTACTAATTCACTACACTAGTTATCAAAACAAATGCCAAGCTTCAATGTCCATATGCTACTCCTAGTTGTGTTGTTAAATAGTCAAGTGCTAACAGTATATTATTTGGATTCTGATACCTTACTAAATCAACTACATGCAACAAGCACATACGTACATTGTTAGTATTATATGCAGTTAGGTAACAGTCCATGGCAATGTATCTTGCATATCAACTAATCTAACCTATGAGTCTGTGATAGGAAATAAGAAATGTAATTAACAAAATTAAAAATGCTCAAAATTGAGAAAATGTAAAAGCACTGGCACATACTACAAAATGATAAAATGCTAAAAATTGAGAAACTGTGCAAGTATGATGTGAAGATGGCGGGTACTTATATAGTTGCAACAACTTCCATGGGTATAACTCCAAATAAAAATCTACTCAATTATATACATGTCACAGTAATCAATACCATATCAGATTTTGCGTTAACAAGATAAACTTAACTAAACACAGAATTATACTCCATAATAGCATTTGAAACAACCAATTGCAACCATATTATTTTATACGACGCATATTACTTCTCCAAAATCAAGCCAATCTATATATACCACAAAATTCGTGGTGAAACAACGAAGGAAGTTATATTCTACGTCATCTAAAATGGACGTGGAAAAACCTTCAATTGTTAGACTAATGAGGAAAATAACATACGCATCAAAACTCTAATATTTGGATAAATTCGAAATCAAATGAATGTTACAAGTATGAGTTATTTTAAGTACATACTTATTTTGGATATGTCTTCTTACGGCACAATAATTATTTATGCTCCTAACAGCACATACAATGCACAGTGAGATGACTAACTTCTTTTCAAATTATTTGGTGTATATTAATCCGTGCATTGAATTAATTTGCTTTTACTTTAGCAGGTCCTAATAAAATAAGAAATCAAATTAGACATATATAGAAAGAGTATATAACTATTTAGAAATAGTTAAATCAAATAAGTTAGGATATAAGAATTATGCTTTTCTGTATGCCTTGCATAGCGTGCTGATAACATGTTCCAATGGATACTAAGCTACCTTTCACATAACAACTAGGCACCTTCACAATATTATACTTAAACTTCTACTTTACAGGTATATGGTGATTATTATATATATATATATGCATATAGATGGTGGGTTTTCATTAAGGCTAAAATTATAAAAATATAAGTTTCTGACCCGGGTATCAGAAATATAAAATATTAGTATATTTTTATTCTGCAAAGAATCCTAGGAATGTACTAAGTTGTGATGGTTGTTCATCCATGTCTATCTATCTACATATATACACATGTATATAATCACGATTATTGTATGACTCAATATCCACATATGTATAAATTTATTAGAATATCGCTGGTGTTTGCTGCAATACTTCCAGATATTCTATAAATTTTGTATAATAAATTTCAAGCTCATAGATGGAGTGTTCACTATTATAGAGCAATTTGATTTATTTGGTGTTATATTCCACGACTGAATTTTTCCAAAATTACCTTGTATCAGTATTCATGCTCAACTGAATGATATTGATTTACTAGAATGTCCATACAAAAATGTATAGAAGTATGCAACAAGTTACATATATAAATTTACTTGACTAAAACACCACAATTGTGATTAGATATCAAGTCAAAACCGTGCTAAAAACAAAAAAATATGGCTCTGGCTAGTCAAATCTAACTTTGTCCTTACTCAGGAGTCAAATCTCCCTTGACTAGTTGCACTAAAACCCAATAATACTCAAAAAGTAATGAAACCATAGCTCTTTTTGGGCCCAAACAACTAATTTAGGTCGTATTAAAAGAAGTGAAACTATTTACTATGCTTGGCCGGCCAAAATTTACTCCATAACCGACCAACTTGGTCGTCCATATCAACCTTCGCTTGAACGGAGCAATTAACGTGCATGACCTAAAATAAAATCCAATTTTAAGCTTATAAGTCGCTAAAATTAAGTTTGCATACACTTATAAACGTCGCAAACAACAAACATAGCCTCCCAACCCTAACTTAATATGGGGACAACTAATGTTTATGTTTGCAACGAAACGCTTATAAGCATTGCAAACAACTTACTTGGACGACCGGCTTTAGCTTAATGAGTGGACAACTAACATAAGAGTTTGCAACAGTTATAAGCGTTGTAAACAGAGAGTTTGAGCGGCTAACCCTAGCCAAGTGTGTGAACGGCCAATACATGGTTCTGCAACACTTATAAGTTACAAATGCTATACATAGCATGCTATGCATATTTTCATACTTAGCATGCCGCATATATTTTTGCACTTAGCATGATACGCATATTCTTGCACTCAGCATGCTACACATTTTCTTGCACTCAGTGTGCTACGTTTATTTTCTATAATCAATGTTGATTGACTTATTTGAACTCAAATTGTTCCTCGGAAACTCAATAAAATAAAATACGTATTTTATTTTAGTTTCTATATTTTTACAAATTAGTCTTGTCAGACTCATCAGACTAGTCAAGCATGACAAGGCACTAGCCGAATTACTAACTAAACAAGTCTCATTCGACTTCACAGTAATAGTGTTTAATTATACAAAAATTATACGAGATATATCACAAATGGAGGGATATTCACTATCTAGGGTATTGGTCTGGCGCTCTACGGCATGCGGTGTAGTAATACACCCATTATATACGGGAAGTGTCTGGAATGTGCGACAGTTAGCAAAGTAGAGGAGTGATGGGTGTGTAACCGTCTATTTTTCCCCACAAGTACGACACGGTTCTCAACACACTCTCAATCACATCCACTTCCACTTACTACGAGGACAGGGTAAACGGTTATTGCTATAATATTATAAATAGATTCCTTAATCTATTGAAATGGTGACAGAGAATACAAAGCATACAACACAGAGTATACGAAATAGGACAAGTCTATCATATGATTTTCATAAGGTCTTCTCTCAGTCATACACAGAGAATCCTTCATATAAATAAACACCTATCACACCTAACGGAGCCCGACACTCCAACCTCAACACTTCCTCTGCTTTTCTCCCTAAGACCAACCTTTTTCTTTCCTTTTGTGACATGAACAAAATTGGAACGACAATTTCTTGGTCTAGGCCTATTTTGCGTGATTTTGATCTCTCGAATCTAAAAAGTACTACTACAGTACAAATGTTCTAGGGATTATACGAATACTCATTAGCTTACCCTTATTTTTCTCTTTTACCCTTAATTTCGTTTTACCCACAAACAATACCATACAAGGAAAAATCGGCACAAGAAGATAGAATCGTGAAGTGTATAGTGGTTGTAACTAAGAAGATGTACTTAATACTTTCTTCATTTTCTTACCGAATACAAACGAGTACATAAGGCTATTTATAGCCTAACATTACTTACAACGCTTCATTAACACACGTCCATACACATGTTATGTGTAGAAACATAAAACATGGTGAGTAGAGCTGCCAATTTGTGACTCGGCTCGCAGGTTGATCCTAACCCCGACTTGTTTCAACCAGGCCCGACTTGGCTTGTTGGAAAAACGGACCGGGTTATGGTTGCCATATTTGAACCCGTCATAAAACAAGTCAGGCTAAGGCTCACCTACGTTACATCATGATTTTATTCTGATTTAACAAAACATGTTTAAATAACCTTCGAACCCTCACTTACGGTACATCATGATTTTATTTTGATTCAACAAAATATATTTAATTAAAATTAATTGGTGTGGGTTGACCCACCAATCCGCTAGAGATGACCCGTCTAGGGTTATCATTAGGCATACCCAACTCGTAACCCACCTAATCCGCCAAGGATTAACCCTAACCCGAACCGTTGACATAGGTTCAAACCTCACCTACACTACATCATGATTTTTTTTTGTGATTCAATAAAACGAATTCTCAATTAAAATTAATTAACGTGGGCAGACCCACCAACCCGTTAAGCTCACCCGTCTAGGGTTAGGGATACCCAACTCATAACCTGCATAACCTGTCATAGATTGACCCTAACCTGACCCGTTGACAGATCTAGGGGTTAGCTTTACACAATCAAATTATCGAGATTTTTGTTAAAGGGAGAGAAAAATACGACTTGATGAGCATAAAAATCGTGGACAACTCACTTATTTAGACTGATTTAATATATTTGTGTGACTTGGACCAAAATAACCTCAATAACACAAGGACCCTTCGCACACTCATTAAAAAATTAACATAAAATTCAAATATTTTTGTTTCATCGTGACTTTCGCATCCACAACCACTGTCGCTGTCGTGTTTTTCCACCACCACCACCCACTTAGTTTCCACCGACATCGGAAAACTAACGATTTAATTATAGATGATATAGTTATTATCCGATGGAAAAAAAAATTCAATCGGGAACAATTTGGATTTCTGTTAGACCCACCATTAGAGACCCTGAAGATTCAGATAATATAACAGCTTTATAAGGACAACTACAACAATTGTTTCGTCTTATGCTGGTGTTGACCAATCTTATATAGATACACTTTCTGTTTTCTCGTATAATGTTATTATGGGTATTATAAAATATATGTTTGATTGTGTTGCTTGTTTATGTGAATTCGAAGATTATAATAACCTTATACTACCCACATGTAGTCATGCTTTTCATCTTGAAAACATCGACACATAGAAGCTGGTAGTCAGAAGAATGAGGGGTAAGGGTGGTGTGAATAAAACATGAAACAAACGTCTTGGATTAGGTTAATTAATAACGTTAGATTATGACTGTGTGAAAAACCCCGGGCTAATATAGTTATTTTAGCCCGATTCACATAAACATCATGGATTATAGCTAGTCAACGAGTCAACTACGATTTTGCACTCCTTTAATCGCGTTTTGGTCTCCCTTTAACAAAAATCATTATCGGTGGGTCAGCCACAAAGCAATAAAGCCGACTTTATATAACAAAATTGTCGTTTATATGACGGACAAAATCCTAAATCTCTCACGTCTTTCTCTCGCTCTTAAAAGAAAGAAACCCTAACTCTCTCGCTCTCACTCGCTCTCACTCGCTCTCATTTTTGAGCTAAGGAAGAGATATTAGGCAAAGATGTCTTGTTTCCCAGAAGAGATCATCTCAAACATCCTGTCTAGGTTACCAGTAGATTGTCTTTCCAGATTCAGGTGCGTTTCCAAACCATGGTGTGAGTTAATCAGAGACCCTATTTTTGTTGAAAAACACCTTAATCATGCTATTAAAGAGGAAAATTCTAGTATCATTTTCAGAGATCGCTCACTTTACTCCATAGGCTATGGTCAATCATCCACATTTTATGAGGCTGTTAAAACGGATTACCCTTACAACCATTTAGGAGCTGGGGTTGAAATTTTAGGCTCATGCAATGGTTTAGTTTGCATGAACACTGGTGATGGTGTTGATATTATTTGCGTATGGAACCCATCTACAAAAGAGTATTCGAAATTACCAACTACAAAAATCAAATTTCCCTCAGCTGATTTCTACTGCTGCGACAAAACCTCATATGGGTTCGGTTTTGATTGTAAGACTAAGGATTATAAGTTGGTTAGACTTGTCGGGTTTAATTTTGAACATGGTTGTGAAGTTAAGGTCTATACATCTGGAACAAATACATGGAAAAGCTTGAATTACGTTCCTTATCGTCTTTCTTATGGAAGAATACCTGCTGTGCTAGTTAATGGAGCGCTTCATTGGATAACAACATCAATCGTACCCGAGGATAAATCTGTAAGTTGATCTGATGAAGACCCTAAGCTAATACTTTCTTTTGATATTAGCAATGAGAGTTTCCAAGAAATTCCAAAACCTGACGCCCTAAATGACAAGTTTCGTAATATTGTAGATGTTTTGAATGGGTACCTTTGTTTGCAAAGTAACAATTACAAGGTCCACGTTGATATGTGGGTGATGAAGGATTATGGAGTAAGAGAGTCGTGGACTAAACTCTTTACCATTTCCCAACAATCATTTATAAGAGCCTTCGATTTTGTGAAGCCAATTCTATCTTTCAAGAATGGTAAGGTTTTGTTAGATGTGGATGGCCGTGCTTTGGTTTTATATGATCCGAAGTATGAGGAGTCTAGAATTGTTGAGGTGCATAATGTAGAATGGTGTGAAATATTTACTTATACCAGGAGCGTAGTCGGGAAAGAACAAAAACTGGAAGCAATTAAAAATATAAGGAAGCCTGAGATCAGATAGACAAAGAAAGAAGAGAAGTTAGAAAAGAGAATCAAAAAGATGTGAGTATTAATCAGTTAATTTTATGCATATGATGATCACATTTGACACTCGTTTGCTCACATACTTATTTTCTTATGCTCAGGGCTGAAAGATTTTTTCTCGAATGATGGAAACACGACTGGCTTAAAACTGGAAAAAAGGTAATATATATTTTACATTTCAAATCTTCGGTGTTTCTATGTTTTATATGATTTTTGCATAATACATCTTCTCAGCTGTTTTCTTACTAGAAGGTTACTTGTCATTTGTAAGACTTCTTATGGAAAACTCACAGTAAACTCTATGTAACTGATGCACACAATTAGCTTAATGGAGGATGCAGAAGTATAGGGAAGAATTTGCTCTCTGGTTTTATTGTCGCCTGTAGATCCAGAATATATACTAAAGTCACAAACATGGCTGTGGCTTTTCTTAGGACCTTTCTCAAAGGTTCCACCTAAGAATGTTGATTAACAGTTAGGAAACCTTTCCTTGTATGAAATATGTTGTAGCTTCTTTTTCTTGTAATTGTGTTGTTGGTGCTGAAGTTAAGTCTATGCTTATCAGGTCCATGAAATGTCGAAAGGAATTCCTTTTCTTTTTAATTTGGTTAAGAGATCCAACACACTAAATCTACCTTGTCAAAACTGCACCCTGATTCCCCGTCACTTTAATTAGGACTTTTCTGAGGGTTCAGCCTTTATAAAGTGGATTAATAGTCAAGTATACTCCCTCTGTTTCAAAAAGATAGGCTTCACATGAAACAAGCCTATCTTTGAAACAGAGGGAGTTAGAGTTATGCTCTTAAAGGGTTTTATTGTAATTATTGATGCTGAAAATTATCACCTTTATTATTAGTTGTCATGAAAAAACTCAAGTAAATAAACTTTATTTCCTCCTCTCTTCAAGGGTTCATGTCAAACCCGTTTGTGGAGAACGTTTTTAGACATTCATCATCCACATAGTTCAGCTAAATAAAGAGGGAGAGCTTTCTTCAATATAAGAAAAGAAAGAGATATGTGGAAAGTTTATGAACTAAATGATTAGAAGAGAAATTTGAGTTGAACAGATTATACTCTTTTTTAATTAATTATTTGTTATTTCTTTCATGGTAATTAATTTCATGATAACTTTTATTTGTCTAAATAGAAATATTCGTGTTTGTTTCTATCCTTCTTTCTATATATCCTTCACAGAAGAGAGCTTGAATTGTTTTAGAATATATGATATATAATGATTTTGACTGGTATGCACATAAAAGGTGGATTTTCCTGTTGAACCTTTCTGTTCCTCATTGCTCTGCATAAGCAGCAGAGAGGGAATCTCCCTCGTATAACCTTGAATGGGATTAATATAGGTCTTTATTATACCTTGAATATTTATGCCAAGTTTTGCTCTTCGACACCGTCAGCTGGAACTTTATCGTAATTGCCTTGCCTTATTCTGTTATGGATTGTAGGTTGTGCTTAGTGTTAGTATGCACTGGTGGCGTGGTATTTGTTGTGGAACTTTTTCAGTTGATTGCTTTTAGTTGGCACTGGTTGTTGTAAGGGATCCCTTCTTTATTGTTTTAGTTCTTAATATTGCTGTTAGTTCAATTCTCTTCCTTGAATGTTGTTTTAACCTTTTCATTCAAGCTTAGTTGCCTTTTTTTTTCTTCTGGTCGAGCCAAAAGTAAGGAAAATGCATGATGAGAATTGAAAACTTTCTTTCATGTAATTTTGACTCTGATGAAGGGTTTTTAATATTCACAAATTCGTGAGAATCTTTACCTCTTATTATTGGAAGCTCGAGTACAAATTTCTACAAATTTAAAGCAGTGACTCGACTCTCGAGCTTGAGCTGAAATAGCTATGAAGTTTTATGCGTGCGAAGCTTAAAGTTCCTCTATACGTTGGGAACTCCTGATATTCCCAAGTTCTAGAATTGGTGAGAATTATTACCTCTTATTATCGGGAGTTATATGCTTGTGAAGCTTAAAGATCCGGTATAGGTTTGGCCGAGTTGCCTTTTTTTTACCAAGAACCAATATCAAGAGCTGTAAGCCTGCAATAAAAAACGAGAAAGAAGGTACAAATAGCAACCGTAACATGGAAGAAGCAATGAACTTCCCCAACAAGCCTCAATCTTAGGTACATTAATTAAATATCCCCACAAATGTAGCCTTTTAAAAATATTCCTATACAAAATAATTATACCCCACCTTCTAAAAGGTAAAATTCCTGGAATAGCATATTACAAAAATCAAAAGATTAAAATGTAAAATTCCTGGAATAACATATTACAAAAATCAAAAGATTAAAATGGGAACTGAATAAATACCCTATTATATTATCTATGATCTTTACTGATATCCTTATGTGTTATAATTATATTCTTTACCTTCTAGAAGGGAGCCCATCATAAAAAAAATTATTTCAAATTTAACCTTCCATTTAAATGCTAGGTTTAAAAAAAAATGCTATTAGGTTATTCTGTTTTCTCGAAGAGAGAGGGAAAAACTGGGAAACAAAGATTTTGCGATCGGAAATTCTATTTTTTCAGACGATTTCTTCATCAATTTTTGCGTTCGAATAGTGAGATTCATTATAGAAATATCGTGTTCTTCTTCTTCCTCATCATTTCGTTGAGATTCATCATAGATTTTGCAGTGATTTCAGCGTGATTTTCTATCTGATTTTGTCATTTCTAATTGAAGATTCAACTAGATTTCAGTTAAACAGGTACGATTCCATTACAATCACTGGTGTAATATCTAAAAGATTTCTCTTTTTTTTCTATTAGATTTGTACGAAACAGGTATGATCAAGTTTCTTTTTTATTCTGATTTTGCAGAGATGACTTGATTCTACTATATTTGTAGCATGAGAACATCAATCAATATGCAGAAACATACAATATAATAGGTTATCAAGCATATTCAATAGATTCTACACATAAATCACCATAATGTAATTTCTGAGATGCATCAATGTTGAATCATTTGACATTATCTTTGAATAAGGTAATCAATGTTGACCGTATCAGTGTCTACTTTAATCCTATAACTATGTAATTATCAGAATTTTGAAGGAGAATCATTCAACATCAACAAATTAAAGAAGCCACAGAGAAAAATAGTCAACTACATCATATTAACATGTGCACAAATACATCACGTTACAAACGTTATCAACATGTTTACAGATACATCAGAATTAACGACATCTGATTTGAGATTTTTACCTATGTAAGTTGATTTTTCTCCTTTATTAACACCAACAACACAGTTTAAATTTGTTTGGATCATTTGCAACACTAAACATAACAAAATTGTATGGATTTCCATTACAAAAATACCTTCATATAAAGAAAACTTTCCGATCATCTTAATGGGTTTAGAAACCACACGTTTCTCTGGATCATCATAGCATATTTCCACATATTTCGGACACATAAAGGACAACCCAGATTGACCCACTAATACGTGTTTATCCTCTTCTCTAAAGTTTTATAAGATGGACGGAGATCTACGGTTTGGACACATAAAAGACGGTCTATATCTCACGGTTATGCACTTGCAGTGCGGTTCCTAATACTATCATTTACGCGATATTTATTCGTCTAATTCAATGTGAAAGCCGTTTTCTTTTCTTAATAATAAAACACCCGTCCTCCTCATTTGATATAATTCCAAAACATCAATTATCACTCGAAAAAAAAAAACCATTCACCCAATAAACTCCAATTCTGACTGTCTTCCATCATTCAAATTGTTGATGAAAAGGGATAGGGATAGCAGATGTGAACTAGACTCTTTATTGTTGAAGAAAACCCCAATTTTTGCCACATCCATAGAAGTTGTTATTCAGGTTATTTCTTCACCCCACCCTTTTCTTCACATGCAATCTTCTCTTTATGTGGAGTGTTTTATATTATAATTTATACCGTAAATATTGAGTTTATGGATTTATTTCACTAAAGTTTGTCTGGATTTTTTTTTGCTTGTGGGTTTGTTTTTGCTGTTGATAGAAGTGGGTGATGATTTGATTAGATCGATGCAGTTGATTCAGGTATGACTCATTTTGGTTTTTATTCTTCTTTGATTGATCATTTCTCTCCAAATATTTGGTTTTATTTTTCGCTATCAAAAGGTAAGTCGTAAGCCCTAGATTTTTTTTTCATAATTTTTTTTTGTCAATAGCTATTGATTCACTAATGATGTAACTACTTCATCCATCCCAAGAAGTTTAGGTTTCCTCTCAATTAACATCACTGTACTTTGATTTTTAACATCACTGTCTATTGAACTTTAGCACATCCGTCTTTATGTGTGTTGTAAATTTTATATGAATGCAATTGTGGGTTTTTAATATGGGTATCTTAAATTTGTTGCAGAGAAAGCATACTTTGTCGATGTTGAGCTAAAAAATGTTTCTGATGGTTTATTTCAGCTCAGAAGAATCAGTGAAAGAACTTGGACAATTAGATGATATTGTACCTTGCACATGCATATCAGGAGAGGGTTGTCGTTGTCGAGGGGCTCAACACCTTTCGGGGTCGAAGCAATGTTCTGCAGGATGAATCCGTAAGTTTGTCGTTGTGGTTCTTGCTCCTGTTTCGGCACTTTGGTAGGCAATAATCAGCCTCTATGTTGTGCTTAACTTCTAAGGTAAGCATTAGATCTTACTTTAAAAAGGGATTGCTCCTGAATCCACCGATAATTAATCACCTAATCGAACAATATAACTGTTAAGTTAAAATAAAGATAACTAGGGGTCCAGATTTATGAATTCAAGTATTATATAATTCTACCGGCTGTAAATTGATCCCACTTTCGATCAGACATACCATTCTATCTATTTGACATGGTCATCAGTCGAGCCCTGAGTCATTTTTTTGCCTATATATGGGCTTTTATTAGCCCTTTTTTTATTTTATTGTTCTCTTTAAATCACGATTTGATGATTAATGCATCAACTAATCTTTGATTATTCTAATAGTAGAGTATTCTCTGGCTTGATTCTGAAACCAATTCATCCAATTGTATGGCATAGGTTACAGTCTTATACTTGACATAGTCATGCATACTCGGTGAGCGAGCTATCCATAAAGCTGAAGATTTAAAAAATAAAAATCATTGTCATCACTGGGGATAATATAGTGATTTGAAGGTAATTTATGGAGCGGTACATGAGTATGTTGTCCATTTATAGAGTCTAATTCGTTGTGATTTGATTTATATGACGATAATAGGATTAGGTGGTCTTTCTCTTAAATCTTGACATAGTTCGTTTTGAATTCTGTGATTACAAAGCTTATATGAAAGCCTTTGGAATGAAGAATTTTTGCTAGCTTCATTATGGCATTTATTTGACTCTGAAGTGGGTATGTGATGCAAACTACATAAATTTTCTCCATACTGTTTCGTCTAATCTTATCTATAATCTAAACTATCAAAACTTGCAGAACTCTAAGTTTAGGTGTCTTCATTGACATCACCTTATTCGAAGTCGCACGGTTTTTTAACGGAAAGTCTGGAACACTAATGTGCTATGCAAGTCTATTTCCTTTAGTTCTTTTAGGTTCAAATTTTAAGCTATGTATGCAGAGGACAGGCCTTAAAAATTTGATTCTTGCAACAATAATGTTATGACTTATCAACACTTTTCTTTTTTGAAGCCTTTGTCATGACTCATGTGAGTTAGTGTGTTAGTCCAAATCTTCCCTCGATTTTAGGATTAGAGAAGCCCCTACAATCGTTTTGTCCGTAAGATTGAATGATTGATTATATTAATCAAAAAAGTATAATGGATATGAAGTGGAAAACTCTTTTTCTTGACCAACCATGCAGTACATTATCATTCCGTAATACATGTTCATAATCCAGAATCATTTTAAGTTTGTATTTGCATGCTTGCCTAGCTCCAATCTTTTTACAAAATGAGAGTCGAGAAATCAAGCTTTCTTTCAGATTGATGCAAAGGTTAGCTGCATTTTCCTCAAGATATTATTGATATTTTCTTTCTGTGCCATTAATTACTGCATATATCTTCAACTATGGTTTTGAGAATAGCTTATTAAATTTCTTTTTTACTGTAGTAGGCCAAGAGTGTTGGGCAAAGATGCCAGATGGAAAGTAGTATGATCCACCATCATCAACTAAGAGGGGATGAGACAGTTTCTAGCAAAAGCTGAAGCATTTAAGAATATAAACAAAGTTTTGTCGTCGAAGGTAATCTTTTCGAGTTTGATTCTTTTTTCCCCTTATTCTTTTACTTTTCAATGTTGCATTGGATTATACTAAGTTTTGAGTCAGTGAAATGTTGATTTATCCAAATTTGATTAAGTTTTGTGTGAATTTGATTTCCTTATCATGGTAAGACCCGCAGTTCATTCTTCGTCACCCATGTATTGAACTCAGTTCCATTTAAAAAACCCACAGTATTTAATTGACAAGTAGTTCTGCATATACACTTTCCAACTCTCATAAATGTTCGAATTAAGAGGTTCATTAGCGATTATATCTGCAGTTAAATTGGTGTCCATCGTATTTTCTTCACGATCAGTCAATCTATATGATAAAAACTTCTTATGGAGTAACTGGATCTGTTCTCAACTGATTTATGCTTATGTTATTTGACAAGTACGTTGTCGTTGACTTTATAATACTGGATATGTGCACAATTAAATACCTGGGTGGGTCTTTTTTTATCAGATCATTTGTTAGAACGACTGTCACAATGGTATTAGTCTTCTGCCGCTATGTGGTTCATATTTAGTTTGAATTAGTTTTATCAATTTTTTCTTAAGCAGATATAGTATAGGGCAAATGTGTATCTCGACCAATGTAGTCGATCGCGGCCGTAACGGCCGCGATAGCGCCGTGATTCGCGGTATCGGGGGTTATCCGCGACGCGACGCCGATATTAGCCGAACGTGATTTAAACGCGATTCTCGGCCGCGACGCCTGTATCTCGGCCGCGACGCCTGTATCTCGGCCGCGACACCCGTATCTCGGCCGATATTGGACCCAAATTTTTTTTTTTTGATTTTTTTTTTAAATTTTTTATTTGATTTTTTTTGATTTTTTTTAACGAAAAAGTTTGACCCAAAGCTACTAATGATATCATGGCTCTCGAAATCTGATTTATCAAAAACAAAAACTTATGTTAGGAAAAATTGGTTTAGGTTGACTCTTATTTTTGTTTGATGAATGAACTGAATGTTTGGCTTCCGAATGATGGGTTTATCTTAAACTGATCTTTGCAAGAACTAGAAAGAATTTAGAAGTTATGAAAATCTGAAGCTGTAATGAATGAAAAATGGCACATAACATGTTTGTGTTATTGCCGGAGTGACCATCTCTTTTTTGCCTCCAGCACATAGCTTGTTGTTTAATTAGAGTTGGTCAAACTTGGTCTTAAAATTTAAAATTAGAGTTGTAATATGCTCATTGTTTAACTCATTATTTGTTTTCCTTTCTTAAAATTTCTGTTTATGTAGTATATTTGTAATAACTCTAACATTTACACTTATCCGATATTTCACCGATAATCTCCCCGAGATCAAGGTGTCAAGGTGTCAAGGTCTCGGCCGCGACTCGACCGAGATCCGAGATTGACTACATTGATCTCGACACAGAATAAGGATGCTAAACCAAAGTCAACATAGAACGATTTTAGATGAACTTGAGTTGATCCCACCCTAGAGAAATGTATTCATATTGTTTTGACATCTAACTTTCAACATTCTTTCTTTTTATGCCAATTTCAGTTACCCAGCAATCAATAAACCAGCAACTGTTTTTCATTGGTTTAATCATGCACGCAAATGTCGACGCCAAATACATAGTTATTATGGACACATACATGCTATTAAGAGGGCAAGTTACACCATCTCAACGTTGCACACGGCTATCCAGTTTCAACACCTTATGAGTAAGAAATGATTGATGACTTTTTCTGTATGCTGAACGTGTTTCTATTTATTTGTAAAAGAAGTTTACCTGTCTCGGTTTTTCATGTTGGTCTTATTTACCGTATTGACTGCCACAATGAGCTTCCAATGCTTCATACTAGCTATCTGGAAGCTTACAGTAAGGTTGATGGTGTATTATCATGCACATAGAAATATTTTCTTTTTTGGTGCACAATACAGAGGAGGTACGAGTCGACAAAGCTCACCATTCAAAAGATATCACTGGGATACTTATGAAGGGGGGTGGATTAGCAAGATTGATGGTTACTCATTTGCTACAACAGAGGTATGTTGTATATCACTTGACCCCTTGATCTCTCGATATCATAATAAATGTGATATGTTGAAAGTGAAACTCTTCTAATTCGTTGTCCATGCACCCATTTTCTAATTATGAAAACCTGTGGATGTTTTCTTTGACCTAGGTAAACTCAGGGCATGTGATAAACAAAAAGATAGTAATATATCCAGGTTATATTCCTCTACAGAATATCAAGTTTAGGGTGTTTTGTTATGGAATGAAATGTACTGTTGGAAATTGGAGTTTTGACAAAGCAAAGTGAAGGAATGTTGACATGGTTAACCAAATACTGGGCCAAGTTTCTTGAACCACCAAATCCTTCTTATACTAGATTCTACCAATGCACACATCCTTAGCCGTGATCAGCTGAGCATCGAATATGGCGGGACCCTTAATGAAGCTCTTCTTTTGCATCGCATAAGAAGAAACTGTTTTGTTCAAAAGAAAAAAGGAACTGTTTGGACCCTGCAAAAAAGCCCTTACTACCAACTGAGAGACCATAAAGAAGTTACATTTTAACGTAGAATAAGCAACATAGATGGGAGGCATGACGAGGTAAATGAGGATACCCCGAGAACGGCTCAGTATTTGACGTGGATTAGATGTAAGCGAGTGTTTAAGGAAGTTACATTCTCAGGCCAGTTCTTTTGTACATTGTATTAGATGTTGCCCACCTGTTTGAAATCCATATTCTCAAAAGTTGGTAGTGTAGTGACAGTAGAAGTAAATAAGTCAGTAATAATCTCTTAACTCATTCTTTATCACCTCTTGATTGAAAACATAGGCATGCAAATCCAACCTACACAGTGTGCATTATTTCTTTCTGAACATATGGTGGAGCCTCAATACGTTGGTGTAACCTATGGCTATGTTGTTCCAGGTACAACCTCTATTTTCAAATTTAATAATTTTCTCAGGCCATTTCTTTTGTATACTGTATTAGACGTTGCCCCTTAAACAACTAATCACTTTGTTTCTTACTATTAAAACATAATGTTGCCACTGAGCTTGCCTACACAATGAAGGTAACTAAGAAGTGTGATGTTATAGTTTTGGGGTGGTCATGTTAGAAGTACTATTGGGGGAGGCATCCATCTAAAGTCATCACATTAGTCTCCCCTATTCTCTTTCCTTCTTGGTCAGTAACTTCGTCTTCAGGTACTGTGGGACAAAATATAATTCTGAAATATATCTTGGACCAGTGTATTGAGGCTCCACTAGATGTTCAGAACGAAATAATGTAACCTGTGAAGCTTGGATATTCATGCCTTCATGGTGATCCACGTATTCGACCAACTATGCAAGAAGTATTAATAGAGCTATCTTTGTCAGCTTACTGTAGGCCGTCTTTTGGAAAGCCTTTTGAAACTATCACATTGGGAGATCTACTGATGGATTCATTAGAATGTTGATGTGACGAAAATCATCTAATGTTTTCATTTGAATTGTTTCATCTTAATTATTTGGTTAACAACTCTATAATTTATTTATTTATTTTGGTTTCAAAAGTTTTTGTATTAAAATATGTATGTACTACAGCAACAATGATGTGGACATGGATTGCGATTCATACTGAAGTAATATAGGCAAAGAGACTAAGAATAGAAGTACTTTACTGAAGCATGTATCATTGCATATTTGATTAGCTAATTTTTGCTCAATCTACAAGATAGTTTTCGTCTTTGTTAGAAACTACCTGCAGATGTTCGTAATTTAAATAACACCTTATTTTCAATAGATGAGAGAAAGAAAAATAAGAATCAGATGTTGAGGTTCTACTATCCAAAAGATTTACTTAGATGTAGAATCAGACTCAAAAATAAGAAATTTCTGAGTCAATCAGTATCCAAAAGATTTAGAGAAAGAGCTTTATCGAAAAATAAGAATTAGATGTTGAATCAACTCTTGATGTTGAAGTTCTACTATCCAAAAGAAGGTTTAGTATCCTTTGTCACGTAAAAATATCTTTTGTTGAGGTCATCATCTTTAAGGCTGCACAGGAACCGACCGGAACCGAAGAACCGACGGAACCGTACCCCAAAAGAACCGAATCGAGGGTACAAGGTATAGGGTATGGGTACAAAAAATGGGAACCGAGTACAATCGGGTTCAAGGTACAGGTACTACCCCTGTACCTGTACCTCCTCATGATCTTTTACAAAGTTGATTACTAAAACTTATTGCTCTTGATCTTTTATATGATTATATATTAGATGATAACTCTAATGTTGAGAAGGGTAATGTGATTTTTTTTTCTTCTTTTTTTTTTTTATTTTCTTTATTAGTCATCAATTCAGTCTTTACCATAATATTCATTTCTTAATGGATGTTGCAGAGTTATTGGGTCATATGCCAGCGCCAGAATCTTTTGATCCTTGAAGTTCATTAGATTCATTTCATCGAAATCTTTACTTTCTTGAATCTCATTACGAAACCCTTAAAACCTTTACATTCTAATTATATGTTGGTTATTCTTCTTTTTTGTGTTTATTTGATGGAAGTTAATACTGTATACATTTCGTAATGAGATTGGAATGATAGCAACACTTAAACTTTCTATCTCTTTTACTTCAACAATTTACATTTATATTTAAATTTTAGATGCAAAAAAAAAAAAAAACAACAAGGTACAGGGTACGTACCCGGAACCGAACCCAGGATACAGGGTACAAGACAGGAACCGAACCCAGGGTACAGGGTACAGGGTACAAAATTTGAGAACCGACCATGGGGAGGTACAGATACAAGGTTCCACCGAGAACCGACCATGGGGAGGTACAGATACAAGGTTCCACCAAGAACCGAACCAAACCGACCTTTGTGCACCCCTAATCTTTGTTAGAAATTACCTATAGAATTTGTTCCTTTTGGTACCTATATACATATAAGATGTTTCCCATCATCTTATAGGTAGGCACCACTATAACGAATACAGCGGAAGGGAAAAGAAAAACGACTAAGGATCTTTTTAGAAGAAAACATGTAAAAGATAGTATGAAGCATTAGCCCATGCTCTTTGCTTCCTCTCCCTTTGTGTTACACCGTGCTCTGTTGTTCTCTTTTTTTTTATGTGAAGCCAGAAGCATAAGATTCATTTTTTTTTCAAGAAACTCATGTATCCACCCATTATCTTAATCTTTCTATTCGTGTAAATTTGATAAAATTATGGAGAGGTTTGCAGTGCCAATGTATAGGTTCTCATTTTTCATCACGGCTACTATTTTTAGCCCGTATCATGGACATATACTTATACAGACCACAAGTTAAAAGTGGGACTAGAGCAGATTCAATTAGAAACCTATTGAGATAATGAGATTTATGCTAAGACCTCATCTGGGCAGAACTTTATTTAAATCTTAATTACAATCTTCTTACGAAGAGCCTCGACAACCTATTCATACAAGCCTTCTAAAGAGGTCCATATGTGAAAGAACATTCCCAATCCCAAATGCTTACCTCTATGTTTGGACAACATTAAAGTAATTTTCTGATTCTTATTAATCATACTTGGTAGAAAACTTGGTAAGTTACATTATAGATTTATCTATTTTATTTGCGTGAACTTACTATTAAGCTTGGAAGAGACTTATACACTGGTTCAGAGGACCAGCAAAGGTGTGCTAATTCCATTAATCTTAAGCACGCCTATGATAGAGATAGGCTCGCATACAAGCCCTCCCTACTGAATGAGCATACCAGCAAATGAATTATGAAAACTTATGAACCTCAAGACTGACGCTAGAACATGGTAAATTTTCCAACCTTAGATGCCCATTTTCCAAGACATGGTAAATTTCTTCCCCTGAGGCAATTCCAACCCCTTAACTTCTACCATCATACCCTTCTTCTTGGTATCTCCTTCTAACTTCTCCAAGTGATATTGCTCTAAAGAAGAGAATTTATCACTTGAAATATCCAAAACGGGCATTCTGCCAATGTTAACTGCAAGTGATTCTCCAATTCCATTCAATCCTAATACTGTTACCTTTTATATGGTCCATCCTAATATGTTGGCTTAACCATTACAATATTAGAAATTCGGATTCTAGATCAAGAAGCAAACACATCACATTGATAGACCAAATTAGTTTGTATGGAGATAGTTGTCATTATTTTCTATGCAGGAAGCAAATAAAGTAAAATGTATGATGGATACTGGGTAACTCTACTGTTCTTTGAAAGGAATTTGGTCGTGCTAATTTAAGTATCTAGGGATTAAACATGACTGAGTACTGACCAACAGTTCGTTTTTTTAAGAGGTGAGCAATCAATTAAAGTACATGAGCTATAAAATCCAACCATGATACAAACGACTTATGTAAAACTTTTGTGGCATTACTGATACGTAGAGTATAAGTAGAAGAGTGCATCTATCTGGCACTTAGGTCTAATTTGATTTACAAATGAAAATTGAAAGAAGTTTTTATTTCCAAAAATATGAGGTTTTGAGTAAGCATGATGATAGCCATACAGCGCGCTAACTTTATCAAGCGTTTTTTTTTTGTCTGTGTGTGTGTAAAAATCTAAATAGGTAAAATGGTTCTTAATCGTTATATTATTCCGAAGTGGAGGAGTTTTTTAGTTGTCAATTTTCTGACAAAATGAAACTCAGAAAAACATACCAGACCACTGGAGTGCAAATCAAAGCACGGTTTGGCATCACAAAGACTGACGTCTCCCCCGAGGATATTCATTTAAGGTGTTTTGGGTTATGAGAATAAGTTGAGACTTATTCTTGCTGTAATGTTTGAGACAATAACAAAAATAATTTGTTATGTTTTTACCTAACTTCCTCTTGGTAGATTTATAGTTTGCCTATTCCACTCACTCGCACTAATAGTTAATACTTCAATGTCCCGGTCGTTTCCAATTAAATCTCACAGGAAGAGGAACAATTCTTATCTTGGGATGTAGTACATCATATCTTAACCTAGTACGGTTGCGTGTATGCATGAGTATTTTTATGTGTTTAAAAGAAAAAATTATATTTGATTTGAACATTTTAGGAAGGATTCAAATTAGAAATTGGTGAAACGGATTTATAGAAGGGTTCAGGGTTCAGGGTTTAGTTGACCAATCTATACCATTAATTTGGTTGATTTAGTTAAAGATCTTGTACGGTTATTATAAAAGAAGATAATATCCGGTGTAAAAACAAAACAAAAAACCACTTACAAAACAGGAATCTATATATCCGGGAACAAATAAAATCTCGTACCGTTGCGGCATGGTTCATACCCTAGTAGATCAATATTCTACAATTAATCAATCATACCTATTTTTAATAAAGAGTAAGTGCACACAAATTTTCATCTTAATCTTCCATTTTGTTTATCTTCGTAACTATTAGATTGATTCAATTTTATATTGTTGGTTTTTTGCATTATCTCCCCTGAATAATATATCACTTTGTATTACTTCCCCTACTAATTTATAATTGGTAAAATCTTTCTTCTGTTAGTTCCACCGTGATATTCTAATTAAGTGAGCATATGCAACACACGTACGTGACATTTTAAAATATTAAATATTTGATGAGACACAAATAACCCTGGTGATGTGGTGTATTTTTATTACGGCTAATCCTACGACCACGTTAATATCTAAATCTACTCCTTTCGTATATGGAAAGACCATACCGTCTCAGTATCTGTCGGTGATGATGAACACGTCGTCGCCGCTGTAACTCACATGTCGTGATCGTTTTTTGAATCTCAGCTGACGGAATTACACCTTTCTTCTCTAACCAAAATCTGTAACCATGTCCTTAGAAGAGTCACTATCCTTCAATCACCACCAACCTACACCGCCGTCAATCGATTGGACCACCACCATAAACTACCACTATCATCAAAAATTCATAGTTTATAGTCTAATTCAAACCTATGGTAATATACAACACAGAGATTCCTTTGAGAAGTTCTATCAAACGGGTACGAGCAAAATCACAATGAAAACCTAAACATTCAAATAGATTGTGATGTTGATTAGTTGGAGTGGAGGTCCACGAAAAACTCTAAACAAAATTGGTAACCTAACTCACATCATCTATTATTTTATATTTTTCCGGCGATTGAGTTTCAAGTCCCAAATTGGGTTTCTATAGAATAATGGAGATGAGTTCTGTAGGTGATTGCAGCTGTAGGATTCATTGAAACACGTATTGAGATTCCAAAAGACATGAACTCAGAACGGGCATCTTTAATTGAGAGTTGCTGGCAAACGTATTGAGATTCCACAAATCGTCAATTCAGCAAGCTTGAACGCCAACCAACATTCGAAGAACTGCTTGAAAAGTTGGAGGTTCTTCAGAGTGCAGAAACATTGTTTTATTCAAAGCCTAGGGGTCCTTTTTAGAACATGGTGGTAGTTAATATCGTAATATTGTCGTCGTGGATCAATGTATCTAGCATCTTTAATTGGTTGCACTTGCAGCTGATTTTAACAGATCAAAGCTTCCTACATGAAGAATTCTTAATCTGTGATCCGTTAAAAACCCAATTTCTGACCGTTAGCGTTGAAGTAGATGAAATCATCAGATGAAACTTATCACCCAAAACAGTTTGGTTCATGTTATTTTTCAAATATAATCTTATTGATTTTAGCAGGGTTGTATCGGTGAAGAAATTGGAGAAAGTTGCAGAGGAATAGGACGAAGAGGGAGAGACGGAAAAGAAGAAGCTGGGATATCTCTTTTTTTTTCCTCTCCCTGTTTATATTACAATACATGTCAATCAATGGATTTGGGTTCTTTAGAGTTTCCACAGTCATGAATGGAGTAAAGAGTAAAACCAAAAAGTAAAAACTAAAATTTTTTGGTTATACTCCGTGTGAAACACAACGGTGGAAGACTAAATTTTGATCAAGTGAAATCAGAGTTTACGCTTGGCGTTGAGCACATATATAAGGATACGTCTGTTGGATGGGTGTATGCTAGTGAAACGCTTGGTTGGGGCGGACACTGGATGAGCGCTCGGGGGGAGACGCAGTTCAGAACAACGTCTGTTGGTAGACGCACAGTAAGAGCACGCCCAAGTGTCACGCGTGGGTGTAGACATACGCATGTTGGGGCGTAAGCTTATGAATACGCCTGGTTAAAGGTTTGGTCGGTGTGTGGTAGGCGTTACCTTAGGTATACGCCCGTGTTATGAAGCGGTTGCCTACACTAACGCATGGAGGAGAAACGTTTATCTACCCTTACGCGTGTGAGAAAAAGCGGTTGTCTAGGATTACGCTTGTTATATCATCAGGCAGAGGCTTCTATGGGTTCAGTTCTTCTCTTCTCCTCTTTCAGGCGCCTACCACTTCAACTGAACCCTCCTCTCCTCTTCTCAACCTCTTTTCCGATTGAAAAACGCTAGCAAAACCCTACCAGCAAAGAAACAAAGCTTATCAAAGTTAGGTTTATCTTAAGACAACGATAGTATATGAAATACTCAACCAATTCATATATATAGGTATACCAAAAGATAGTCGTTACAAAATCTCAACGGTAAATATTACAAGAGGCGTTCGTATACACCACCGCCCCACACAGACGTTTTTTTGGCTGACGCCCACAAATAAGCGCAAGTTTGGTTAACGCCCACACACAAGTGTAAGTTTGGTGAACACCCAAGACACGCAGCATTTTGGTTAACGCCTCATTGGCAAGCATATGCAAAGTTAACGTCCAACGGGGCGTGCTCTTATGTGAAGCCTACCACAGGCGTGATTTTGAGTTGCAACGGATCATGAGATGCACTGCTAACTTCTCGCCTGGCACGAGACGCACTGATAACTTCACGCCTGTCAGGAAACACACTTCTACCTTCACGCTCCACCAAATTCGATTTTGGTCTAGCTCTCGGATCACTTTTGATCCCAAA
>JAJJMC010003991.1:9044405-9070974 GCA_023531435.1 Papaver californicum
TTTCCCCCAAAAAATAATATTCGATTCTCAGCTGATCACGGCTCAGGATGTTTTCTTTGGTACTCCCCCCACACACACACACACACACACACACACACTGTAATTGGTTTTGGGCGGACCAAAGAGTATATTTGGGTTCGGTCCAGGTTTTACTCGCCCCACTGTGGATGCTCTTAGAACCCAATAGTGTATAGTTTTCATTTTTGGCTGAAGGATATTTTAGGGTTTTCGAATTTTAATATTTAATAAAAAAACACACGTGCATGTGGTCTTAGCAGAACTAACAAAAATGAAGTTTTACCTATTTTAAATTAATAAGAGATAAAGAAAATTAACACATTATCCATGGGGTAGCACGAAATCCCCCGATGTTGAGACTGATTTCTGTTCGAAGCACCCAAACCTTTAAAATATTATATAATCGATTGAAAATAAAACTATTTTATAGAAAAAATGAAAAATTTACAGAGATTTAAGAAGAAATAGAAGAAACTGTGATGAATTAACAGAGTTTTTTTGGGAAAATCAAATATCTTTGGAGCTCTGGTACTGAAACAAAAAGACTAAGAGAGAAAAAAAAGAAACATTAGAGAGATAAATTATAAAAACTTCAAATGGGTCATTGGTCATCCGAAATATTAAGTTGGTATTGAAAAAATCAGCACCATTAATTTTGATACATCCAACGGCTGCCCAACATTCTTAAAAGAAAATGGAAAAATTACTAGATTTTATATTTTTCCTAGATTTTATAGGGAGGAAAAAAATGGAAGATAATACAAAAAAAATCTCAAATACCCCTATATTTTTACTTAAATATAATATTATCCTGAAAAATGGGTAAAGACCTATTTTAAAAAAGAAAAATTTTAATTTGGTCCTATTTTATGTGGTCCCGAGTCAATTTGGTCCATCGACAAATAAAGAAGTTTAATTTGGTCCATATTTATTTGAAAATATTAAAATAACTAATTTACGCTTTTCTCTCTCTTATTTTCTCTCACTTCGTAAAACAAAGAAAAAAACTTAAAATTAAATCTCTCTCAAATTATATACCAAAAGTTAATAAGTTTTATATATTCGGAAAGCTCTCAACGAGATCTATACAACGAGTACCCATTTCACTATTTTTCGAAACTTTAATCTTCACGATATCGATAATGTTAATTCACACTAAAAAATGAACACTATTGTAGGGTTCATTTTGTATAATGAACTTGTATGATAGTTCATTATATCAGTTTATTTTGTAGAATGGACTCGTAATGGTAGTTCATTATAGCAGTTCATTTTGTTCATTCTAGCAGTTCATTTTGTAGAATGAACTCGTAATGGTAGTTCATTATAGCAGTTCATTTTCTAGAATGAACTCAAAATGGTAGTTCATTCTAACAATTCATTTTGTATAATGAACTTGTAATGAGATTTCATTCTAACAGTTCATTTTGTAGAATGAACTCGTAATTAATAGTATTTCATTGTAGCATGTAATGGTAGTTCATTCTGTAAAATGAACTCGCAAAGTTAGTTTATTACAATGGAACTCGTAATGGTAGTTCATTATATCAGTTCATTTTGTAGAATGAACTCGTAATGAGAGTTCATTCTAGAAGTTCATTTAATAGAATGAACTCGTAATAGTAGTTCATTTTGTAAAATGAATTTGCATTCATTACAATGATAGTTTATTCTAGCAGTTAATTTTGTAGAATGAACTCGTAATGGGAGTTCATTCTAGCAATTCATTGTAGAACAAACTCATAATGGTAGTTCATTATGTAAAACGAACTCGCAAAGTTAGTTCATTACAATGGTAGTCAATTCTAGCAATTCATTATGTAGAATGAACTTGTAATGATAGTTCATTTTATAGTTTATCTTTAGCTAAACGATAACATAAAAATTAAACTTCAAAAAATAGTGAAAGTGATAGTCATTTTGTAGATCTCGTCGAGAGCTTTTCGAATGTATAAATTTGTTAAATTTTGACCAGTGGTTTGAGAGATATTTAATTTTTAAATTTTTTTGAGAGAAAATAAGAGAGATAAAATGGTTTTTTTTTGTCGAAAAGGTTAAATTAAAAAATGGTATTTCTGACACTAGTTTAAAAAATGATGACGTTATCCCGCATGGGTAGGTGCAGCCTAGGACCAAATAATAATTTTTGGACCAAAATGATAATATATTTTAAATATAGGGTCTTAGAACAATTGGACTAAGTCAACATGACCAAACTAACACATAATATATTATTTTAGGACTGTTTAGTAGTTTCTACTTTTAAAAATCTCTATGTGCAAATTTAAATTTGCAGAATCTCATATGAGTAAACGTCCCATTTTTATTGGAAAAATTAGGTTAAAACTAGAGTATGAAAGACAAAGCAAAGAATGGTGTACCCCTGACTTCAAGGATCTTTCGATTATTTTAGACAATAATTCGAACTTTCCCAAATTAATTGGTGAGTACAACATGAATTATGCCTTCAGGATTCAATGAAGCCCTAACACCGTAATCGAATTCAAGGATTGTACTTCCTTGACCCGACCAAGAACACAATGTATTAAAGATTTTGATGATGCTTAGAAAAAGAAGAAAACAGATATTTGTTTTATGCTTCTGCATCTAGGCGAAAAGAAATATTACAATTTTCTCCATTGTCATCATCAACAACATGAATCCCCTATAAATAACAAAGATGTTCTCCTTTTCAAGAGAATTATAAATACATACTGCTATCTTACATTCCGCAAGAGAATTGAGAATGCATACTTAGCTCCTATCTAAATTATCCTTGTAGCTCTTTTTGCATATATATTGATGGGATTTTAATATGATACCACAAGTGCATGGTTATCGATTGGATAATATGAAAGTACGGGTCGTCCACGGAGACTAATTTATTGCTACTTTTACTTTACAATTAAATTAGGCCAAAAAGATAAAATAAATAAATAGATTTAGAAAATATTAAACTACTAAGATAAACAAATAACCAAATTAAAGGAAACTAGGGTGTTCGGATTCCACTAATTTAATTATATAAAACACTCATTCATCTCTAAAAATTATTCATATTATCACTCAAGACAATATCGAAACCAATCTCATGTCTCAGAATATATTACAATTAAAATAAGAATTACAATTTTTGTTGTACCAAAACAGTATAATCTCCTTCGCTTATAAAAGATCAATATCCGAAGACTATTCAAAAACGATTAAAGTATGAAGCTGTTATTGAAGAGATCTTGATAAAAAAATATATCCAAAAGAATAATTTATTAGAGATTACCAGAATTTCTTATAGAAAATAATTGGCTTCATCTTCAACCCCAGTGGAGAGATTACTCCATTACAAAGAAAAGAAAATAAAACGAAAGAAAAATAAAAATCTTAAACTAAACTACTGCTCTTGTGAACTAAAAAAAATGAACTCCCCTCTTTATATGCTTCCACCTCTATTTATATATTCTTCAATACCACACCAGTAATTTCTCAATATCTTCATATCATTAATGTAGTATATTACATTTATGCATATATGTAAGAAAACATCCCTCACATGGCAAGTATATGGATTTCTTAGCTAACACTTTTCTTTTCTTCCCTCTTTTGTTAATTTTCTCCCCTTAATAAAATATCTTTGAATCTCCTTTTATTTTAATTAATATCTTCCAAATGATTTCGTTGGCTAGGATCCAATGCTCTATGGTGCAACGTACTATGCCGCATTTTCATAGATTACCAATGAAATGTACCCACATATGCATGCTACAATAGAAATGAGCACTTCAACGTATTTATTGTCATTTTCTCTATTTTAGGGGAAATTTTTTTAGTCTGTCGAACTTTTATTTAATAGAATTTGCAAAACATAAAAATTAATGATATTAGTACAAAAATAAGTTCCAGCAAATAGAAATAAGGTGGTAAAAATGTATAAATTATACGCTTATCAAATACCCCCAAACTTATACTTTGCTAGTCCTCGAGCAAAACTAAAATGAAAAACTAACCTAAAAATGAAATAGAAATCATATCTCACTTTCGCATGAATCGCGGCTACACTTAGCATGTGTAACAAGCCTTTAAAACCCTAGGTGTCCCTCTGGAATGTTTGAAAGTTGGAATTTAGGTTTTGTGGGTATACTTCTTGTAAACCCTTACGAGACTATAACTCGTCCACTAGGGACACCTAGGGGTTTAAAGGCTTGTTGCACATGCTAAGTATAACCGTGTCCTCGACGAAATGGAGTATGTTAGATTAGATTAGATTAGATTAGTTTAGATAGTAGTTTGCTCGAAGACTAGCAAAAGCTAAGTATGGTGGAATTTGATAATTGCATAATTCACATGTTTCTAGTTTCAACTCCATACTAATATTTATAATTCTTGCAAATTACTTGTTCTTACGTTTTTTTTCTATCTTATGTGTTATGTTAGTTGAATCATCTGAAATCAATGGAAATGGTGTTAAAGAGAGCTAAAAAGAGGAAACGAGTTCATTCCGATATGAAAAGGAGAGGCCAAAGGATGGAAACACAACTTTGAAACAAGAGTTCCAGGAAGATTTACGGTTGGAAAAGTATTCCAAAAGCCAACCGTAAAAGAAACTAATTTTGAGCAAGAAATTCCAAGAAGAATTACAATGGGCTTTAGACTATCAAAGCCAACCGTAAAATTATTCGAAGAGATATGAAGATTTTGTCATTTCCATCTTTTAGAGAAATCAAAGATGAAGCCAACCCAAAAAGAATGAGATCGATCGGATATCGGATGAGGGAGTTATGACCAAAACGGTGAAATACAAAAAGTGTCCATGAATAATCACGGTTGGAATTCTGGACTCGAATCCATCCGTAAATCTGACGAAGTTTGGAGAGATTTTTGTGTCACAATTTAGGGTAGTTTGGCACGCGTTTGGGCTTCTAAAACAAGGAAAACACGGTCCCAGAAGGATTCTAAACCCTAGAAAGAGAGGATACTTGAGGGCCAAGCATTGAAGACTATAAAAGAAGACATCTAAGGCTCAAACAAGATATATTCTACATATATTAATTAATCTCATATATTATACCTCTCACATCACACCTTCTACATCTAAAACCTAGAGTTTACCCCTTTGGGGGAAATCATTCTTCTTTGTATCATGAGTAGCTAAACCTTTTGTTGATTAAGGATGAATTCAATGTTCTAAGCGTGAAGATTTATTAGTTAATACAAGTTTGTTTGAAGTTTTAATCATTATCGTTTGTTTTCACTAAACCTAGGGTTATGATTGTTTTCTAGAATTTTCAAGTGTACAATTGGATTAATCTATTGATCGGTTTAATACTAGTATTGAGTTATGAGATAAGTAATCGTCCGTTGACTCGTACATAAGTAGAAATCGTGAGACCTTGCAGAGGGATTTTATGGAGCAATTACGAGTGAAGATAACACCAGCAAGTGGACCTTGATCTAAGAGTTTAACTACTGGGATCAACCTAAATTCACAAAGCTTAAAGCATTTGATTGGGTTACACCGTGAGTGATCTACTACTTGGTGGTTCAGATGAATAGAACCCGGTAGTCGAGAACTTTCGTATCCAGTGATAAAAGGAGTTTTAGGGATAGCAATGATCTAGCCGCTATTCTACGGTTGGTGATGAATGGTTCTGATGAAAGGTAGATGAGTATACTAATTCAGTTAACGTTTGGTAACAGAGAAGGACTTCCTAATCATCTCTTTATTCTTGTTGTCTTTTTATTTAATTAATCATCCAATCCCCCTAAGTTCTTTACTTTTATTCTTAGTTGCTAATCTAAATAACATATCACTTACACAGCTTTCTGTGAGAATGATCCTTATTACCTCTATATTACTAGTTAATCAGTGGGAAATATTTTGAGCAATTTATTGCACTTACGACATGTATCAGTACTCAAAGGGATTTCAAAATTAAACCCTTGTTATAAATCAATTGTGAAACATGATTATGGATTTTTCAAAACCCATAAAAAGAATTAACAAAAATAAAGAATGAAAAGGTTAAACCCTCGTTGTTTTCTGTTTCAGAAGACCCGGCCAAAAATCCCTTTCTCTCTGCGCAGTCAACAACCAAAACTTCCACCCGAACAGATCAGAAAAAGAACCAAAACTCTCTCTACAGTTCGGTCTCCAAACTCTGTCTCCGCCTCTCACCTTCCACTCCACAGCCTCCAACCCTCCATATGTACCACTTTTCTTCCTCTCTCTAACCACCAACTTATTAGCCGTCACTTCTCTAAAACCCCCAGACCGAACGGAGAGTAGGATTCCCCTTCTCACTTTTTCTATCCTTTTCTTTTTATACTCCTTCTTCTGTGACTCCCAAAACAAGTCTGACACCTACCTCTAATGTCCCCTGTTTAGCACTCATGTGCCTTCACCTGCCACGTTTTCTTTTTATCTTCACTCCCAACCAAGCCACTTGACAAAGCAGATTAACAGAAGGCCACCACACCCTCTCCAATAAACTACTCAAAAAGAAGGTATGCCACATCATCTTCAATCTTTGTTTACTTTTTTAAACTAAAAGAAGTCTGACCGACCAATCTACTTCTCTCTCTCAGTCTGTCCCACATTCTTCTCTTTCAATCCTAACCACATCTCACTCACCATATAAACACTTATATTCAATGGGAGAAAAACCCCTACCTAGCCTTTCTCTCCTCTCTTTTATATTAGAAACCAAGAAAAGTCTCTTTCCAATCATAATCTCTTTCTCATCATCAGACTTTGCCTGCCACCAACAAATGGGCTCTCTTTTCTCGCACCAAGAGAAACAAAACCACGGTCCTGACTCCGTCCACATTTCTAGCCAGCCACGTCTTCAGCCAATACCCGCCAGACCAACTTAACAACTCTCTCGTTTCTTCTTTTCAGTCTGTCCGATCAGCCCGCTAGAAAGGCTCCAGACCCATTCCAGTTCACGGTCCAATGCATCCATTCAATATAATTTTATCTGTTTAGCCTTATTTATTTGTCATTTTGGATTTTATGTATATCACCTAGTAAACAATAAAATAATAAAACTAATATAAAAATGATGACTAGTAAATATAAATAAGACAAAAAAAATATATAAATTATGTGCTTATCATGAATTTTCTGTCATCTGTTTGAGTGAATCTTCTAAAAAGAGACTAGCATCATAAGAAGTGTTAGTTATCAACTATTTAATTAAATCCTCCAAAGAAGGAGAACAAACATTATACTCATTACAATATTTACCGGTTCATATGACTGGTGCGCGTGGTCCAAAGTACTAACTACACTATGGTCATAGTAAGGATATTGTCCATTTTGAAACTCAGGTCGATATGTATTATATTGGTCCTCATAATACCAGTTCGACATTTTTATTTTTTTATTAGTGCACGTGCAAATGCAGGTTCGACTAAAATAGGTAAGCCCAGGTCACCTTAGCAATATATACCTACAATCAAAGACTGGTCAAAGGTACGAGGCTAAGGCTTGTGGAATTTCGGCTGGTAACTCCCATAAGGCCAACGACACGGGTTCAACGTACTTTTCCACGAGTTTTCCTAAAATTCAGTAGTCTGACGATGCAATATGGTGTATGCATGTGTTTTTTTTTTAAGAAAATAAAATAAGATAACAACAATAAAAATCTAACTAAAAATAAAAAGAAAGTTTATTAACCTAATTATTTATAAATAAAATCAAATCAAATTAAATAAAATCTAAGATATTTATTTACATTTGTTAGCAAATTCTGCTTTCCATTTTTAATTTCCAACAAAATATGCACACCAAAAATAAGAAAATTCCAAGATAAAATCTAGAAAATAAAAGTAAAAAAAAAAATTTAAAAAAATCTAAACTAGTCTAATATATACAAAACTTAAAATAAATCAAAAATAACAAATTAAGTCCCCGGCAACGGCGCCAAAAACCTGATGGGATTTTAATATGAAAGGAAAGTGCACGGCTATCGATTGGATAGTATGCAAGTACGGGTCGTCCACAGAGACTAATTAATTGTTACTTTTAATTTACAATTAAATTATACTAAAATATAAAATAAATAAATGGATTTAGAAAATATTAAACTAATACGATAAGAAAATAACCAAATTAAAGGAATCTAGGATTTTCGGATTTCACCAATTTAATTTTATAAAACACCCATTCATCTTTAAAAATTATTCATATTATCACTCAAGACAATATCGAAACCAATCTTATGTCTCGGATTATATTACAGTTAAAATAATAATTACAATTTTTATTGTACCAAAACAGTATAATCTCCTTCACTTATAAAAAATTAATAGCCGGAGACCATTCAAAAACGATTAAAGTATGAAACTGTTATTGAAGAGAAATTAATCAAACAATTAAATCTAAAAGAATAATTTATTAGAGATTAACAGAATTGCTTATAGAAAATAATTGATTTCATATTCAACCCCAGTGGAGAGATTACTCCATTACAAAGAAAAGAAAATAAAAATAAAAATAAAAATCTTAAATTAAACTACTGCCCTTGTGAACTTGAAAAAATGTACTCCCTTCTTCATCTGCTTCCACCTCTATTTGTATATTCTTCAATACCACACCGTTAATTTCTCAAAATCTTCATATCATTAATGTAATCTATTATATTTATGCATATTTGTAAGAAAATATCCCCCACATGGCAAGTATATGGATTTCTTAGCTAACACTTTTATTTTCTTCCATCTTTTGTTTATTTTCTTCTCTCTTTTGTTTATTTTCTTCATTTAACAAAATATTTCCAAATTTCCTTTTATTTTAATTAATATTTTGCAAATGATTTCATTGGATAGGATTCGATGCTTCACGGTGCAACGTACTATGCCACATTTTTATAGATTACCAATGAAAGGTAGCCACATATGCATGCTACAATAGAAAGGAGCACTTCAACGTATTTATTGTCATTTTCTCTATTTTAGGGGAAATTTTTTTAGTCTGTCGAACTTTTATTTAATAGAATTTGCAAAACATAAAAATTAATGATATTATAGTACAAAAATAAGTTCTATCAGATAGAAATAAGGTGGTAAAAATGTATAAATATGCGCTTATCATATATGTGTCATAGAAATTTCAGAGCCTCACTCAACTAAATCCTCGTTATTTCATGTATATCCATGCAAACTATTTGTATAAAACAGAATTTACCGATAATACAAAATTACGAACATTCAGAAAAGAAGCGCTAATTAGATGCATACCATCTAAATTGCAGAGTCACATCAAGCATTGTATCAAGTTGCAAACTTCCACAGTTGAATCTCTTGAAAATATTCTGTATGCACTGCATAAAAGTTAAGCATAAATGCTAACATCAAATCTCATGGAATTGAAAAACCCTAAACAAACCATAAATATGACCACGACATTAATGAATGCCAAAGCTAGCGGCGCATAAGTAATAACCATGATACTAGCGGGTACTAGCCATAGCAAGTCCTAGCCACATTCCCAACACAAATGAGTAGCACACACATGTGCCAAAAGGCTAGAAAAAAAGTCAAAAAGCAAAAAGCTAACAAAGAACGTGCCAAACAAGCACTAGAAGTGCTATTGGTAACGCTAGCAGCGACTAGCATTGGCGCTATTGCTAGCACTAGCATCAACACTGCTAGCAACGCTAGCATCTAGCGCTACCAACACTAAAGCGCCAATGCCAGCGCTCCTCCCCCTCTTTTCGCCTTTGCGCTTCTCTTCGACCTTGCTTGTAGTAGCACTATTTTCCCTTGCTTGTGCTAGCATCATCCTTACAAGCTCATCACACAACAAACTTACATGCTTTGAATCCATGACTCAACTAACTCTTACGAGAAATCAAAATAATTACATGGGATTTTGGTCTGGTGGTTATAGCAACATGGGCGTGGCAACACCCCATGACAAGGAACTTACAAGGTAGTGGTAAGACTAAAGCAGTTAAGGGAGTAATGGAGTAATGAAATAATGGTTTTCCGAAGATTCCAAGGCAGTTATACTATTATTCCCACAACTTCCACTTTTCTATCTCTTCACTAACTCCACTACTTTACAAGGAAACGTGTGCATCATCAACTATTATAAATAAGCTCCTTAACCTATTCAGAAAATATAACAAGCTTATTATTCTCTCAAGCTCTTCAACATCTCTACACACAATTCAACATACAAATTCCTGTAACTTTCTTTGTTTCCCTCCCTAAGATCAACCCATTTTCTCTCCTTGTGACCGAAGCAAGACGGAACGGCTACTATCATGGTTTAGGCTTGTCTTGTTCCATTTTGATTTATGAATATAAAGAAAGTAGTTCAACAATACATTGTTTTTCCTAGAATTAATTTTTAGGTACAAACAATTGGCGACCACAATGGGAGATCAATCTCTCGGTCACAAATCCAATTCTTTAACCATCTGTTAATTCTTCAATCATCCAAAATGGTTGGTCTTAGGTCATATTCAATTACTACCAATCCTAATTTCCCCTGTCAATACCAATGGTGATGCTTACAACTCCTCTCCAACATTCAATGGCATTACCAACCCACATCTCACCAATTATATCATCGAAGTGGTCGAAACCCCAATCACTCTGTCCGATTTGATAGGAAGACAAGAATCTCAAGCAAGTATTCTAGCAAGACTGGAAGATGCGGTAGGTGCTCTGTTCTCTTATCTTGTCAAATTAATAGAAGAAGTAGGATGTCATAGTGTTTTCGAATGAGGCCCAGGCTCCACAAGACTAGGGATAAATTTCTCGACTGGTAATTCCACACCTCACAATATTGGGAGCTTCACGACTACAGAAAAACCAGTAAACCAGGAGGCTATATTTCTAATTGAAAACTTGTATGAGCTTCTTCATTTTTCCAAGGATCAACGTGTCAACACCTTTGCTTCTCTCAACCACATAGATGTGGACGTACACTTAACGCCATCTTCGATGGAAATGGAAACATCCATGTCAGACAACCTAACTATAAACATCGTCATCTTCAATGAGGAAGACATGATGGCCGAAGAAAGGTCACAATCGAGCCTTGTATGTCACTGCTCATGTCAAGGGGACCGAATTCAAGAGGGCCCTTATCAACACAGGAACAGCTTCCAACATCATTACACTCAGGAAGCTCAAAGTTGCACAGGTTCCACATAACCAGATCATACAACATCCCATAGTAATGAAGGATTTCGAAGGTAACCGCACTAATTCTTATGACCATGTTTATTTTAATTTGCAAGTTGGTCCCATTTTATCCAAGGTGAAATTCCACGTCATTACGAAAGAGCCCGAATACTATATGATATTGGGGCGTCCATGGCTACATGACAACAAAGTTTTTCCTTCCACCTATCACCAATGCATGAAAGCAGTGCTGAACGGGAAAATCATACACATAACAGCGTCGTCATTACCCTACACTCCAATATGTGATGTTGAGTTCTTCAAACCAGAGGACGATGCCGTTGAATCATCCAATAAATTCTACAGCATGTCGTTGCCTGGATGGTAATCGATAGCAGATGAACCGTTAACCTTTGTCGTAAAGGCCGGGACATCAAGTACAACTCTTAGACCTTGTGGATATCACCATGGGGTCTCCGACATCGCAAATCCTCAAACTGCTAAGAGAAGTCATAGTTTCGTAACTAATTGCGACAACGACGGGAAAGTGGTCTACCCCCATAATCGATGTTATACTTTAACAGGGGATGCCTACGAAGAGTCTCCCCGTCAACAAATATGCAGCCACATCGAGGAGCAATATCACGAGGAGGTCCAAGATGCGTCGTGACAATTACAAGACGGTACAGATGCTACACTCGAAACCATCATAGGAACATAAGGGAATCCACGACCAGTTTCAGTTAGCTCAGCCTTGTCACCAGAAGAAAAAGTGGGGCTTGTCAACCTACTCAAGGAATATCAAGACGTCTTTGCTTGGACATACGAAGAAATGCCATGGTTGGATTACAAACTGGTCACACGTTGCTCTTGACGCCAAACCAGTCAAACAATAGCTCAGAAAATTCAGACACGAAGTCGAGAAACAAATCAAGACCGAAATTCAGAATTTTCTATCAGTAGGCTTCATCAAACCTATCCAACATCCCACATGGTTGGCTAATGTGTCCCCGTCAAGAAGAAGAATTGACAAATAAGATGTTGTGTAAACTTCAGGAACCTGAACAAAGCATGTCCCAAGGATGACTTTACCCTCCCGAACATCGACATGCTCGTGGATGCTACCAGTGGACATGGCATGTTTTCGTTCATGGATGGCTATACGGCTACAATCAAATAAAGATGTATGAGTACGATGCCGAGAAAACCGTATTTCGAACTCCTATCAGGAACTTCTATTACATAGTGATGGCGTTCGGATTGAAGAATGACGGTGCTACTTACCAAAGAGCCATGACAACAATCTTCCACGACATGATGCACAAGAAAATAGAAGACAATGTGGGCGACGTGGTAGTGAAGTCCAAAACTAGAGCATCCTATGCAGACGTTCTACGCCAGGTCTTCGATATATGCTGAGAATACCATTTAAAGATGAATCCTATGAAGTGCGCCTTTGGTTTATCCTACGGGAAGTTTTTAGGATTTCAGGTAACAACATAAGGGATCAAGGTGGACCTGACCAAGTCACAATCTATCACCACCATGCCACCGCCATACACCGTAAGAGAACTTAAAAGCTTCATGGGAAATATATCATATATTCGACGTTTTATCCCTGGACTAACTCAATTTGTTGCCTCATTTACACCTTTATTGAAGAAGGAGGCGAGTTTTGTCTGGTCATCTACACAACAAAAGGCATTTAATCAGATTCAACAATTCCTGTTATCATCGGTCGTTATGAAATCTCCAACTCCCGGAAAACCATTATTTCTCTGCAGGACCTTCAGTGAAGTCTCCATAGGAGCCTTATTAGCTCAAGAAGAAGACATGGGGAATGAATGTCCCATTTACTATCTCAGTCGTACATTAAGAGATGCAGAGATGAGATACCCCAAAGTTGAAAGAACATGTATATCTTTGGTGCATGATGTTCAGAAGCTTCGGCATTATCTACTGGAAAAAAAAGTAGTATTGATGGATAAGGATGACCCCATAAATTTTTTATTATCAAAACCTGCTCTCATAGGACGAGCGTCAAAATGGTTATTGCAGGTGTCAGAGTTCGATATAACATGTGTATCCCCAAAAGCAAGAAAAGGACAAGCAGTCGCAGATTTACTTGCAGCCTTTCTAGGAGAAGATGATACAACAACTCATGAAGTCGTACCTGGAGAATTTCCAGACATCTCGCTCGCTGAAGAAGAACCCTGGTTATTATACTTTGATGGCTCTGCTACCCCAAACAACAATACTGGAGGAGCTGGCGTTGTGCTAGTTTCGCCAACAGGCAAAGTATTCTCACATTCATTCAAGTTGGACTATAAATGCACCAACAACTTTATCGAGTATGAAGCCTTCCTACTGGGATTATCGCTAGCCCAGCAAGCTGGAGAGACACGTCTCGAAATAAGAGGTGACTCGAATTTACTAGTAAACCATATGAATGGTGTATATCCTCTCATGGAAGAAACATTAGCTCCGTATAGGGCTGAGGCACAGAAGATTTTAACTCACTTTTTCGAGGTGAAAATCATACATACGGGACGCGACAACAATAAACATGTTGACTTCTTGGCAACTCTAGACTCGAAACTCTAATTTGAAGACTCGGAGACAACCTTCACCGTGCACAGACGTACCATGCCCTCGACATGGATAGACAAGCCCGATGAAGAAAACACCAACGACTGGAGGACGCCTATCATCCAAGAGCTCAGCGACTCGCATAGCCAAGGGAAGGTCAGTCTTAAAGAGTTAAATCATTTTTTCCTGATCATAGAAATTCAGAAGGATCTATGTCAAGATGTCTGGGAGATAATGAGGCACAAGAGCGACTTAAGCAAGTACACCGTGAGATGTGCAGTGAGACACTAGTATAACCCTATATAGACGTCTCTAGCGCTTTGGGTATTAGTGGCGCACCATGGAGACTCAAGCACGACTCTTGCAAGGATCCTACCCTAGTTATCAGATCCAACCACAGTAGTCAAAAATACTGACTATACACAATGTTGGGGACTGGCGAGAGCCGTATATCAAATACCTTCAAGATAATATTCTACCTCAGGAAAAGCGGGCAGCGACAAGCTTGATTCAAAAATCCAAAAGATTTGTCTTTCATGAAGGAATACTCTACCATAAAAGCTTTGGTGGAGATTTGTTGCGATGTCTAGCAAAAGAAGACATCCAGATTATCCTGAAACAAATGCACGAAGGTGAACACCAGGGCAAGAGAAAATTATTTCTCCAAGTCCATGTGAAATATTATTGGCCGACCATAGAGGACGATGCATCTTCATTTGTTCAGAAATATCATCAATGTCAGATCCACGACAACCTCATCCACACACCTTTTCTTCCTCTTCACTCAGTAAGAAGCCCCTGGCCATTCTATGGTTGGGGACTGGATCTCATTGGTAAAATCAATCCATCCTCGTTAAAGCCACACGAGCACATACTCAATGCCACGAAATACTTCACCAAATTGGTCGAAGTTGTACCTCTCAGAAGCACGACTGGAGCAACAATAACGGCCTTTATCAAAGACTACATTATATGCAGATTTGGGGTACCAAATCACATTGTAACATACAATGGTACTCTATTTGCAAATAAATGTGTGCGAAAATTACTCAAAAGTTATAGCATCAAACAAGTATTCTCCACGCCGTACTACCCTCAAGGAAATGGGCAAGCCGAAAGCACCAACAAAACTCTCATCAGAATTATAAGTTGTACTTTTTATGACCATCCAAGAACATGGCACGAACAGTTTCCTATGGCTTTTTGGGCATACATAAGTTCTCCAAATGGTGCTACAAGGACCTCACCATATTATCTTTTATATAAGGCCGACGCAATTCTACTTGCAGAGACTAAAGTCTCCTCATCAACCATAATCGCAGCAACAAGCGAAGTTTATTGGGATGAGTCTGAAATACCCAATTCTTGAATAACAGATTTAGACGCACTCAAATACAGACGAGCCAAAGCGGAAAAATATGCGGAGACTTATCGACAAAGGATCTCCAGGGCATATGACAAAGCAGTGCAACCAAGATTATTTCAGGTAGGGGATATGGTACTTAAAAATATAAACATATTCGACAAGATATTTCCGCTCTGAAGTTTGCTCCAAAGTAGGAAGGGCCTTATGTGATCTCCAAGGCCATGTTGAATGGGTATTACGAGATGGTTAATATGAATGGAGAAGTTATAGGAATATTCATTAATGGTAAATGTCTCAAGGCATATTATGCCTAAAAACAATATCATTGTTTCACTCACAAGTTCAATATAACTCCAAAACATATATTTGAACTTTCAAATTCAAACCCACTACATTCATCTAAAGCATTCTTTATTCAAACTATTCAAAACCCAAAAAAGAAAAGAAAAAAAGAAAAGAAAAGAGATAACATGAATGTTTTCGCTACCTATCATATGGCCTAAAACAGGTCTCTGAGTAGAGGATAATCGCGATAATGCAATTTTTCCAATCTCTCATCATACTTCTCTTAACGAGTTTGAAGATCTCGAGCCATTTCTTCAATTTTGGAGGATTCTTCCTTTAAGGCTTTCCCTTCCGCCAAAGTTTCAGCATGAGCTTTTCTAAAACTCTCCAAATGCTGACGAAACCAGTTTATGTTGAAAAGGAGACCCTCACAGGTAATCAATATCTCATCCCATTCCTGAATATTCAAGTCTGTAACCGTATACGAAAGCGCGTCGTCCATCTCGGAAATAATAGGGAGGAGTCTTGCGACGGCTATTACGAGAATGGGAGTATGACTCTTCACCAGCTCTGCTGTAGCGATGTGTCCGTACTTCTTCCATATCTTCATGTAGAGATCCACATGATATTTTGGCACAATAAATCCTCCCACTGCTTCATACTTCCGAGATGCTGACTCCATTTCTAACTCAAAAGGGAGCCCGACGTTGGGATAATCATATAGACTCGAGTCAATATTATCCAGGGAATCCATGATACTAGAAAATCCAACCTCAACATTTGTTCGAATCTTCACTGGTATGATCTCTTCACTCTCCTTAACTCCAACGTTACCAATATCTAGCTCCTGCTACAACCAAGCAAATATATATGTGAGTATTTACTCACGAGGGAAAAAAAAGACTCACGAGAATTATTCACTTAAATATAAAAAAATAAAAAGTTTCAGATGGGAAGAAAACAAGCTTACCATAGCTCTGAGACTCCTGCTTTTCACGCGTCGCGGTGGTACCTTCTTAACCCGAGAAACATAGGAAAAACAAAAATAATCGAATCATGTTCAGGCTTTCATCATAATTATCATACACATATGAAAGCTTTAGAGTAAATAGAAACTCACCGGACTTGCAATCCAAGTAGTGCGCTTGACACAGAAGCTACCTTGGTTTGAGCTACTGTTGTTGTCAGACATGTTGCAGTGATGAAGTGATGTTATTCAAAGCTCTAAAAAATAATGAAAGTGAAAATGAATAAAGTCATCCGCTTGTTTAAATAGATAAAAGTGGGAAACCCTAAAATTCAAATAAGTAAATTTTTCTGAAGTTTATCCCGAGGATCTGAGCATGACTGTTGACTCCAAGACCGACCGTTGCCAAGAGGGAGGTGACAGGCTTCACTAGGTGACCGACTACGCATATGAGGTGACAATCTTCACCAGAGGACCGGCTCAACAAAGGAGATGACAAGCTTCACCAGGTGATAGGCTCAGCACGTGAAAATGCAGCTTATCCACGCCTCCAGCACAACAAGATTTGTGATAGTAAATCTCCTACATGTTTTGTTCATATGGATGATCATCCTTGATTTACCAAAAACCACATATAACTGCTACCACTAGCGCCTCAGAAACCGATGAGACCGTTTCTTCCCAACAGACCTATGCTGACATAACAAGCCTATTGCAATATTGCAGAAAAAAATGAGTGATCATTCCTAGTCTTATGAACTTTATTTGTTTGAAGATTCCATAGTATCGATACCACCATCTAGTGTTTACCATGAAACATTACTGTTCCGTGCTAAGAATGAGAATTAATGTTGATGGTGGATTTTTGACAATGGAGAAAATTGTAATATTGTTTTTCGCCTAGCTGCAGAATCATGAAACAAATATGTATAAATTCCTGACCCGATATCAGAATTATAAATATATACTACTATCTTATATTCTGTAAGAAAATTGAGAATGCATACTCATCTCCTGGCTAAATTAGCCATGTAGATCTTTTTGGATATATAGGTGTCATAGAAATTTCAGAGCCTTACTCAACTAAATCCTCAGTATTTCATGTGCATCCATACAAACTATTTGTATAAAACATAATTTATTGATTATACAAAATTGCGAACATTCAGAATAGAGGCTACGCCATATCTGAATAAAAGCGCTAATTAGATGCATACCATCGAATTGTAGAGTCACATCAAGCATTGCCTCAAGTTATAAACTTCCACAACTGAATCTCTTGAAAATGTTCTGTATGCACTGTATAAAAGTTAAACATAAATGCTAACATCAAATCTAGATAGGCCATAGATATGGCCACGACATTAATAAATGCCAAAGCTAGCGACACCTAAGCAATAACCATGGTACTAGAAGGTAACAGCCTTAGCAAGTCCTAGCCACATTCCCAACACAAATGAGTAGCACACACATGTGCCAAAAGGCTAGAAAAAAAGTCAAAAATCCCAAAGCTAACAAAGCATGCGCCAAACAAGCATTAGAAGTGCTATTGGTAGCGCTAGAAGTATCTAGCATTGGCGCTAGTGCTAGCGCTATTGGCAACGATAAGCTGAAGCGCTAGCTCCACTAAAGTGCCAATGTTAGCGCTCATCCCCCTCTTTTCGCCATTGCGCTTCTCTTCGGCCTTGCTTGGGGTAGCACTATTTTACCTTGGTTGTGCTAGCATCATCCTCACAAGCTCATCACACACAAACTTACATGCTTTGAATCCATGACTCAACTAACTCTTACGAGAAATCAAAACAATTGCATGGGGGATTAAAATTGGGGTTTTGGTCTGGTGGTTATAGAAACAAGGGCGTGGAAACACCCCATGACAAGGAAGTTACAAGGTAGTGGTAAGACTGAAGCGGTTAAGGGAGTAATTGAGTAATAAAATAATGGTTTCCCAAAGATTCCAAGGCCGTTATACCATTATTCCCAAAACTTCCACTTTTCCATTTCTTCACTAACTCCACTACTGATAAGGACTTAATTGATACACTTTTTTCGCCTTATCTATATTTTCTTGTTATCTTTTTTTGTACTAATTTTATTATTTTTATGCTTTTATAGGTAACATATATAGAATCCGAAGTTACAAGAATAAATAGCTAAATGGACATAAATATTGGTGCACCCTCAACTGTAAGCTGCGGAACAAATAATACGGTGCTAGCAATTTCCTTAAAAAGTCTTTTAAGGATCTAGTATATCTATTTGCTAAAGATAGTCAATTAGTCCAGCCAAATCCAAGGAAGGTGTCAGACGGAATTGAAAGAAGAAAGAGTGATGAGGTTGGTGGTCTGACATGGTAAATTGGTAAGAGCAGGTGGACGTGGCTCTATTAAAAAAAGAAAAAGTATGAAAGAAATCCAGATAAAAGAATGACGGAGATAGATTTGTGAGGTTGGCTGAAGTGGGACCGAGATAAGACAAAGTCTAAAAAAGCTGGACAATAAGAAAAAAATAAAAGTTGGTGAGACAACCAGCACGTGGGACAAAGAGGCTTGGCTTGTTCTCGGTTGTTGGGAGGTGCAAACTTTCCTTTTTGGAGACGGAACGGGAGAAAGGCGGAAAAGTGTTCTGTTGGAGAGAGTTTTTGGGATCGAGGAGAAGGGAGTTGAGGGAGAGAGAGGAAAGGGGATGCTGAGACGGAAATCAAGAGAGGGTTGGCGGATGAGATTGATTGGAGGAAGACTTTGGTTGGGAGTCGGAACTGTAAACAAAGACACAAAAAAGAAGACTCCATTGTTCAATTTGGGTTTAATCTTTTCCTCTTATTTTTTGTTATATGTTTTTATGTGTTTTGAGAAATCCATAGACATGTCTCACTAATTTTGTAACTAGGGTTTTTTATTCAAACCACTTGAAGTTTAATTATGATTTGAATATGATTAGTTCTTGAATGCCATTTATTGATTTAATGATAATATAAGTTGTTGCTTCATCGGTTCTGTACAATAAAGTAACATTTGTATATAATTGTTAGGATCATAAATATATTTGTATTATTATTTGATATTTCATGCTTGGGTTAAATCTTTTGATGGGGTATGCTTAGAATTGCAAGTATTAATTATTTGTGAACCTATAATTAGTTTCATATAATTTTTTCGCTAACGTAATTTGATGGTGTATGCTGAGAATTAGAGCTTTTGATGCGCCATGCTTAGGGTGTCCTAGTGATATTTACAACTCTTACACATAAAATAGGTGATATAAATAGAACAAACAATAGATAAATATTCAGGAGTTATGTTTCATTTCAGTAATTGGATAGAAATAGTGGTGGTTACTAAAAGCCCTGGTTACCTATTCTCCCAGTGCATTTATATTATTATTTTAGTTTATTTTTTATTTTTTATCTTTATTCTGGAAATCAAAAAAAAAACATCATTTCCGGTTAGTCAATTAAAGATATTGATTGCAGTATTTTCCCGCTCCTTGTGGGTTCGACCCGTATTTGTCGTTGTCTGCATTGTAGACGCCGTGCAATTACGGTTATTATAAATAGGTAATCTAAAAGCCTATCAATTTTTGGCGCCGCTGCTGAGGAGTGGTAGTGGAATATTGTAATTAGTATTTTTGATTTTCTAATCATAGTTTAGGTTTTATTTTATTTTGTATTTTATTTATTGTTTATTGTTTATTTTATTTTAGGATTTTTTTTCCTTTTTACTTGTTTTTTGTTTTAGTATTTTATTTTCAGGTACTTTTCTGAGGATGATGACTTATTCTCTGGAGACGTCATCTAAGATGACACTCGGGGAAATTATGTATGGGCCAAAATGTAGGGAAATTCTTGCTTATAATCGTCTCATGTATGGAAGTTTAAATCCACGTCATTTCGATATGGGTAGTTATGCAGATGAGTGTCAACCGCAACACCATAAGGTTGATTTTCACATACGGTAAGTCGAGAATCACATAAAACGATATATGAAAAGTATTATAAACACAGACCGCCTAGTTTGGATCAAAAATGGAGAGTTCTGAATGCCAGAGATTATATGCTGATGATGATCAGTTTTGTAGTGACTCTCTGTTCCAGACATAATATATAGATGACCCTATGGATGATTGTGTGGATGATTCGCCTAATTCCATAGATGAATCTATCTCACAAGATCATTTACCTGACTTAGAGATTGTTTCTAGACCCTAGACTTCTAAAAGTTACCTAATTTAGGTTAGAATTGTGTGTTTCGAAAGTTTTGTTGGATTACTTTGCATCCAAGTACCCAGAGGACTTGCCTGTTCCTGACACCGTGCATGAACTGTTAGAATTAAAAATGGATTTGTTACTTAAAATTAATTTTGTTACTTAATATATCTTAAAGGGACCTAGGGTCACTAGTCCAAACTTGGGGTGGAAACAACAAAGCCATCCATTTTCACTTCTTAGTGAATGAGAAACCTTTGGTTTGTCCCATATTGGGCAAACTAAGGAGGAAATTTATCCTTATTACCACAAACGTTCTATATAAAGAAAAAAAACTAGTGGATTGGATATGGACTTAGGAAATGGACTAGTGGGCAAATGCACACATGAGCGGTGCTTCGCACCGAAGCACCGCGGGCCGCGGGCTTGCGGAGCTTGCGTGTGCTTTTGCATGTGCTTTTGCGTGAGCCTTGGCGCGACCCTTGGCGTGTGCCTACGAGTGCATACGTGTACCCATCAAAGATCCAACGGTTTTATATTTTAATTCTGTACATTAAATATTTGACCGTTTTGTATTTATAAAATTAAATCAGGTTTAATAAACAAGATCTTTTAATTAAATATCTCGAATTAAATATGTTGAATTAAATGAATTTTGACCGTTTGAAAAATCAACAATCTTCTTCTTCTATAAAAGAAAAACAAAAATCAGATTTTCACTCACCCCAGTCGCAGCCACTGACCTGACGACTTTTCCCCTCTTTTTGCTTTGTATGCGCACTAGTTTATTTTTCATCTTCTTCTACTGTTAAGTTCACAACGGGCCAACGAGTTTTGCTAACTGGTTGGTATCAGGTGGTTTTATCCTGGATTCGATTTGTCATCTCTAAAGGTATAGCAACACTTTTCTAAAGGTGTACCTGACAAATATCGAGTTAAGGGCAGTCTGTTGAACAGGCGACTCCATCTTTCTGTGCTTGTGTGATTGTCTGAAGTGTGTTATCTGTTCTAACCCTTAACTATTTTCAAGCTTCTGTTTTGTTTGTTCACTATTACAGGAATATTCTCCAACATTCTTAACTCGATATCTTGTTTAATATGAAAATTATACTTCTGTAACAATGGTGAAGACTGATGTTGACAGACCTCAGAATTTTTTTGGAAAGGACTTCAAGAGATGGCAGTTAAAAATTTTATTTTTCCTGAGTTTCCACATGCTAGATGATATGTTTCTGAAGCCGTTTGATGAGTCTCTGAATAAACCTGAAAAATTACAGGAGTTAGAAATTTGGAAGAGAAGTAATTATATGGCCAAAAATCATATCTTAAACTTCCTAGAAGATGCTTTATATGATTTTTACAATGCTAAGGATAATTTTAATGCTTACAATTTATGGACTGCACTACAAGATAAATATGAAGCAGAAACAACAGGAAGTAAAAATTTCCTGGTTGCACGTTTTCTGGAATATAAAATGATGACTGATAAATCAGTGGTTGATCAGTTTCTGGAACTGCAAAAAATTATTAATGAAATAATTGCTGAAGGAATGGTTATTGACGAAACATTTCAAGTTTCTGCTGTTATTGAAAAATTGCCAAATTCCTGGGCTGAATACAAGAGAAGACTAAGGCATGAAACTGGTGAAATTTCCATGGTAGAATTGGGCAAGAAAATCCAAGTTGAAGAATTGATGTGTTCAAAGGACAAGAATGATTCTTCTGCAGGAGACATGTCAAACAAAGCTCACGTTATCGAACACAAATTTTCTACTCTAAGTTTGGACCACAACAAGCGCAAGCCTGGCCCGCAAAGAAAAGGTACCTTTCAAAAACCAAAATCTGCTATTGGTAAAATTAAGGGAGCATGTTATGTTTGTGGTGTGTCTGGCCATATGGCAATTCATTGTAGAAAATGCAAAGATGCGAATTTTAAGAAAACAAATTTAAATTTAGTTGAAAGTAGTAAAAATGAGTTTTCTGTCATGGTGTCTGAGGTTAACTTAGTTACCAATGTGAGAGACTGGTGGGTAGACTATGGAGCTACCAAACATGTCTGCGGAAGTAAAGAGATGTTCACCTCCTATCAGATGGTAGGAGAAGGAGAAAAACTCTATATGGGTAATTCATCTGCAGCACAGGTTGCAGGAAAAGGAAAAATTTCGCTGAAGCTCTCTTCTGGGAAAATCCTCACATTGAATGAAGTTTTACACGTACCAGACATCTGCAAAAATCTTGTTTCAAGTGGTGTGCTAGATGATAAGGGCTTTAAGATTGTATTTGAGTCTGGGAAAGTGATTATCACTAAGGGAAAGGATTTTGGGGGAAAGGGCTATAAGGATGAAGGCCTATACAAATTATCTGTAACCTCTGTTGAAGTTAATAAAGTTGATTCTTCTTATGTTGTTGTCTCATTGAATATCTGGCATGGTAGACTTGGTCATGTAAATTATAATTCAATGAACAACTTGGCAAACTATGGCTGCATTACAAAATTAAATTTGGAATATGAACATAAATGTGAAGTTTGTGTAGAATCAAAATATGCAAAGAAGCCCTTTAAGAAAAATGTGCACATAAATTCTAATCCCTTAGAGTTAATTCACTCAGACTTAGTTGATATGAAATCAATCCAAACCAAAGGTGGTAAAAAATGGTTTGTCACTTTCATAGATGACTGTACTAGATACTGTCATATTTACTTGCTTAAAGGAAAAGATGATGCTTTAGAAGCATTTAAATTATATAAATTAGAAGTAGAAAACCAATTGAACACCACAATTAAAACCATCAGATCTGACCGTGGAGGTGAATATGTAATCCCTATAGGAGACTTTTGTGCACAACATGGCATTATTCATGAGGTAACTCCTCCTTATTCACCACAATCTAATGAAGTGGCTGAACGGAAAAACCGAACCCTTAAGGAGATGATGAATGCCATGTTAATCAGTTCAGGACTACCGGCGAACTTGTGGGGGGAGGCCGTCCTCTCATCTTGCTACATCCTGAACAGAGTGCCCCTTAAAGGATCAATCAAATCACCGTATGAATTATGGAAAGGCAAACAACCCTCTTATAGATACCCCAAAGTGTGGGGTGTTTAGCCAAGGTCTCTATTCCTCCAGCTAAGAGGACTAAAATAGGACATAAAACATTTCATTGTGTCTTCATAAGATATCCCGAACACACCACTGCTTATAGGTTTATGGTTGTGAGTTCTGAAAACTCATAAATTGGGGTGAACACCATTATGGAATCTAGGGATGCTACATTTTTTGAAAATGTGTTTCCGTTGAAATCTGAATCTCGCATGTATGTGATGATCCCCTAGATGTCCCTTCTTCTAGCCATATTTTACCGATAGAAGAAGATGAACCTGTTTATGAACCTAGAAGAGGCAAAAGACTTAGAATAGAAAAATCTTTTGGGCCAGACTTCATAACCTGTTTAGTTGAAACTGATCCACAAACCTATAAAGAGGCCATGACTTCGTCTGAAGCTCCATGGTGGAAAGAATCCACTATTAGTGAGATGGATTCTATTGTTCAGAATGAAACCTGGGAGATAGTAGTTTACCTCCAGGGTGCAAACCCATAGGTTATAAATGGATCTTCAAGAGAAAACGTAAGGTAGATGGAACTGTGGAAAAGTATAAAGCTAGACTAGTAGCTAAGGGCTATAAACAAATAGAAGGTGTAGATTTCTTTGACACTTATTCACCTGTCACTAGAATTACTTCCATTAGGATGCTAATTGCAATCGCTGCAATTCATAACCTAGAAATACATCAAATGGATGCAAAAACTGCGTTCCTAAATGGTGAATTAGATGAAAAAATTTATATGGACCAACCCAAAGGCTTTGTAGTGAAGGGTTATGAAAACAAAGTGTGTATACTTAAAAAGTCTTTATATGGCTTGAAACAAGCACCGAAACAATGGCATCAAAAATTTGATCATGTAATGTTCTCTAGTGGATTTAAAATAAATGAAGCTGAAAAATGTGTGTACAATAAATCTATCAATGATGCCTGTGTGATTGTATGCTTGTATGTTGATGATATGCTTATACTAGGTACAACCTTAGAAATCATTAATTCCACTAAGAACATGTTGAGTGAGAACTTTGACATGAAAGACTTAGGTCCTGCTGATGTAATCCTAGGGATGAAAATTGGAAAGGAGTCTAATGGATTCAGTCTTAGTCAATCTCATTATGTTGAATCAGTTCTTAAGAAATTTAACCAGTTTGATAGTAAACCAGCAAGTTCTCCATTTGACCCTTCTTGCAAACTCAAGAAAAACAAAGACAATAGAGTCTCGCAACTTGAATATTCACGTGTCATAGAAAGTCTGATGTATTTAATGAACCGCACAAGACTAGACATTGCCTATGTTGTGAGTAGACTAAGTAGGTATACCTGTAATCCGGGACATGAGCATTGGGATGCACTTTTCAGAGTGTTGAGGTATATTAAATACACTTTAAACTACCGTTTGAGTTATGAAAGACACCCCGCTGTTCTTGAAGGATATTGTGGTGCAAACTGGATAGCAGACTCAGGGGAGTCTAAGTCTACGAGTGGATACGTATTCACTCTAGGATATGGATCAGTGTCTTGGAAGAGTTCCAAACAGACCTGTATTGCTCGATCCACTATGGAATCCGAGTTTATTGCGTTAGATAAAGCAGGAGAGGAAGCCGCTTGGCTAAGATGTTTTTTAGAAGACATTCCTCTCTGGCATAGGCCTGTGCCAACTATATGTATACATTGTGATAGTCAAGATACAATAGCTAATGCTAAAAACAACAACTATAACGGAAAATCTATTCATATTAGGAGAAGACAAAATTCTCTAAAACAACTAATCTCAACTGGCGTTATTTCTGTTGACTTTGTGAGGTCTAAGGAGAATATTGCGGACCCTTTGACGAAAGGCTTGTCCAAGGAGATAGTTAGTAATGCATCGAGGGGGATAGGACTTAAGCTCATAAATTAAACTTGCCATGAAGGATACTCAACCTTGCTGACTGGAGATCCCAAGATCAAGGTTTTGAATGAGACAACTAATTTGTGGTGGGTAAAAATTAAACACTATCAGGGAATTATTTTCTCTGTCCCTTCCCTATGGTGTAGACGTGATAGTGTGACTTCAAATGAGGATGACTTATAATAAAGTCTTAATGAGTTCTATAGTTTCAATTTAAGATTGAAATGGGGTGTAGCAGTTAACACTCTTGATAGAACTCACCTATCTGAATGAGGAAATGGGACGCTTCCTATGAGAATTGAGCTGATTCTCTAGAGCATTCTGAGAAACGGGATATGTCCAGGTCCAAAACGGACACAACGACGTGAACTTAACATCACTCTTGAGAGATATTTCGTGTAAGGAGCTATTGATGAATTACACCAAACTATGGCAGTTCAAGACATCGCGTTCACTGTCCATCAAGTAGTTCCGGTACTTCTCACTAAGCAAAGGTTCAATTCACTAAAGTGCCAATGTTAGCGTTCATCCCCCTCTTTTCGCCTTTGCGCTTCTTGATAGGTGCATAAATCACACATATAAAGTAGTTTTTCCTGAACCTTATTTGCTATATTTGAGTGAATTACTAGGTATTTTGATTACTTTTGTAGTTTTGTTAGTTTTTCAGGTTACAGCTCAGAAACCCGCAGAATGGAGCTTAAGAGCTAGAATCACCGAGGAGCCAGTGAAACTCTGCTTAAAATAGGCCTTTCACATACCACAGTGTAGGTAATTGAATTACAAAGCCAATGGTGAAAGAATGAAGTCATTCTGATCAAAATTGAGGAAGATATGGGCAAAGCCCCGAAGTGGCTTATTTGGCCTATGCAGCCAGCGGCCAGGCGCAAGTGCGGCTGAAGCATGGATCGGTAATGTGCTAAGTCATGATTTGAAGAGCTAGAGTGGTCCGAGTGGAAGGTGGCTAGCCTTGGTGGACTCATGGCTATCTTGTGGAGGTTCTATGGGATTGGGAA
>JAJJMC010003991.1:9070984-9095909 GCA_023531435.1 Papaver californicum
TTGGAAGAGTAAGAACTGGAATATTTTGGTTGATTACGACACGACCACTTCTCTTCGGCCTTGCTTGGGGTAGCACTATTTTACCTTGCTTGTGCTAGCATCATCCTCATAATCTCATCACACACAAACTTACATGCTTTGAATCTATGACTCAACTAACTCTTACGAGAAATCAAAACAATTGCATGGGGGATTAAACATGGAGTTTTGGTCTGGTGGTTATAGAAACAAGGGCATGGAAACATCCCATGACAAGGAAGTTACAAGGTAGTGGCAAGACTGAAGCGGTTAAGGGAGTAATTGAGTAATAGAATAATGGTTTCCCAAAGATTCCAAGGCCGTTATACCATTATTCCCAGAACTTCCACTTTTCCATTTCTTCACTAACTCCACTACTGATAAGGACTTAATCGATACACTTTTTTCGCCTTATCTATATTTTCTTGTTATCTTTTTTTGTACTAATTTTATTATTTTTAATGCTTTTATAGGTAACATATATAGAATCCGAAGTTACAAGAATAAATAGCTAAATGGACATAAATATTGGTGCACCCTCAAATGTAATTTGTGGAACAAATAATACGGTGCTAGCAATTTCCTTAAAAAGTCTTTTAAGGATCTAGTATATCTATTTGCTAAAGATAGTCAATTAGTCCAGCCAAATCCAAGGAAGGTGTCAGACGGAATTGAAAGAAGAAAGAGTGATGAGGTTGGTGGTCTGACATGGTAAAGTGGTAAGAGCAGGTGGACGTGGCTTTATTAAAAAAGAGAAAGTGTGAAAGAAATCCAGATAAAAGAATGACGGAGATAGATTTGTGAGGTTGGCTGAAGTGGGACCGAGATAAGACAAAGTCTGACAAAGCTGGACAATAAGAAAAAAAAAAGTTGGTGAGACAACCAGCACGTGGGACAAAGAGGCTTGGCTTGTTCTCGGTTGTTGGGAGGTGCAAACTTTCCTTTTTGGAGACGGAACGGGAGAAAGGCGGAAAAGTGTTCTGTTGGAGAGAGTTTTTGGGATCGAGGAGAAGGGAGTTGAGGGAGAGAGAGGAAAGGGGATGCTAGGACGGAAATCAAGAGAGGGTTGGCGGATGAGATTGATTGGAGGAAGACTTTGGTTGGGAGTCGGAACTGTAAACAAAGACACAAAAAAGAAGACTCCATTGTTCAATTTGGGTTTAATCTTTTCCTCTTATTTTTTGTTATATGTTTTTATGTGTTTTGAGAAATCCATAGACATGACTCACTAATTTTGTAACTAGGGTTTTTTATTGAAACCACTTGAAGTTTAATTATGATTTAAATATGATTAGTTCTTGAATGCCATTTATTGATTTAATGATAATATAAGTTGTTGCTTCACCGGTTCTGTACAATAAAGTAACCTTTGTATATAATTGTTAGGATCATAAATATATTTGTATTATTATTTGATATTTCATGCTTGGGTTAAATCCTTTGATGGGGTATGCTTAGAATTGCAAGTATTAATTATTTGTGAACCTATAATTAGTTTCATATAATTTTTTCGCTAACGTAATTTGATGGTGTATGCTGAGAATTAGAGCTTTTGATGCGCCATGCTTAGGGTATCCTAGTGATATTTACAACTCTAACACATATATTAGGTGATGTAAATAGAACAGACAATATATAAATATTCAGGAGTTATGTTTCATTTCAGTAATTGGATAGAAATAGTGGTGGTTACTAAAAGCCCTGGTTACCTATTCTCCCAGTGCATTTATATTATTATTTTAGTTTATTTTTCATTTTTTATCTTTATTCTGGAAATCCAAAAAAAAACATCATTTCCGGTTAGTCAATTAAAGATATTGATTGCAGTATTTTCCCGCTCCTTGTGGGTTCGACCCGTATTTGTCGTTGTCTGCATTGTAGACGCTGTGCAATTACAGTTATTATAAATAGGTAATCTAAAAGCCTATCAATTTTTGGCGCCGCTGCCGAGGAGTGGTATGGAATATTGTAATTAGTATTTTTGATTTTCTAATCATAGTTTAGGTTTTATTTTATTTTGTATTTTATTTATTGTTTATTGTTTATTTTATTTTAGGATTTTTTTCCCTTTTTACTTGTTTTTTGTTTTAGTATTTTATTTTCAGGTACTTTTCTGAGGATGATGACTTATTCTCTGGAGATGTCATCTAAGATGACACTCGGGGAAATTATGTATGGGCCACAATATAGGGAAATTCTTGCTTATAATAGTCTCATGTATGGAAGTTTAAATCCACGTCAAAAAAAAAAAAAAAAAAATCGATATGGGTAGTTATGCAGATGAGTGTCAACCGCAACACCATAAGGTTGATTTTCACGTACGGTAAGTCGAGAATCACGTAAAACGATATATGAAAAGTATTATAAACACAGACCGCCTAGTTTGGATCAAAAATGGATCAGAGATTATATGTTGATGATGATCAGTTTTGTAGTGACTCTCTGTTCCAGACATAATATATAGATGACCCTATGGATGATTGTGTGGATGATTCGCCTAATTCCATAGATGAATCTATCTCACAAGATCATTTACCTGACTTAGAGGTTGTTTCTAGACCCTAGACTTCCAAAAGTTACCTAATTTAGGTTAGAATTGTGTGTTTCGAAAGTTTTGTTGGATTACTTTGCATCCAAGTACCCAGAGGACTTGCCTGTTCCTGACACAGTGCATGAACTGTTAGAATTAAAAATGGATTTGTTACTTAAAATTAATTTTGTTACTTAATATATCTTAAAGGGACCTAGGGTCACTAGTCCAAACTTGGGGTGGAAACAACAAAGCCATCCATTTTCACTTCTCAGTGAATGAGAAACCTTTGGTTTGTCCCATATTGGGCAAACCAAGGAGGAAGTTTATCCTTATTACCACAAACGTTCTATATAAGGAAAAAGAACTAGTGGATTGGATATGGACTTAGGAAATGGACTAGTGGGCAAATGCACACATGTGCGGTGCTTCGCACCGAAACACCGCGGGCTTGCAGAGCTTGCGTGTGCTTTTGCATGTGCTTTTGCGTGAGCCTTGGCGCGACCCTTGGCATGTGCCTGCGAGTGCATACGTGTACCCATCAAAGATCCAACGGTTTTATATTTTAAGTCTATACATTAAATATTTGACCGTTTTGTATTTATAAAATTAAATCAGGTTTAATAAACAAGATCTTTTAATTAAATATCTCGAATTAAATATGTTGAATTAAATGAATTTTTACCGTTTGAAAAATCAACAGTCTTCTTCTTCTATAAAAGAAAAACAAAAATCAGATTTTCACTCACCCAGTCGCAGCCACTGACCTGACGACTTTTCCCCTCTTCTTGTTTTGTATGCGCACTAGTTTATTTTTCATCTTCTTCTACTGTTAAGTTCACAACGGGCCAACGAGTTTTGCTAACTGGGTTGGTATCAGGTGGTTTTATCCTGGATTCGATTTGTCATCTCTAAAGGTATAGCAACACTTTTCTAAAGGTGTACCTGACAAATATCGAGTTAAGAGAAGTCTGTTGAACAGGCGACTCCATCTCTCTGTGTTTGTGTGATTGTATGAAATGTGTTATCTGTTCTAACCCTTAACTATTTTCAAGCTTCTGTTTGGTTTGTTCACTGTTACAGGAATATTCTCCAACATGAACCAATTGACACTTCCCCAATCCCAGTATTATCTCCATATTATGTTCTTTACGCACTCCCAGGTGTAGACAAAACTTGGTTTGGGGGTAATCCTCTATTTTTTGATAGTTTCAGTATCTCAACGTTGTCATAACATAAGTGTGAAACTGTCATTTGTAAATATTATATTTTGGGTTGATCCCCAGATTTCCAGGTTGTTAGTGTATGGGGATTCTTTTTGTACATTCAAATATGCATATTTTATTTTCTTGTTTTTATTTTCTTTTTAGAATTTTTGTTTATTTTTGTCTTTGGTGTTCCTTGTTACTACTATCGTTTGATATGTGTTACAGGGGATACTGTTTTTCTTACGTCAATCGGGTGAGACGTTCCAATCCATTTCCTTTGATTTATATTTGTTCCTCTTATTTATATTTATATTGCATACCCTTCTAGGTTGCACAGTTTGAAATATTGAGGTCAATTTTATATTTAAGTTTGGGGTAGAGTTTCAAAAATTTGATGCCAATAAGAAACTCCAAATTTTAGAAACTTGTGAACTATTCAAGATGACACTAACCATTCTAGGTAGATGGAATCAAACCTCTTGGTTGTAGGAGTTGAGGGACCCAACTAAATGGTCTATTCATAAAAGGAAAGAGCTCAGGTGTTAGAAATAACATAATAGTCGTCATTAAATCTAGGAGTCATCACCATATCACGTTCTGTTTTTATTTTTATAAATATTTGTGTTTCTCTAAGTGATTTTGTGGGTCACTAGTATTGCCTTGTTGTTGCCGCCAGAATGAAGTAGACTGAGTAAGTCAGATCAAGCCCTATTATTTTAATTGAACTTGACCACACAAAAAAAAATCAAGTATTGACACTTGGATAACAATATGTCTGTGTTCTCCCTATCTCCGTCACCTAAGCAAGCGTGGAACGCAAGATCCATGAGAATTATCATGTAATCTGCTGAAAAGGAGCATGCACTTGGATTCAAATGATCCAATCATGATGTTAATACATTCAAAATAAATAAATAAATAAAAATAATTGTATATATTCAATAAATCGACCAATGAGACCCTTGTATATACCATCTAAGTTGATACTATAATTAAGATTCAGACCAGTGGGTGTGTATCTCAATCCATTAGATTTTATCTTGGCACAATCAATCATACATATATTCTGGGAAATATCGTTCACCGTAGTCAACATGCGCACACTTATATCTCCATATCCATCTTCTTAATCTATTCATGTGATTGTAGTTTGTTAGATTCCAAGTATCGTGGTCCATTGTACGACTTTCTGAGTAGAGCTTTGTTTTCTTATAAATGAATTTTAGTACGCTTGAGTACAAACTCGTGCACAACAATTGGATTCAGAACAAGGTAATTCCTCCCATAGCCAAAGAATTTTGTAGCCAACTAAATAGCATGTTTAGTGTCTACTCTCAATCGTTCAAAAACAGCTAGAGTTTGGAGTAAAGGTTTTGTGGGTATATCTCTTGTAAACCCTCACGAGACAACACTCGTCCACTAGGGCTACCTAGGGGTTCAAAGGTTTGTTGCACACGCTAAGTGCAATCGTGATGCCTGCGACAGTGAGTTAGGATATTTTTTTCTAGATTAGATTTGCTCGAGGATTAGAAAAATATATATTTGGGGGTATTTGATAAGCACTTAATCGATACACTTTTGTCGCCTTATCTATTTTCTTGTTATTTTTTTTGTATTAATTCTATTATTTTTATGCTTTTATAGGTAACATATATAGAATCCGAAGTTACAAGAATAAACATCTAAATGGACATAAATGTTGGTGCACCCTCAACTGTAAGCTGCGGAACAAATAAATCGGTGCTAGCAATTTCCTTTAAAAGTCTTTTAAAGAGCTAGTATATCAATTTGCTAAAGATAGTCAATTAGCCCAGCCAAAGCCAAGGAAGGTGTCAGACGGAATTGAAAGAAGAAAGAATGAGATTGGTGGTCTGACATGGTATAGTGGTAAAAGGAGGTGGACGTGGCTCTATTAAAAAAGAGAAAGTGTGAAAGAAATCCAGATAAAAGAATGACGAATATAGAGTTGTAAGGTTGGCTGAAGTGGGACCGAGATAAGACAAAGTCTGACAAAGCTGGACAATAAGAAAAAAGTAAAAGTTGGTGAGATAAACAACACGTGGGAGAAAGATTCTTGGCTTGTTCTCGGTTGTTTGGGGGTGCAGACTTTACTTTTTGGAGACGGAACGAAGAAAGGCGGAAAAGTATTCTGTTGGAGAGAGTTTTTGGGATCGAGGAGAAGGGAGTTGAGGGAAAGAGAGGAAAGAGAAGGCTGAGACAGAAATCAAGAGAGGGTTGGCGACTGAGATTGATTGGAGGAAGACTTTGGTTGGGAGCCAGAACTATAAACAAAGACAGAAAGAAGAAGACTTCATTGCTAAATTTAGGTTTAATCTTTTCCTTTCTATTTTTTGTTATATTTTTTTATGGGTTTTGAGAAACCCATAGCCATGTCTCACTAATTTTGTAACTAGGTTTTTATGTTGAAACCACTTGAAGTTTAGGCCAATCGAATTTAATTGTTTGGTACAAACTGTTATGATTTGAATATGATCTGTTCTTGAATACCATTTATTGATTTAATGATAAAATAAGTTGTTGCTTCACCGGTTTTGTACAATAAACTAACATTTGCATATAATTATTGGGATCATAAATATATTTGTATTATTATTTGATATTACATGCTTTGGTTAAATCCTTTGATGTGGTATGCTTAGAATTGCAAGTATTATTTGTGAACCTATAATTAGTTTCGTATAACTCGCTAACGCAATTTGATGGTGTATACTGAGACTTAGAGATTTTGATGCACCATGCTTAGGGTATCCTAGTGATATTTGCGACTCTAATACATATAATATGTGATGTCAATAGAACGGACAATAGATAAATATTCAGGAGTTATGTTTCATTTCAGTAATTGAACAAAAATAGTGGTGGATACTAAAAACCCTGGTTACCGATTCTCTCAGTGCATTTATATTATTAATTTAGTTTATTTTTCTTGTTTTATATTTATTTTAAAAATCCAAAAAAAAAACATCATTTCTGGTTAGTCAATTAGAGATGTTGATTGCAGTATTTTTCCGCTCCATGTGGGTTCGGCCAGTAATTGCCGTTGTCTGCATTGTAGACGCCGTGCGATTGCGGTTATTATAAATATGTATTTTAAAATCATATCAACTACTTTACAAGGAAACGCGTGTATCCTCAACTATTATAAATAGGCTCCTTAGCCCATTCAGAAAACATATCAAGCTTATCATTCTCTCAAGCTTTGTTATTTTCTCAATAGTTCAGCATCTTTAGACGCAATTCAACACACAATTTCCTTCAACTTTCTTTGCTTCCCTCCCCTAAGATCAACCCATTTTCTCTCCTTGTGACCAAAGCAAGAAGGAACATCTACTATCGTGGTTTAGGCTTGTCCTTTTCGATTTTGATTTCCGAATTTAAAAAAAGTACTTCAACAGTACATTTTTTGCATATAATCAATTTTTAGGTACTAACACATGTATATTGGGGATGCCTCTTCATATCCAATAGACACATCCAAGATCCATCAATGGTGGCTTATGGGAAGGGACACATCTCTTCAATTTTGAATTGAATCTAATAGGTTTTCTAGAATAGATCGTGACCTTTCGCTAATATTGGAACTGGGTAGGTTTGCAAACCTCTGGCAAAAAGAAAAAATCAGACTATAGGGGTTTGCAAACTCTCCCCCATTCCAGAATTCAGATGTAAATTATTTGCAAACTGGGTTTGCAAACCTATAGAATAAATGTTGAAAATAACATTTTCCCCTATTTTCAAAAAAAAAAAAAGTAAAAAAAAATAAAAAACTTTAAAATCAGAGTGGTTGCATCACTCAAGTGACTACCTACGTACCCGAGTGGGATCAAGCCAACGTAGTTCAATCTAAGTTGAGAATAAATATCATCGTAGAAACCAATACATAAATGATAAGTATCTTTTGGATTTAAACCTTCACTTAAGAAATTCAAAGCTTTATCGAGGTTTTATGGTGAAACTAATCTTGAACCAAGTACCCTTTGTGATAAAACCGGAATCTCCACACATATTGATTTCATAGAATAGTGTGTTATGTAGCTAGCACGTTAATGGCCATGTGCTTAAATCCTGGATTCATGAGTCTTCTTTAGAGAACAGTTTTCTTCTCTTAAGAAACAACCTGATTTCCATACTCATATAGGTAAGTCTCTTCAGATGCTATACGATACATCTGTTAAGCAAATATAGGCTTATTAAGGATTTACATCCAATTTTTTTTTTTTGCAGAATCACAACACTAATAAGAAAATGGGAATTTTTAACTTAGTGCACCATAATCACTTCCGTAACTTGTTGGTACTCGTTGAACCTTGTTTATCCTTTTCAAAACATAGGTTGGGTTTCTTCTATAGGCGATCAACCTTCACAGACCCTAGTCTCATTTCCTTACACTTTATTGAAACCACTTCCTTTGGTAGACTCTTCGTAAATGGGTCTGCCAAGTTTTTACTTGTTTCAATATAGTAAACTGCAACTACCCCTCTCTTGAGTGATTGTCTTACCATTTGATGTCTAAGACTTGCATGTCTAGACTTTCCATTATAAGTCGTTAGAGACGTTATAGATCGTACCTTTATTATCACAATTAATCAAAACCACTGGGGATGGCTTCTTCTAAAGTGGGATTTCAACAAGTAAGTTTCTAAGCAATTCCGCCTCCTTACATGCATCGGCTAACACAATCAATTCTGACAACATAGTTGAATCAGAAATATAAGTCTGCTTTTTGGAACTCCAAGACACAACAACACCTCCTAATATGAATATTCATCCCCTACTAAACTTGGATTTGGATTCCATGTTATTCCAGGTAGCATCACTATATCCTTCTAATACAGCGGGATAAACTTGGTAGTGCAAACCATAGTCAATGGTTTTATTCACGTAAGCCAACACTCTTGAAACTGCTCTCCAGTGTTCAACTCATGGGTTACTTGAAAAACGACATAACATTCCTACTGCTTGGGCTATGTCCGGTCTTGTGCAACGCATAACATACGTAAGACTCCCAATAATACTAGAATACTCAACCGGTGGATGAGTACGTCCAGTATTCTTCATTAGCTGATACCAGGTTCTAGAGGAGTCGGGACTGGTTTGTTATCATAATGACCATACTTCTTGAGAAACTTCTCAATGTAATGAGGTTTGGTTAAAGCCAACTCATCTTCCTTTCTTAGGATTTTAATTCCTAAGAAGACACCAGCCTCTCCTAAGTCCTTCATATCAAAGTTAGAGTTAATAAACATCTTTGTTTCTTCTACACGAGATATGTCAGATTAAAAAATAAGCATATAATCAACATATAAACAGAGAATCGCATATCCAAAACTATCATGCTTATTATAAATACATTTATCAGCATCATTAACAACAAAACCATATGACAAAGCTACTTTGTCAAACTTCTCATGAAATTGCATGGGAGCTTGTTCAAACCATAAAGAGATTTTACCAACTTGCAAACCTTCTTTTCTTGGCCTGTCAATATGAAACCTTCATGTTGTTCCATATATATATATATATCTTTTTTTGTAAGTCACCATTTAGAAAAAGCAGTTTTGACGTCCATTTGATGTATATTTAACTTGTGAATAGATGCAAGTGCAATTAAATAACGAATAGATGAGATGCGAGCAACATGAGCATATGTATCAAAGTAGTCAATTCCATGTCTTTGTTTATAACTCTTAGCAACTAATCTGGCTTTAAACTTATCATTGGATCCATCAACATTCAATTTTCTCTTGAATACCCTTTTACATCATATAGGCTTGGCGCCAGAGGTGAATCACAAATTATCCAAGTATCGTTAGATAAAAGTGAATGCTTCTCATCATTGATAGACTTTTTCAGAAAAAAATCTCTGAACTCATAGGCTCAGCGTAAGTTTTAGGATCATCATCAACATGCATAACATATTTAATAACATTAAGAATTTCATTCTTATTTCTTTCTGCAAGATATGTTATGAAGTCTAGACCACAGTCTTTCTCTACTCTTTCTTTCTTACTCCTTCTAAGTTCAATTTCTTCAATAGGTACTAAATTATCTTCTATATCTTGAGTAGGAGCAGAATGTTCATCATTGTTATTAGTCTCCACAGGTTCTAGACTAGGTAATAATGGGTTTTATGTGGGTTGATTTTGGGAACCATTCCTATTCAAGTTCTCAAAAAATTCTACGTCTACAGATTCTATAATCTCAAAAGTGTCAAGTATTAAGGATCTATAAATAATACTGCTAAGTGAATATCTTACAAAAGCACTTTTGTAAGCCATATTTCCTAATTTTGGTCTTTTAGGACCAGGCTTCCTAACATATGCTAAACAACCCCATACTTTAAGTCTTTTCAAGTTTGGTTTTCTATTAAACCATAATTCATAAGGAGAAACATTCTTGTTTTTCAAAGGAACTCTATTCAAAATATAGCATGCGGATAGCATAGGTTCACCCCACAAAGGATTAGGCAAATTAGAACTAATAAGCATAGCATTAACCATCTCAACTAAAGTTTTATTTTTCCTTTCAGCAATACCATTTTGTTGAGGTGTATATGGCGCAATAAATTGATGAATTAAACCATGCTCTTGACAAAAGAATTTAAATTCATTAGGAAAATATTCACCACCACGATCAAAACGTAAAATCTTAATTTTCTGTCCTAATTGTGTCTCTACTTATGCTTTGTATATCTTAAACATATCAAAGAAATCATCCTTAGATTTCATCAAGTAAGTGTATGCATACCTAGTACAATCATCAATAAAAGTGACATAGTATTTGTTTCCACCACGAGTCATATGATTTTTTAGATCACCAACATCACTATATACTAATTCAAGCAAGGAAGAATTTCTAACTACAGACTTAAAAGATATTTTATGTATTTTTGCTTGCACACATATTTCACATTTAGAAATATTATCAAAATTGCAATCAGAAATTAATCCTAATTTTTTCATGTTTCTAAGAGAACCATAATTCACATGTCCTAATCTACAATGCCATAAATCAACAGAGTCAAAAATATAAGTACAACCATTATTTATTAAATTAAGCTTAACCATCCCATTACAAGCATATCCTTGTCCAACAAACTTACCGTTTTTGGACAATATCCACTTATCAGACTCATAAGTCACCTTGAATCCAGCCTTGTTAACAAGGTCTCCTGAGACAAGGTTTTTTATAATGTCAGGAACATGTAAACATTAGTAAGAGTAACAATCTTTCCCGAAGTAAGCGAGAGATCAAAAGTGCCTTTGCCAATTACTTTGCTACGTATGATATTTGCGGAACTAACTTTTTCTCTAGTAACCTGTTCGTATGTCTTGTAAAGATTTTTGTATTTACAGATATGAATGGTTGAACCACTATAGTACCAACATCCACTATTATTATTATCAGTAACAGCATTGGCGGCTTGCACTACTCTAACAAGTTTCTCATCCACCATATTTGCCTTATTTTTCTTTTGTTTCTTTTGTTGACGATAGTCACGAGCATAATGGTCGGGTTTCTTACAAAAGTAGCATTCAATATTCTCTTTATTCTTCTTGTTGGGATGTTGCTTCTTAAGCTGAGTATCATTCTTAGGTTTCAGAAAATTTTATGTCTTAGAAAATTCTACACTATTAACCTTAGAATGATTTTCAGTTTGCTGACTATCCTTAATTTCTCGTGTACGAGAGTCCTCTTACGAAGGTGATGCTGTAAACCTTCTAAGTCATAGTCAGTTTCAGCATGCTTAAGTTTCTTCTTGTAACCATTCCAAAAAGGGGGAAGACGAGAGATAATAACTCCACAAAATCAGGCACAAGTTCAATCCAGAATCCTTAAGATGATTAACAATGAGTAAAAGTTCACTGACCTGGGAAATAATTGACTTTCCATCAACCATTTTAAATTCCATGAAGTTGCAAATCAGGAATTTCTTGTTGCTTGCTTCATAAATCTTGTATTTGTTATCAAGTGTAGTCCATAATTCCTTTTCAGACGAAATACTTCAATGGGAATTTTAAACAATAGTCTCCAGGGCATTTAAAATATATGACCACGACACATGAAATCATCTTCCTGACGTTTCTTTCTTCTGGCCTTCAGTTCATCAGTGTCATTTTCTATTGGAGCAGGAATTTCCTCCAATCCGTCTCCAAGAATGTACCATAACTTGATGGTGATCAGTAAACAAATTCACAGTCTCTTGCTAACGAGTAAAATTCTCATCATCAAAATGCTTCAAGCGATTCAGAGTCTGGTTCATGACTTGTAGAGATTGAGCGGTACCATTTGAAGTTTCACCCTCCATTGTCGAAAATTATTATCTAAAACTGTTGGAAAAATTGGGCTCAAACTAGAGGATGAAAGACAAAGCAAACAATGGTGTACCCCTGACTTCAAGGATCTTTCAATTCTTTTAGACAATAATTCGACCTTTACCAAATTAATTGGCGATTACAATAGGTCTATGAATTATGCCTTCGGGATTCAATGAAGCCCTAACACCGTAATCGAATTCAAGGATTGTACTTCCTCGACCCGACCAAGAACATATTATATTTAAGATTCTGATGATGCTTAGAAAGAAGAAGAAAACAGATAAATTTGATGTTATATTAAAAAGGAGAACATCTTTGCTACTTACATGTGATTCATGTCTATTAGGGATGCCTCTTCATCTCCAATAGACACCTCCAAGAGCTATCAATGGTGGCTTATGGGAAGGGACAAATCTCTTTAATTTTGAAATGAATCTAATAGGTTTTCTAGAATAGATCGTGACCTTTCGCTAATAATAATCACTACACCATATGTCTATTTTGGAACGTTTGGTGTTTTGGGTTTGCAATATACGTTGCAAATATTTATGCGTTGCTTATGACAATATATTCGTTACTCTAAATCTCAGTATCAGAAATAAAAAAGAAAATAGGACATGTTTGCCTTTACTAAAATAGTTGAGGGCTTAAATGTCTATTGCAACCTTATTATCCTCACTTTCTCTAATATTTTCATTTTCTTATTTTGTTATCTCACATCGTCTCATCGAGTTCTCCTCTTATTTTTTCTCCTCTTTAAACCTAAATTGAGATCTGCAAATCAAACCGAGTTTACAAAAATCAAAACCTATCTCTTCTAAACCCTAGTCTCATAATCAAAACTCATCTTTCGGAAATTAAACCCAATCTTTCAATAACTCGAATTTAATATACCCTAGAAATCGTTTTCTTTTGTACAGTGAAATCATTCTGTAAAGTGTGCTTGCCTGAAGTTTATTTCTCTAGTGATGAACTAATTGATCCTGCAGGGTAGAACTTTTTACAGTCATAGATCCATTACCCTTGTCAGATTCAGTTTTTTTTTCCTTTTATTATCTTTTAAAGCCCTAGATTTATAATTCTTTTTCCTAAGTTTTTCTTAATCAAGAGATGGTGATAATTCAATTCTTAGCTTTCAATCTTTATTTTAGACTCTCACGCTGAGGCTATCACTTGCAAATCCTTATTTAGGTTTTGGAAATTTCGATATTGTTGTTTAAAGTTTCTTTATTGGTTTAGTTGTACACACTTGTACATCACAACTACTGAAGCTTAAGAGAGAATCAAATGAGATGATAGTTTATGGCAGGTTGCAGACCAACCATGAATTTTCTCACCATACCAAAGGTTGACTACTCCCTGCTCTAGGTTTGGGTGGGTTTGTTCAGTTTAGTTATAAAATTCTGTTTTTTTACTTCTCATTTGATTTGGGTATTCTTTGAAGTTGATTTTAGCATGGGTTTTGATTACAACTTTTTTTTTCCCTTTCTACTGTGTAGGTTTACTGATTTTTTACTTCTGTGCTTGATTGTAAATTGGGTTTTCGGTTAATTTGCTTAAGGTTACGGCGGGTATGTACCTTTAATGTGGGACTTTATGGTGTCATCCGTCACTCTTTCCTAATGTGCTAACAGTCATTAACCTTCAAATTATTAATTTTGGAGACCTGTTTCTGTAGACAACATTGTTTTCATTCATAGTAATTTATTTGCCGTGGACCATGGTCTTTCATGCGACTTGTTATCTAGTTGAATAACTGATTAACTAAATGAATTTATTAATGCGAACATATTCGGGAGCCACTTCTATTTCTTTAGCTGCATGTCTTATACATGCTTGTGTGGTCATTGAAAACATATCCTCGGTTGACACTAAGAGTACGGTACCGTAAAGCCGGAGTTTAATTGTAACAATAGTAGACTCAAGTTTCTTAGTATATGTTTTCTTCAATACAATTCCTTTCTCAGCTTATCCTTGATAGTAGTTCCATTTTTAGCTAATTCATGCTTAACAGTTCCTCACAAGAACTAATACTTTTGAAAACACTATGTTGAAGTTCACATCGCTCGAGACCATAGTGGAGAACATCTTTCTCTATTTCTCTTAGTTTTGTTGTGTCGTTCTGTTGTCTTCTAAGTTTCTTTAATTTATTCCTTATCTTGATACTCTTTCAGTCATATCTCAATTTCTTGTTTTACTATGTAATTTATTTTTAGTCTTAAACCAATCATTTTGTTTTTTATAGGTGGAGCTGTTCCTCTCATTTTCTGAAGCTTCTCAAGGCTGTCAGAAACAGCTGAAATTTAATGTGCCTGTTCTTAGCGATTTCTATAGCGAGTAAAAGTTGATGTGGCTTCGTGCTCTTCTAGTAATGTCGTAGCAATAAATTAGTCATTGGTTTCTTTAATGGGAATAACAACTGTTGAAGGTCAAATCTTTGTTAAGTCTGTTCTTGCCAAATCAGGAATGCCTCCATAACTACAATTTTCAGCCCACTGCATTTAGCTTGTGTACAATGTGTCTAGGCCTCCTATGTTTGGCTCGTGCGTTTTTAATTAATTCTTGTTTTTTTGTCTCTTCATGTTTTGTTTGTCACAGTCCATTTTCAGATGTTCCCAAAGAAACCAGTGGAGATCCTTAATGAAATTAGCTTTATCTTATGACGTGTTTCTGTCACTTTTTAACTTTAATGCAAGCTTTTCGTTTTCTCTTAAAGGGGATTTTGATGGACTTTTTGGATTGTCGAAGGAGTTCAACATCGAGACGTTGTCGACTGTTTATTAGGAATCATTGGTTAACTATAGGTAACTTACCCTTTTCTGTAGCACCACATGCGTGACATTGTCTCATTTTTTTTTGCATTTGGGTGCAACACTTAGGTAATTATAATTTTATTGATTGTTAAGTTTATTCAGTAACGACATGCTTTCACTGCTATGCTTATGTCAAAGTGATTTCTTATTTGCAACGAGTTTAGGTCTGGTCAGTAACACCTTAATTGGTAGCTCCTATAGAAAATTGTGGTCCTTACAATGATATTTCCTTATAGATACATATAGTCTAACTTATTTTTATGTTTTGTGTTTGTGCTGAACAGACTAAGTTAACCCCACGCACGAAGTGGTCCCTTAATCAAAGGAAGACAGTATAAATTATATGTATGTAATCTATGTCAGAATGAAAGAGCATTGTAAAATATTGGATTGGATATGTAGTCTGCTGGATTCTGTTATACTGAACGCTGAAAATTCAAAAAATAATTCTGAATTTTTTTTATTATTATTTCTGACTACATATTTTGCAACTTGTATAAATGTTCCTTTAACTAAATTATCTGTGGTTTTAATTAAATTAAGCAACATATACAGAGCTATTTAAACATCGTTTATATAAGTTGCTCTAATTAATTAAAGCAATTTTTATAAAAGTTGGATTTAATTGTAACGCTCTTTTGCAACGGATAGTGTTGAAATTCTGAAAGACGAAAATAAACGTGGCAAAACAGTGATTTTGATGTAGTGATTGGAACCGGGTAGTTTTGCAAACCCGGTTTGCGAATCTCTGGCAAAAAGAAAAAAAATCAGACTATAGGGTCTGGAAACCCTCCCCCATTCCAGAATTCAAACGTAAAAAGTTTGCAAACCGGGTTTACAAACCTATACAGTAAATGTTGAAAATATCCAACAATTTTCTGGTCCATAATAATGACTGAATTCAACAGAAGAGTGCCTCACATCATTTTATGGCCCGGTATACATTATGGGTTCTTATCTATTACTTTCTCCGTTTCTAAATGATATATTTATTTGATTAGCATAAAAAATAAAAAAACAATCATTAAAATTACCCTTTTTATGTTTTTATTATATTTATCTGTTGAGAAATATGTGGTTTCTTTGTGTTTAGATAATAAAAATAGAAAAGAAAAATAATCACATATAAATAAAGTAGTAATTTTATAATATTTAATTTTTTATCTATAAAAACAAATATATTTTTTTAATATATCCAAATATATTAATCTTCCCTGTCATCTTAAAATGGACAGTAAAAAGAAGAGACAACCCATAACCAAATAGGTTTTCCTTCGAGTCTTCTGCTGACATAAAATCCCCAAGGAATAGTCGATGAAGACCACAAATATTTTTCTTTTCCGCGCACGTTTTGCACGCATAGTGGAGTTGGCTGTTCTTTTCTACAACGAACACGTGACGTGACAACTTAATTGCATACCTGCCCAACTGCACACATGGGCGCATGTTAGTCAAGCCCTGGCTCATAATTTCGGGAACAAATTTGAACTATCCTTCTGTATTGTAAATTATGAAATGACGAAATTACACTTGCAAAACAAAATAACGATGAAAGAAGTATAAAGATCCATTTACCCTTGACGGTCAATGTTTGATTCAGTCAATAATAGAGGGGTTCATATATAATATCCACAACAAATAAGGGAGTGATTGAGTATAACAATAAAATAGTAAGAAAAACTCGTGACTTTATCCCTGCATTCAGAATTCTGAGAGAGGAGCTGAGCAGCAATGGAGATCTCAACCACTCTCTCACTAAAATCAATACCAATTGCTTCTTCATCGTCTACTTCAATATTATCATCTTCTAAATCACTGGTTTTTAATAATGGTGGGAGAAGTAATTTCATGAATAAGAAGAATAATTGCTTGGTTCTAAACAGAAGTAGTAAAGGATTCAATTGTAAATCTATGTTTGGTCTTGGTGTACCAGAAATTGTTGTTATTGCTGGTGTTGCTACTTTACTCTTTGGACCTAAGAAATTACCTGAGATTGGTAGGAGTTTTGGACAAACTTTTAAGAGCTTTCAACAGGTTAGTTAATTTCATCCACTTTTATGATTTTTTAAATTATCAATATATTTAGTTTTGATTCCTTTGAACGAATGAAAAACTTGATTTTGGTAGTATTGCATGAGAATTGAGCAGCGGAAGGTTTAGATATACTGTTTCTTGATTGTTTTAACCTTTGACTATCTTTGACTTTAGGTTGGACTTTGTGGCTGTTCATTTTTATGCAACTAAATTTTGCTGTAACTTAGATGTTAGTCGTTTCAGTGTTGTGAAGGCCATGATTTTGTTATTAACATCGGACTTCTCACATTTGTGTAGATCCTAGAGCAGTGAATTAATAGATTCTGTGATTAATGTCTACTTAGTTACCTATAGTAACTGTTGTTTATTTGGCAGGATATACCATGAAAATGACCAAACTCAAGTAGATTCCTGAACATTACTAAATATCGGATTCTAAAATTTATATGACGTTATGATGTGCTATGTATACCATGATAATGTACATGGTTTGAAAGTATTCCCTTAACTTTATGAGGAATACTTGGGTTTCGAATTTAATAAAGTAGTAAGAAGGTTAGACGAAAGTTACATTGCTGTTGATTGGTGTGAGGCTTTACTGCCTTCTAACCTTCTATTTTAAAGGCGTAATTCAAATTACTACCAAAATCCAACATTACTCCTCACAATTTGAAGGCATTTTTCACATCTTGTCGCTTAAAATTTTTCATGGCCCAAGCACTGCCATAGAGTTTGCTTTTGTTCCAAAATTGTACCGTGGAATCCTTAGAACTCTACTGGGAATGCATTTCACTCATCAGTTACACCCCATGCAAAAGATGGTTGGCTTGCTAGTTACTTCAAGAATGATTTGAAACAAGAATACTGTATTGCTGCCATAAAAATGCTACTATACTGTTACACTTATAGTTACATTTTCCTATTGTAGTTTTTGTGACTTCTTATGCCTTTTCCATGTACGATACCTGTGCCACAAGTGGTTGCTTTTTGAATTACATATGGAGGATGTATTTTTGGTTTGACTTAACGGTTCCTGAATAAGTTATCTGAGTTTTACTATGAAGAGCTTCTAAGATATGATAATTAGAGTTTAGGTTGGCAAAACCTTATGGATATCCGGCTTCTTTCCTAGACATGTTTTCTTATACAGTAATCGGTCCAACCTTCTATGACTTGGTTTATATAGTTGGTCCCTGAAAGTCACAGCCATAACCATATGTAGGAATTTGCAGTAATGTTATCTTGTAGGCAACTTTTTTAGTAGGCGGTGCTTCCGTATACAGCTATATTTGGATATGGCAGTTTCCCTCAGTGTTCTGCAATATTCATTAACCGAGTCCTCCAAAAATTGTTGTTTGTGGTTCTCGAAACTTGCATGATCATGGTATGTCATAATGTTCACTCAGAGACCAGAATTGACTATAACATATGGGTTCTGGCAAAGTAGTCTTTAAGCCCAATCTAAATGCATAGAAAACTTGTTTTGTTTTGTTTTCTTCCTCTTCCTGCTCCAAATTGAAATTATACATGTTTATCCATGTTATAGCGCTTGTACTTTCTACTCCTTATAAAAAAATCATAGAAATATTTTGTGACAGGCGTACGGCTCAGGCCATTTGACCTGCAAGATATTTGGACTATTAATATTTTTGAATGTTAACTGTTGTTTTAGGCTGCAAAAGAGTTCGAGACAGAGTTAAAAAAGGAACCGGAGACAGATATGCAGACGATTGAGGAGAAAGCGGCATCAGTGGGCGATGAGCAGGAAAAAAGTGGTGTCAAAGTCACAAGCACAATGGAGAACTAATCAGAGTGGACTATTCGTTCCTGACGCCTACTCTATTCTTCAATATATGAATAAGTTGATTGATTTTTGTTGTTCTATAGAAGTTACTAAAGATAGCGGTAGTATAATCTTATTTTAGTAGATCAACAATGTATTACTATTTAATTATACTTCCACGTTTGTTTAGCTTCAACCATTAGGCACCCAAAACATCAAAAAAAGGTTACAGTAATAAGTTTGTAATGAGAGGTTGAAATTACACTGTTTACCTTATTTTTCTCCAATGTTCAATCTCATCTTCTTACAGACCATCAATAACCAAGAAATTCAAACTACAGTGCTTCCTTAATTTGCACCCAGTAAGGGTAGATGAATTGTCACTGAATAGAGTGATCTGACTCTGAGTTTGCTTATTTAGTTCCACTTTTCTGCTTCTTGGGAATTATGTTCAAGTTCCTCGGTAGTCTTTTTAGCGATCAAGACATTTTTCCTTTCACTGTCCTATGTCATTTGAGTAAAGCTGCAGATTCTATGTTTTACCATAGACTTGCGTCTCACCCATGACCCAGTTGCCACTGATCAACAATTACTTTAGGAATCCTATTAAACCTCTAAGAGAATCTAGAGGTTTGATTGCAAGCTGATGCTTGCAGTTTTTCTTTATGGTTCTCAAATCGTTTCTGCCAATTTCCAAATCCAACATTCTCCCTCTCTGGACACAGGTAGGGAAGGCCGAAGGAACCCCAATATGACCACCCTGTAGGCTAATAACCTTCAACTATAGACTCAAAAGGCAAATCAAGTATGACACCTGATTACGAGTTGCTGCAAGGATTAACTTTACCAGCACCATTCCTAAACCGTTGAAAACAAATAAATAACTAAATAAGTATGGGGCAGATAAGATAGGTGTATATTACAATAACCTGTTTCAAACCTATAAAGCATATCCAAGTATCCAGCACCTAATAGGAGAAAAAAAAATCCCCATCACTAAAAGCTTAATGAATCTGAGTTATTATATCATATGCCCAGTTATTAACGTACATAATTCAGAACATGAAAAAGTGTACGCATGCAGAAAGGAACACAGTACGACTATCTCTAAAGCAAATAAGACAGCTCTCAAATTAAGATCGGACGGAACTATGAAAATGACAGATGAAGTTTTGCAAAATTGCATCCTATTAAACTACTTTAGAGTCTGGACCAACAAAAATTCCTGAGAGAATAACAAGAACTAATGTAAGCTCCATATGGTATGCGATACTCATTAAAGAAAAGATCATAACATATCCAGAACAACCTTCTTCTGTCATGTTGTTTCTTCTGGTTCTTCTTGACCCACATAAGTACCCGAATTAAGTGAAACTATGCTTCTCACATTAATTGTCGTATAATATGAGCACATTGGAGTACCATGAACCTTTAGAATTATGAAACTTCCATGCTCTGGGTCATAAACAAACAGATTAAAAGCATTCATATTCTCGAAAAGAATCTCACCGCTCTTGAAAGCAAATATTGGATTCAAAATACCGCATCCATCAATAGCTGTCTGTTGGTTTATGCTGAAAAGTTTCCTCCAAGAATTAGTCACCCCATGATCTTTCAGCACCCATACATCACTACCAGCCATGAGATGTTGGGAAACTAAGCAAAGGCATCCCCCCAACAAACCCAATGTTACATTGGACATATCTGAGTTCTGTGGTTTTAACACTTCTTGGATTCCCTCATCCCTGATATCAAAAGAAAAAATAGATTCAGATCCCTGTAACTCATTAACATGAGTTGCTATCCAATGCAGAGCTCCATTAACAAACACACCAGGTCGTCGTCCAACAAAAAATCCATAAGGCATGTGTTGAACCCACCTCCATGAATTTGATGTTAAAGTATAGACACTAATTTCAGAACCATGAGGACCAAGGTCCATGACTTTGACCACCTTGTAATCCTCAGTGTTGCAATCATAAACAAATCCATATGTGATTAAATGGAGGATTGGTATCTCAGATGATAAAGGACATGTGAACTCTACTGTCTCCGTTGGCAGTTTCTTGTATTCCCTAGTCGATGGGTTCCAAAGCCCGTTGAAAAGAGAATCGCCAGAAGAAATCTCTAAGAAAAGCAAGCCATTACAAGAAGCCTCAACAACAGCATAACGAAAATGACTTAAAGATTTAAAGGGAAAGTCAATTTCAACAACATCATCATCTGTCAATGTAAATGAAGACTTTTTCCGATAATCACTAGAGTACATATGTTCAGCATTTGATCTAATAATGAAACTGACATCCTCATTTTCAATGGCACGACTAAGGTGCATTTTAACAAACTGAGGGGTTCTGAGCAACTTATCCCATGGTTTGCAAACACACCTGAATCTTAAGATGGACTTCACTTCTAACCCTGAGAGAATGTTGATGATGATGTCTACTGGTAAGCTTGACATTGCTGCTACCACTTTTTCTAGAATAAGAAACAGAAAGAATAATAGTAGGGTTTGGTATGAAAAAAGATAAGAACTGGTAAGAAATGTAGAGAATATAAGGTTTCGACTCCTTGAATTTAGGGAATGCTCTAGACCTATTTCATAAATGCACAAACTGGCAAATAAATTGATGTCTATCTTTCCCTCATTACTTGTATGGGTGTCACCAGATGGCTTTTGTATATGGAAACTGTCCTAGATATCATAACCTAGACGCAGCGAATCTGTTCTCCATACACCAACTAAATTGATTGGTTTAGTCTGGCTTAACCTTTCTTAGGTCCACTAGTTATTACGGCTAGTGTAGATGACTTCTCAACCTGTAAATCTCTTACAATGTTTTCTTTAAAGCTAAAACAACACTAGTTTTCTATCCGATGGAGTTGGAAATTTCAACATTGATCTTTGAAATTCAGTGACTTCTCGCCGAACTTTCGTCTTCAGGTACTCTAAAGGCGTGTATTTATAATTGTTCAATTCAGGATTTATCTTAGATTCTTTTAATTCGTAACCAACTACTAACGAAGTTAACTGCAGGATTTAACGAGAAACAGGAACAGGTAAATTCAAAAAAAGCACACAACCGGACACATATAATTCACACTGATTGCCTGTACAGATGAATTTAGACATACACTTAGATAGAAACTACTTAGTAATCAAAATATGACGCCGTATTAGTTAAGAATAGTATGGAAACATTAAGTAATTCCATTCCATATTATTTTAAGGGAAACCAATAGGCGCCTTCTGCCTAGCAAGATATATTTGCAATTTTATTTATGCATGCCATAATGCAAAATCATATACCATAAAAATGCAGAATCATACATCATTAAATGCAGAATCAAAAATTTACCTCCAGCCAATAACTTTGGTTTTTAGAAACATCTTTTAGTGTTTTTATTCTTTTGTTCTTTAGATTCCTCTGTTAGTTCTACATCCATATAACCATAAGTACCCGAGTTTAATGAAACAAGGATACCTTACATATGGTACTATATCCGATCTGATATTGTTTCCATTAGAACATGGTGTCGTGTATGCTCATGAAAGTACAAAAACATCATTCGATTGCATTTTAAATTTGTGAAAAGATCAGAAGTTTGTTCATAGACATACAAAACACTGAATATAACAGGTGATATATATTACTTGAATTTATAAATGCTTTACCTCCTTTTCATAAATGCTGCCTCTTGTTTATTCTCCTGTGCATTTTCTTTTGTTCTATTACTTCCTCTCTTTTTTCTTGACCCACATATGTACCTGAATTAAGTGACACTAAGCAACCAACATAAGGTGTAATCCTAAGCATTTGCAGGTCAAAATCAATTACATCATTTTCATGATTTGGGTCATATGAAAGTAGACCAGAATGGTAATTTTGATCTAATAGAACCACACCATTCTTGATAAATAGTACAGGCATCAAATAAAATGAGTCAAGAATCGTCTGTTGAGTTATGCTGACAAGCTTAGCCCAAGAATGTCTCACCCCATATTGCTTCATCACCCATACATCAGTGCGAACCTTATGATGATGAGTAAGTATGCAAAGACATCTTCCAGAAACACACAAACTAATCTGGTGTTTATCATCAAAAATTTCTACTCGCGGTGGTGGTAGCGGTACTTCCATGAAACTCTCACTTTCAATATGTAAAGAAATAATTGAATGGAGCTGCGCGGAAGATTTGCAAGCACTCCAATGTAAAGTTGTATTAACAAGTATACCATGTGGTTCTTGACAGGCAATGTTATAAGGAATGTTGGCAATCGATCTCCATGCATTGGCCCTAATGTATAGACCTGGACCTTGGAACCATAGCAATTGAGGTCCACAATTCTCACCAACTTATAATTTTTGATGTTGCAGTCGTAACCAAATTCATAAGAGATTCTGTGTCCACGGATGCTCATCTGCATAAACTCCGTTGTCTGAGCCAATAAATGATTCGGAAATTCGATTGGTGGTGCTGGTATTTCATTATATTCACCGGTACATGGGTTCCAAAGGCAAATCAAAGTTTTCGGATTTCCTTTTCCTAAGGAAAACAAACCATCACAAAACGCCAAAATTCTAACATTTGATTCAGAAGATTTCAGTGGGTGATGAATCTGTATAGCTTTATCAAACAATTCTTTAAAGATAATGTATGGAGTACATTTCTTTGCCATCACTCAGCATGAAATTGAGGTGATTGTTTTCATTAGAACGATTAAGGTGCTTTCGAGTAAAATCAGGGCTTTTGAATAACTCACGCTTGCATACACACCTGAATCTTAAGATAGACTTCACCGGTAAGCATGAGAGTATGTTGATTATCATCTCTTCTGGGAGCCTGGTTGTCATTGCTGACCTTGTGTGTAAAATATGAGAAAGAGAGAGAATTATGTATTGTGAAGGGTATCAACTGGTTCTTGATTCTTATACAAAATTAGGTTTACACATAAACAATTTTGAGGGTTTCAAACTTGAATTGAAAGCTGTTGATGATTATAGCATCTTTAGACTAGGGGGAAGACTCGCGTAAATCTAAAGCTAATGTCTTTGTTTTTCTTGTTTGACTTTTTTTACACTCATATAAGCCAGAAGACCGCTGCCACGGCAGGACCGACTAAAAAAACCGCATTTTTTAGGGCGACCCAAAAAAAAATTAGGGCGATTAATTTATACTCATCGAAGTGGCTATGTGATAGCCTAATGGTAGGTAAAAATATCTATATACCCTTTCATTAACCAAAAAAATACTTATATATCCTTTCACTAATAAAAGTATAAAAATCTAAACTGATTAGTTTTTTCTTCTCTACCAATTAGCTTCTTCTTCTCATCTTCTTCTCTTCTTCTTCTCTTCTTTTCTAACTACCCATTGTGCCTAAACCAATTCATTGTATCATCGTAAACCAATTCATCATCGTAATTACAATCTAAAGATGGCTCGACAAAATTGACCAAATTTTGCTAAGAGAATAAGAAATAAAGAGATCGTTGAAGAACATAGTGAAGAAGATGAAGAACACGAACAACATGAAGATGATTATCTAGATACGGAGTCTGATTCCGACAATCATCCTCTCCAGCACCATCTAATGGCTCCAATAAGGTAAGGGTTTACCATTATTTGTGTTTATTTTGCTTCAATTGAATGAAATCGTCAATAAAATTTCAAGGGTTTTCGGTTATTTTTCATAATCGGAGGTTTAGTGATATGTTTTATCTACCGATTATGGTCGTGTTCTTCATTCCTCAAGAACATCGACCATAATCGGTAGTAATATTTAGTCATTAACTACCGATTGTATTCTTGTACCAAAATTTAGGCTTAATCGCTAGTTTCGTATAGGTTTAAACTCCCAATTATAAAAGTTAGTGATTCCTTAAAAACATACTACATAATCGGTAGGTAGATTTAGTCATTAATTACCGATTGTCTTCCTGTACCAAAATTTATGCTTAATAGGTAGTTATTTTTTTTTTTAAATTACTGATTATGTTAGATGGTTTCAATCGGTAGATAGGTTATGTATTTGACTTCCGATTGTATTAATCGTTTGTTATTGTGTTTACTTGACTACCGGTATGTGTGTCCATAGCTTAGAGTTTTCTCTCTCAATTTTTATGCATAATCGGTAGATAATGTAGATCCCGAGCTACCGATTATGCACAATCGGTTGTTAATTTGTTTAATTGACT
>JAJJMC010003991.1:9098817-9195547 GCA_023531435.1 Papaver californicum
TTGGAAATTTGATAATTTTTTCAATTTTGAATTTGGGGCAACATATACAATCGGTAGTCTAAGAAATTTGTTTACTACCTATTATACTTGTTGAGTACAATCGGTAGTAAATACAATTTTTTAGACCGCCGATTATGGATTATGAAAATTTTTAAACTACCGATTACAAAGTGCAAATTTTTTTAAGTTTAATTCAATTATGGATACAATCGGTAGATATGGGATTTTACAAACTACCGATTCTAAATCAATAGATAAAAAATTTCACCAACTGTCGATTGTTTAATCATTAGTAATCATTCTTCACGATACTACCAATTATACTCTAATTTTGGCACATACGTGTGTAATAGGTAGATATGGTACTTCATTATCTACCATTATGGGACGTCCATGGTATTAAATGCATGCAAAAATGAATTTTTTTTTGTTAACGATCACAAAACATTGCATTAATATTTGTCTATACCCAATGTTCAAAATCACATAATCAACTAAACTACTCACCATCCTCGGTAAAATCAATTGGGTCCTTGACAAAGTTTGTTAAACAATCCCAACGCTCCATGTTGGACTCGTATTGCTTCAACCACTCCTCACAATGGTTAGTTGGGAAGTAATCCGACCACCTACTCAATGGAGGTAATGGACAATCATCCGTTAACCTTAAACCGATAAAATGATTGCTATTAACCCATGCCATAATGATTCGTCTATCCTTGACCGACTCATCACACACCTTCCTTGTGGGTGTAAATGTAACACTCACTCCTAAGGAAGGAGGACAAAAACAATGTACCACGTAATTCAATACAACCGCTAAAAGATATCCACATTTCGGCATTACCATCCAATACTTGGATCCGATTGTCTTCAATCCGTTTCGGTATTTTACACGAGTATGTAACTCTTTGAACTCTTGTTCTCTAACACGTCTATCTCCTTCTCTCATCATTTCAATATAGAATTCCTTATCCTCCAATAATTGGGCGGGCATCTTATTTCTTAAATATTGCCATTGGGTGATATTCTCGGTAACACCCTCACTAAAGTCTCATATTTGATCCGAAGCAACGTGAAAACCACAGTTGTCATCCCCATCGACATCTTCGGTGGATAAAACAAATGGTATAATGATTTGAGGGAGTTGTTCCAAATACTCATTTTATATTGTATACGTACCTCGATTTGGTCTTCCGTGTATAGGTTGGGTTTGACTTAGTTGAGAAAGAATCGTAAAGACCTTAGGTTTGACTTGTCGTGAGCTTGGTCCACCTTGATCCTTCCTTGTATGGCCCCTTTTTCTTAGAGCCGGCACATCCTCATACTCAACTTCAGTATGTTCATGCCTAGAAAGCTCTCATTGACTAGATAATCATTCCTTCAACTCTTTTCTTTGAATTGACCTTGGCTTTTTGGTATTCGGCCTAACCATCGCCTTTCCTTTCATTGGTTCTTCAACAACCTTTAGACAAGGGTGAAGGGATTCTTCTAAATGGTGCATCAATATTTGCTTTTGTGTCCCATTTGACGTAGAGTAACGCTCGAGTATTCGTGCAAACATTTCCATCTCCACGAATGACGCACCATCAACCACCGGGGTGCTTGGAATGAAAGTTAATTGCTTCCAAAAAGGATGAATATCATTAATGTCAATCACTTCAATATACCTTCCAAGCATGTGACGACACGGGAGTCAAATACCCATCATCGTCTTGCAATTGCAAACCGTAGTCTCATCATCGTGATCTCTGTACAACTCCAATTGTTGTATCATGAAATTTATTACCCACCAAGAAACTTTGTAAACTATACCCCTTAGAAGATTTTTATGTTTTAAATATGCCAACATGAATCTATGCCGACTTTTTTCCATTGAACCATAAATCTTAGTGAGGTCATGATTGGTGAACTCATGGATTGCTTCTTGGACCGACACAACCCCATTTTGACTACCGACTAATATTTTCTTTAATTGTCCATGGGACCCCTCTGCAATGCTTGTTTCCTCGTTCTTGAAGTTTCGATATTTATATGTCTATGCAAACACAAACTTATCCTTATGCGGTCCTGATAAGCGTATAATTCATACATTTTTACCGCCTAATTTATATTTTTTAGTACTTTGAATTATATCAATTTTACTATTTTTATGTGTTTATAGACGGTACACCGAAATCCGAGTTACTAGCTAAATACAACTAAACGGACAAAATTGTATCAAATGGCATCATTGGAGTGGAATGTGAATTGGTCCGGAGGCATGTCGAAGTGCTGAATTCGCACGTTGGCTAAAAGGTTGACTAACACGTGAAGTGGAGCAAAGAAGGGGTGGCGTCTGCTTTTGGTGTAGATAGAGAAAGAAGGTTGGATATGTGGGTCCAGCCAACACGTGAGGAGAAAGTGAAGCATAGCCTTATTTCCTTGTGACCCAAAAGAAAAGAAAAATATGATGGAGACATGACACAAGATGGAGAAGTGTAGGAGGTATAACACGTGAGTGTTGGCTAGAGATTGTGACGTGAGAGAGGGGGAAAGACAAAGAGAAAAGAAATGACGGTTAGACTTTTATTAGGTTTGTTTTTCTTTTGAGGTTCGGTTAGAGGTTGTACGGTAGAGTTTGAAGAAAAAAGAAAAGGCTGTTGGAGAAGTGGGGCCTGGTGGTGTCACATGACAAAAGAAGAATGGTGTTAGAAATAGTATAAAAGAGAGAGGTAGGCGTAGGCTCTAGTTAGACTTCTTTTAGGGTTTTCTCTTTAGGTTTTCTTTTAGGTAGTAGGCAGGAGAGAAGCGAGGGTTAGTGGAAGGCGGAAGAGGTACCTAGGACTGAAAATTGAGAGGGGAAGAAGGGAGACAGGAACTGAGGTGAGACAGTAGATAGAGGGTCTGATTGAGAAAGTGAGAAGCTAGAAAGAGAAGAAATCAGGCGGAGAGAAGAGACTGTACGCGGAGGAAGAAGTTTGGGTTAGTGTTGACGGAGTACAGTGGAGATTTGTCTTGTTCTGGAGCACACAGGAAAAGAGTTTGGTTTAATCTTTTTACTCTCTACTCTTCTTAATTATTTTTATGGGTTTTGAGAAACCCAATCCTATGTCATGCTAATTAATTTTGTAACTAGGTTTTTTTGGTAGAAACCAATTTGATTATGGAAAATTTATAAATAAACTGTTTAAATGTTTAGTAATTTATCTTCATCGTTATCTTGATTAATTATTGCATAAATAGTAGATTTGATCATATATGCTTTCCGTTTGATATGCCGTGCTTGGATTAGAATCTTAGACGGTATATGCAATCAGTTAGATATTTGATTCTTTAAAACTATATATTGGTTGGAGAAGTGGGGCCTGGTGGTGTCACATGACAAAAAAAGAGTGGTGTTAGAAATAGTATAAAAGAGAGAGGCAAGCGTAGTCTCTAGTTAGACTTCTTTTAGGGTTTTCTCTTTAGGTTTTCTTTTAGGTAGTAGGAAGGAGAGAAGCGAGGGTTAGCGTAAGGCGGAAGAGGTACCTAGGACTGACAATTGAGATGGGAAGAAGGGAGACAGGAACTGAGGTGAGACAGTAGAGAGAGGTTTGGAGAAAATTTACAAAATATAAAATTTGTAGACAGAAACTGACTTGAGACAATGTAATCGGTAGATAACGATATACCATATACTACCGATTATAAAGTTCGCAAAATTTAAAATTTGTAGGTTTGGAGAAATTCATTTTTGGGGCGACAAATATAATCGGTAGATAATAAGTATTCCTAAACTATCAATTATGCAAACAAAAATTCGAACAAAATTCAATTTGGGGATTTTGTATAATCGGTCGTAAGTAATCTTCACGAGACTACCGATTATACTATAAATTTTGCACAATAGTGTATAATCGGTAGATATGGTACTCCATTATCTACCGATTCTGGGACGTCAATTGCATTAAATACATGCAAAAATGATTTTTTTTTTGTTAACGATCACATACAAACTCATACAAAGTGGGTTTTTGAGCTTCTTAACACAATACCTGATTGTTTGATGCATTATTATTTTCATTTTGATGTGATTCATCATTTTATCTCGCTAAATCGCCGTCTAGGTTTTCTTCCGCACCAATCCCAAATCGTCATCTCTAAACGTTATTGAACCTTCAATAATATGTTCTTCATGATGTTTCTCACCTTCTTCCTCATACTCATCCATGTTTGTCATTGATTTTAGGTAAAACCTGATTCCCCAAACTTCTTCTTCTTCTTCTTCTTCCTCTCTAACACACTCTCTATTTCTTTTCTAAAACTATAACTCAAATATTTTTCTAACACTAACTATAACCAAAATTAAGTAACTAATTAACAAAAATTAATTAACTAATTAATCAACATTATTACTAATTAAACAAGGATAAATTAACCATTAAAGAAAATATATGGATAAGGGGTGTGCTGATATTACTTCTTAGTGACCTTATTTTGTTTTATTAGTCGTCCCAAATTCTTTTTGGATCGCCCTCAAAAACGCTAGGTAAAAAAAGACATGACCAAGCACAAAAACGTAATATCGATGGTGTATCAATTGTAAGTCTGCAACAGAAAGTCACAGACTCACAATGAAAACAAGTTGCTAAGTTGCACAAATATCGGCCGAAAAACTGTAGTCGTGATAGACGCATTTTGTGTGTCTAATTTGTTCCCAATTTGTATATTGTTAAAGCTCGATTGTGTACTAATTGTGTCATTTTATGTAATTGTAGGTATTTTTGGAGAATTAATAAATGCGGAAAAAGTTGGCTAAAAAGTGCTAAAAACACCCCATCAAAAGTGTTAATGGCACCCAAGAAATTGTTAAAGGCACCCTTGGATTTGATAAAGGCACCCAACAATATGTTCAGGGCACCCACCTTTTGAAATTCAAAATTGAATTTTGGAGGGAAAAGAAATCTATTCATCTGCATGCATTTTGATTCGAATTTTGGAAGAGATTTTAAGGCTTTTAAGACAATATATCTTCGTGTCTTAATGAGGAAGAGCTTTGAAAGTTTGGGATACTAAGAATCAACAGGATGTGCTCGTGAGATATTCTCCCACGTAAAAAGAAGAGAAAAAAAATCTCGGAATAATACTCGATAATTTGATTTGATTTTACGACAGTTATTCGCTAGATCACATCTTGTTTGATTTAGCACCAATATACTCGAGTAAGGAAACAACACATAATCGAATCAGACCGAAAATTAAAGAGAAAATATTCCCGTGAAATATTCATTGAATACAAAGAATTTTTGGAATATTCGAGAAGATTTGAAGGTTGAAGGCTGTTCTGGTATAAATAGAGAAGCTAAAGAAAACATCCGGGGGGTCTGGAGAGACCAAAAGCTCATAATCAAGAATCAGAAATTCTGCTCGTGATGATCATGATGAAGAAGATGAAGAAAATATTGCCAAAAGTTTAAATAAATCGTTGCCGTAGCTGTGTATCCCCGTCGCCTATTCTTTTGAAGTTAGCTCTTTTGTAACAACTAGCAACAATATATTTTCTTCTTTGTAACATTTATATCCGTAGCAAACTTTCTGTGTCAATAATTTTTCCTCTTGTAAACACCTTTTTGAGCCATGAATGAGTATTTTGAGAATGTTTTCAACATGAGGAGCTAAACCCCATTTGCTGAGGTGACGGAGGAAGCCATTGTTTCAATAAAAGTGGTACATTTCTATTTTTAATTAATTTTTGCCATTTTTTTATGATTATCTGCCTTGATTAAATGATTTTTATAAAGCAGTTGTGATTTCGTTAGATGGTATATGCTTTGCCTAGGGTTTAGATATTCCATGCTTTTGTTATACAATTGTTATTCTAGAAATCTACTTATTGCAATATTTTAGAATCATAAACGAAAGAATTGCATGAATATTGAGTAGATTGAATCACCTTAATTGGTTAATGGTGAAATGATAACCTCAGTAATTTGTGAATATCATTTTCATCTTTTGTCGAAGGAATTCAATCAAGGCCCGTCAATGGAGGAATGCTATTGCTCTCCCAACCCATATTTGTAGTTTTAAAAAAATTAGTTTATTAAAATCTAAATTCATTCTTCACAAGTTCGAGAGAACGACACTCTATTTACCACAATCTACAATCACATCAAGTCGCACTTATTATTTAGCGTGTGAATAAGAATAATCAATCCAAAATCTAGATAAATGACATTTACAAAACAATCTAACATAATTAAGAACGTTATTATGCTAGACTAAATGAGCAGTGAAAGGAACGACGAGTATAAATAGGAGCTTTAACTTATTAAAGGGTCTTTCCCCATTGAGCAATGGGGGAATGTCCATGTTACTTTGGTAAATACTATCTTCAGGAAAAGTGTTACTATCATATTTTTATTTTTACCTATTTTTAGGCCAAAATAAAAAAATAATAGTAACACTTTTGCTGAAACGAAGAGAATATTACTTAAAATTTTTTGTGAGAATACATATCTTAAGGAACGTTAGGGGTGAATACATAAGGTTTATAAATTAATTTTTTACTTTAGCAAAAAAAAAGTTTTTGATGAAATTTTAACAGATATAACTTACTGTAGTTTTTTCTAAATCAGTTTTTTAGATACATATGATCTTTGAATTCCACCATTGACTCCTCCAACTCCATCCTTAGGTCCCTCCATGCCAAACGCACCCTAAGCTCTCTTTCTACGAGTAGTAGAAAATGGACCACTTATCCTAACATGTTACTCCATAAAAATTGTTTCCGACTCATAGAACATCAAATTCGATATCCCAACTATTACTTATGTTCCACATGTTGCAAGAACTCATGCATGATAAATGGGTGTAAATAAATTAGAAAATGATAAGGATACTATGGTAATTAGACTAATATAAAATAAAAAACCATAAAAAGAAAACTAAATCTCTTTCACCGTCCCCCTGTCTCTTTCTCTGCATTTTTTTCTCAAACTAAAACCCTACTCAAACCCAAATCTCTTATCTTCAAATCTCACCAAGATGCCGGCCATGATTGTACTAATTATCTCTCTGACATATTCACTCATTTAGATTGGTTATTTAGTGAATCCCTAGCAACCTTACAACAATTGCATAAAACAAATATTTCACAAGGGAAAGCACAACTGCTGAAAAATACTAGTGTGTATAGTGCTCTTAGTTTCTTATCATGTTGATTATAAGTGTGGGTTTTAGGGATATTTGAGATTTGGGTAACAAATTAATGTTCAAGTGAAATGGTTATATTATCAGTTGCGTTTTGGGTTCGATTGTTAGAAGAGAATGTTAAGAAAAAAACGGCAACAACAACTGGGTGGATGATAATGGTTGCACAACCTACTACTCTGCACAAGTAAGTTCGATTATTTTAAAAAAAATAATGGGTGATTATCTGTATGGTGAAGAGAAGAAATAGATTTGAAAAGACTGGTGACTCAGTGATCCGGCCAATGAGTCAATCATCTAGATGAGTTGGGTGCCAACAACTGGGGCGAAAAAAAAAGACAAGAGGTGAGTTGAACTGGATCCGGGTCTGACCCGTATACCGTCATCTTCTTCACCCGATTTTCTGCTACTATAACAGTAAAAAAAATAAATAAATTCGCTACTGCAATCAATCTATTGATGACAAGCTACTACGATTTCTTATCTTCTACTTATTATTGGTTTGTTCGTTTTATTTGTATCAAACTAAAGTATCAAAGCTTTAATGCGGTCAAGTTTATAAAATTGACAATTTTTCTTTTTTGTAGTTTGAAGAAGAAATCGATCGAATCCGATCGATCTAATGAAGATTCTTAAGAACTTTGAACTATGATGTATAATTATATTTGAAGGAAATTTGTAATCAGTTTGTTTGATTATCTCAGATTTAAGTTCAATTTCATAAAATTGTAAAAATAAAAAATCTAATTTGAATTTTCTCGGACATTTATTGTAACTGACATGCTGCAGATTTCCCATCATATAGAAGGCCTCCATTTGGGTCGGCCAAATATGGTTTTTCTTATTTTCCATCCCTTCACAGTTTCTAAAAGTAATCTATTTTTCAATTCTTATTTTCTATGTACCACTTACAAAAATCAAATCAATCTAGACTATAACTATTATCATTTTTGACTTCTTCTTCGATAATCTCCCATGTTCATTAAACAAAACCTTTGAAAAACCTTAATAAACCATTGAAACCCTATGTTAAATTTTTATTTAATTATTATAGTATATATATATATATATATATATATATATATATATATATATTCCTTTTTTATCATTTAATTCGTTGTGACGTATATGAATTAATCCAACTATTAATTGGTGTTTCATTATGAAAAATTAAGTTATTGAAAATCTAGGGAACAAACCCTAGATGAATCGACGAATATCCAAGCAGATTACCTTAATTCAATTGAAAACATATACTGTGAACAAGGTTTAGAGGTTAGTAAGTAACCTAATTATTCTAATTATTCTAATTATTTACCAATATTTAATAAAATAATATTTATTTTCAGAAGAACTGGTCAGTCTATTTTGGACGGCTATAAAAGTTTGAGTCGTCTGGGTATGGACGACTATAAGCGTTTATGGTCGTCCGGTAACTGGTGACTATATACCCTCACAATCGTTCGGTTTTGGTCGACTGTGGGCCGTCATAGTCGTCTGAATCTGGACTACCACCATTTCAATGTTTTTGATTTATCCTGACTTGATTTTTCTATCAATTTTTACGTCGTACAGTTGTCCATCGTTCAACCACATGTTGAATCGACTGAAGAAGCTATCTGTGATGAAGAAAGAGAGGATGTGGCTATTTTTTATATCATGGACCAGCATAATATGGAGGAATCACAACCAATCAATGTTTTATAGTGATATATCAATTATTTTTGGTCATTTTGTAATGGTGATGTTGATATATTTTTTGTTTGTTGTGTGTGGACATTTGAATCAAAAGAAAACGTTATAGAATGGAGTCACGAGATCGGTAGTCAAAACAATGTAGTTGTTGTGATTGCAAAGGTGGTGAATAAGAATGAGAATCAAGGTGGAAAGGGTTCCGCAATTGTATTTGGATACGAAAGAGGTGGGGAATATAGGAAACGCAACTATATAGTGAGAACTTCGAAATGTAGGAAAGGAACTGCCAGAAAAAAATGTAAATGTCCCTTTAAGTTGCGGTCGACATGTGTAGCCGATTCAAAATGGAATCTGGTTGTTAAAGATGGACACCATAACCATACTCATGCAGATACACTTTTGGGGCATTCTTACGCTGGTAGACTATCTGAGGTTGTTATAAAATTCTACAAGCACGCTTGCCACCTAGAAAAATTCTCATTTCTTTGAAGGAAAATTTTAAAAAGAATCTTTCAACTTGAAGACCATCGACAATTGCATACAAAAGCATAGGATTTCTAAAGGTGTGGGAAGAACTAGGATGCAACTACTTTATAAGTATCTGGATGATGCCCATTATTAACATATAATAGGCAAAATCCCGATACAAGTGAGGTGATTGATATCTTTTGGGCACATCCTAAATCCACAGTATGTGCTCGGTGTTTTCCTTCGGTCGTGATTATTGATTGTACATACAATACAAACTGATGGAAAATGCCTTTGTTTCATGTAGCGGGTATGACATCTATGGGTACAACATTGTCTATTTCTTTTGCATTTATGAGCTCCAAGCTGACAAATAACTACGAATAGGCCTTGCAACATCAGAGATCACTTTACTCTCCAACAAACTTACCATCTGTTATTGTCACCGATAACGAGCAAGCCTTGATTAACGATATAAGTATTGTTTTCCCAGAAGCACGAAGATAGTTATGTACGTGGTATATTCAAAAGAATGTGTACTCTCACTTCCGCAAATCAACTAGAAAAGAAAAAAATTGTGAAAGAACTCAAAGAAAAAGAGAGAAACAGTGTGGAAGGTGATATTTTAATAAAGACAAGGGTACAGTTAATCAAGAAGATGAAGCAGAGGAAGATGATCCTCTAAAAGATATAGAAGATGATTGGGGGCGTTTTTTAGAATGGAAACAATATCTCTACTCGATATGGGGTTGGAATCCTTCGTACGTAAATATGAGAAACGGTATCCTGAAGTAATTAAATATATCTATGAGAATGTACTTGTCAATAAGGAAAATTTTGCATATGCATGGACTAATGAAGTGAAACATTTTGGAATCCGAACTTCAAATCGCGTGGAAGGTGGGTTTGTTGAGCGCTGGTAACAAATGCACAAGATGCATGAATCTCAACTTATTACTATTAAATCCAAATTTCAACAAAGTATGACTTTCATCAAGCATGATCATAACATAGATGATTTCAAGGGTCTACATCACCATGTCTCATAGTACGCCTTAAACTTCATCATCTTTGAAATAAGAAGATTGGAAAAGTCGAAAACTATTGTTGAAAAGTATTGTGGATGTATTTTATACAAGACGCATGGCCTACCTTGTGCCCATATAATATATGAATATTGGAATCAGAGTAACGTAATCCCACTTTCTTCTATCGATTTGCAATGAAGGCAAATTAATTTAAATCCACATGTTTCTCGTTTGGACGCTATGTTTGATTATCTGCCACAATTGGTGATTCTAAGAAAAAAGTGGGAAGATTCTACTGATTCAGAAAAAATTCGAATTAATGAATTAGTGATAAATTTTGTAACTGAGCTTGCACAACCCGACATAAATAATTTCCAGGAACCACCATCTCATGTTCGAACCAAAGGAAGAAAAACAACTGCCGAGAAGAAAAAGAAAAATTCTACAAAGAGAGATCTTTCTCGATATGAACATGCTGAAAGAAGGTATTTTACCTGAGCATTTCGAAATCTCAACTAATACATTCTACTTACTTGTATATTTTACTTTTTTTCTTACTAACTGAATTCTAATCTTATTTATATGCAATCGATATTCATAAGGTACCACCAGTGGAACAGGGGAGCACTCAAAATCAAGAACAGACGGGAACTTCGGATACCCAAGGAGCCAGACAAAAAAGGAAATATACAAAAAGAAGTGAATATTGGGAGCAAATCAAGACAACAACAGAAACGTCAGAGGTTAAAACTGAAAATAAAAATGAAACAATGGTAATTGAGGAAGGTTCGGTCAGAACTGAAAAGTTTGATGTTACCGGTAACGTGGTGGAAGATAGGGTGGATATACCAGACCTTGTGGGCATGACTGAAGAGAAATTTAACCACCATATGAATCTACAAGCAATATTGAAAAATGTAAATATTGGCGAATCAAGGAAAATTATAGATTTTATTGTGAATTTTTTAGATCAAGAACCTGACCATGATGCTACTACTTATGATGTTGAATCAATAGTGAACAACCCAGAAGAAGAAAAAGGAGAAGAAGAAGAAGATGATGAAGAAAAGAACTATTTTGAAGAAGACAAACTCGAAGATGATGAAGATGCTTGGAAACTACAAAAGTGGCGTGAACCTCGACCTGAAGAGTATACTTTACCTAATAAACGATATGTTTTACAACTTCAAGAATCTATATAATTTTACATAGAAGGAACTCAAATGGTGCATGGAGATGGTCATTGTGGTTTCCATACCATTGCTTTCCAACTGGGTCTTACTTTTCATGATGATTACCTTGTTGTTTGTAACCATATGCATGCGGAAGCTTTTAATCACAAGATGTTTATGAAAAAATATTAGGCTCTGAGCAAAGTTACAAAAATATGCTAAAAAGATTGAAGTTTGAAGATGAGGATGAAATGAACACCAACAAATGGTTTAAAATGCCAGAAGATGGTCTTGTAACGGCCCAAACTTTTCGCACCGTTCTTGTTTCGCTTTCAAACAAAATATGTTTGACCTTTTTCCCTTCGAGGCATAGGCCAATCAAAGGTAAGAAACATATAATTATAGTGATAGCTTTTATGGATGAAAACCATTTTGTTCCGATGAAATTAAAGGTAGGTGCTCCTGTACCACCTCCCACCGAAATGTGGATTAAGAATGCATATGAAGATGCCAAGGTCTATCCAAAAAAAAAGTACGAGGAAAAGATGAAGGAATTCAAATAACGGATGAAGATTATAGAGCCACAACATAAAAAAACAGTAATCATTGATGAAGGTTTTGGTGTAATTTTATGATTCTTCTAGTTCATTTTAAATGTATTGGATTAATTTTTTTAAAGCATTATTTATTGGATTAATGGTAGCCGTTCAAATTTTTTTTTTACCTGTTAACACTATTTTCTTCATATTTACCGTAGTAGTCATATCCCGGACGACTATGAGCTTCTTCTGTCGTTCTGAACCTGACGACTAGGAACAGTTTCAGTCGTCCAGCAAGTGACGACTACGAAAATAAAGCTCCCGGATATTTTTTCCTTCTGATTTTTAGTCGGCAAAATTACAAATGACTATGATCTTATGCAGTCGATCAGAACCTGACGACTACGGACTGTTTCATTCGTTCAGACGTTGACGACTACGAACCCAATTCTCCTGGACCTGATTTTTTCTTCTGTTTTTTAGTCGATACACTGTGAACGAATAAGAGCTTATATTTTCCTCCAGAACCTAACGACGATAAGCTGCTTCAGTCGTCTATAAACCGACGATTAAAAAACCAATGTTCATTTATGTCTTCTTTCCTTTTTATTTTTAGTACCCACCGTCTATACTAATATGCCAAATCACAACGTTTATCTTGTACTATCAATCAAGATTCATGATAAACAACAATCTAAGTCAGGTTCAATAGTGCCAAACCTGCTTACATATTGAGAGAAGTACATCTATTATACTGAGAAGTTATAGAAGCAGGTGCTATTTCCATACACAAAGTGAAAGATCATATAGGATTTGGTATTGGTCATCTACTTCATGAAAGTACGCGAGTGAGAGAATTCAGTAGTATTTCCATCCCACACCATAAAAACAACAACAATGTCAAAAACCATTTATGTTGTGTTCATCTTCTCTTTTAGGTTACCGACTAACTGGCTCAATTGGTAGGTACTTAGTAAATTATATGTAACTAATTGGACTGACAAACCTTGCTACCAAGTTGGTTCTACTACCTAACATTATTCTCGACTAGCTAGAGTAAATTTGAGGTTCAGTTAAATAGTGACTTAAATCACATTTGGTTAACATACAATAATTATGACCATAGCCATATCTATCTTACACACAAGAAATTCCATCAGTTTTTATCACCAAGAAACTACCTTAAATCAGATTTCAGTTTCGATTTTACCTAATTAAAACTCAAAATACTAAATATGAGTGAAAATGCATATACATTTAAATTATAACAGACTCAATTTTCGGAATTTTTTTTAAACAATTAACAAATTCAAATTATCACACACTTAATTTTATTCTCAAATCAAAAACCAATAATAACATAGTATATGAAAAACAACCAATTCAAAAACTAAAATTAGGTTTAGATTTACCTCTTTTTTGGAATAGATTTTGATTGAACAATCACCCGTTTTCTTGGGGGCATTTTTCTCTAAGAAATCGACCATGAAAAAAAAGAAGGGATTGAATGATTTCGGTGATGATGAAAAAAGAAGAAGGTATGTTGCTATCGGGGTGGAGAAGATGAAGGTGGAGGCGGTGGTTGTAAGGGTTTTTAGTGGTGGGTGGAATGAAAATACTAAGGGCGTAAAACATAAAGTCAATAAGATGGTATTTAGGATTTTTTAAAATTGAAATGGATGGGAAATAGGATAATAGGGGATGAAAATTAATATGGATGGAAAATAGGAAAAACGGGGTGGGAAATAGGAAACCGATAAAATATGCCTATGAAATATGGATGATGTATCATCTAGGGTTGTCAACGGGTCCCGTTTCTTCTGGGTACTGGACTCGGAATCGGACCTGATAAAAAATCTAAATACCCATCGGATCCGGGTAGTTATTGGGTCTTTGAAAATTAATTATTTCTTTTAAAAAATTTATTTTATCTTTTTCATATTGGCTTTAATCTAATAAATTTTCATATGAAGTTATTGTTATATCTATTTAAATGTTCTAATTAAAAATTAAATCTAAGAAAAGAAAATGAAAAAAGAAAAAACCCTAAGCAAACGCGAAACCTTAAATTTTTAAGTAAAATTAGCAAAAAGTTTACATATATTCGGGTATCCGATACCCGCGGGTAATACCCGTTAGGATCCGAAAGCTTATCGTTTCCTAACGCTTCTACCCGTCCGGTACCAATATTGTTAATGGGTCCAATATTTGGACCCAAACCTGATTCATCCGGTTCTGGGTAATCGGGTACCCTTTGACAGCCGTAGTATCAGCCCTTAGTGTTTAGGCACTTATATTTATTTATTTTAAAAGAGAGAGTTCAATTAAAGGAAAAATTATATACAAAGCCCAGGGACAGTTTTACATTAGCTTAAGCATGAAGAACTGCCGCCAAATTAAAAAGAATCTAATTTATATTAAACCCTCAAAAAAATCTGGTTAATTTGAGGTCTACCCTATAAGTTAAAATATGATCATTATGAAGTAATTTTAAAAACCCTTATTGATGCGTGTTGTACGTGCAATAAATTTCTTATATTTTTCACACTAATTTTAATAAGTAGTATAACGGTAGTAAGGATCGTTCCCACGAGGAGCTTTCAACTTTCTTATGTAACCAAGAAGGAACTGTAATAAATTAAGTTAAAGTAAACTATTAAAAATAAAAATAAATACAAAGTAAATAAAGAATATCAGAGGGAGGAAAATACTGGTTAGAGGTTTCATCTTCCATCACCAAACCTGCTCGTCAATCGATTCGAGTTAACGTTTATTCCTTCTCATATCAATAACCCTAGAGCATGCTATCGCAAGATTATTCCGAAAAAACTCTTTGTATCATCAAAGTTGCAAGAGCCACTCTTTGAATTCTTCTCAATGAATAAATTGGCGCAAGAGCCATTCAAGTTTAACCCAATGAAAACAATGGTCTTCGTGAGTTGAGGTTATTCTAAGCAATCCGACGCAAGAGCCACACGGATTTAACTTAGGTTAAGCTTCTACGTGCAATTACATGAAGGTTTTGAGTACAATCAGTAATAACTCCATGCTACTTGTAACCGGGTCTATCGACTATTCCGTATCTCCAAAACCTAGTTTAGATTTAGATGTAAACACATGACCATTAAACTTGCAACTTGAACGAGCAAGTATTCAATCTTAAATCACGATATAAACAATAGAACATAAATGATAAAAGAGATCATTAACAATAAAACTAACCAGGCAGATTGATTTACATGTCTAGGACTTAGGATTACATCCCTAACCAATAAAATAAAATTACCTACTCATAGTTTTCTCAAAACCCATGGAAAATATACAAGAGAATGAGGAGAAGAAGAAGAAAGTGTCACAGTTTGATGGAGGAAGATTTATGGAAAATAAATATATTATTTTATTATTGTTATTTATATCTTATTAATGATATTTTTAGTAGGAAATAATTAATTTTCGTATTTATTATTTTGGATAATTTTAGAATAGTCTAGAAGTTTATTTTAAGAGTTTTAAAAAGTTAGGAAAGCTGTATAAAGGTAGTTGATACCTTGGGAAGCAAGTTTTTAGGTTTCTGATAAGTTTAGGGTTTGTTTATAAGAGTTATCTGTATAAGAATTTCCAATAACGAAAATTGAGGAAGTTATTGATTAATTAAAATTATTTTATCTTCATTAAACTTGTTGAGTTTATTGATTTGAATTTTTATTCATAGTTGGGTTTACCCCATAGTCTGAATACTGATCTCATATCTATAGTCGTTATTCGTAGTGAATTAACGAAGTCTAGATAAACCCACAGATGTTAGGATATCTCTTTGAAGATCAACTAACTTCTATCAATTTCGAGCCATTTTTCGGTTACTTTTTAATTTTGATTCTGCTGCAATTTTATTATCACTTTAACGCTTTCGATATGCATCAGTTGGTTACCAGAGCAAATTTGATTCTATGGTTAATAAGATGCTTTTAAGACGAGTACTCAGGGTTAATAAGTTGTTGTCAATAATAACAAACAAGAAGAATCGTGAAAGTGAGTTAGATGATTTCATAATAAGTGAAGATTTTATTCAATTCATGAATGGAATTGGGGAAGATATTCATGAAAAATTTCAACAAGTCTATTCGAAGAAGTCACATCAGTTTCTTGCTAATCAATGCTCCCTTAGAGAAAAAAATAATAGCGAAGAATACGACGATGTTGAAGACTTGGTTTGTTGTCATGAGGATGAACAAAACCAAGATATTGTTAATTGGAATACAACCCCAGTCTTCGATGGGTTGTTAGTGCCCATTTTTATGCTAATACGTTATTTTTGTTCTTTTATAGGTTATACACAGAATTCCCAATGTTATGAATAAACATGGCTAAATAGACGATTATCCCGAAGAACATCACCATTAACTACACACCAAAAGGTCGGAATTCTTTAGAGTGGAAGTTGGCATCTATTTTTTGGATTGTTTGTTTAATCTGTGAAAAAATAGAAGTGAGGACGTGGAAGAGTGAGAAATATAAAAGAAAAAAGTAAGGTGGGACAGAAAGGAGTTGGGTTAGACCAAGAATAGGTTGGAGTTTGGAGAGAAGTTAAAAGAGAACATTGAGAGAGGAAGTGAAACAGTTGACGTGGAAAAGAAATAGTGGGTCGGCTGGTAAGGAGTGATTCTGGAGTTGTCTGGTTCGGTTGAGACTTGAGACGTGTCAAACAAGGGGAGAGGACGTGAGACAACAGGTGACGTGGCATGAAGATAAATTAGATTAGGTTTTCTATAAAAGAAGAACACAGAGAAAGAGGAAAAGGGGGAGCCTGACAAAGGCAGAAATTGTCAGGTAGAAAGTGGAGAGAGCTGGCCGGAGTGTTGTATAAGGAATAATAGTTAAAAATGACAGAAGGAAAATACAAAATCAGTGAAGTTAAAGAGGCACAAAAATGGTTTAATCTTTTCCTCTCTATTTTTATTATTTATTTTTAATGGGTTTTGAGAAATCCATTGCCATCTCTTGCTAAGCTTTATAGCTAGGGTTTTATGTTGAAACCACTTGGAGTATTAGGCTACTTTGAATTGAATGATTTAGAAAAACACTATTATGATTTGAATAGAATAATTGTTGAATATTTTTATTGATTAAATAATAAAATTAGTTGTCGTTTAACCGGTTTTGTACGATACAATAACTTTTGTGCTTATTTGATAGTTTTACAAATATAATTGGCTAATTATTTGATTACATGCTTGGATTAATTCCTTTGATGGGGTATGCTTAGAATATCCATGTAATATTTGTGAGTCTATATTTAGCTTCGTATAATTTTCTCGTTGATGCAATTTGATGGTGCATGCTTGGATTTAGTCTTTTGATGTGCTATGCTTAAGGTATTCCAGTGATATTTACGACTCTATACATATAATAGGTGATGTCGATGGAACGGACATAAATAATTATTTAGGAATTATGTTTCTTTTCAGTAATTAAATTGAAATAATGGTGGATACTGTAAACTCTGGTTACCGATTCTCTATCATTGTTTTTACTTTAGTAGTTTAGTTTAATTAATTTATTTCATTTATATTTTCAAAAATCCAAAAATATTTTTTCAGGGTAGTTTATTAAGAATATTGGTTATAGTATTGTCCTCGCTCCTTGTAGGTTCGACCCGTATTTTCTATTTCTACATTGTAAACGTCGTGCGATTGTGAATATTACAAATAGCTTTCAAATCCTATCAATTTTTGATGCCGCTGTCCGAGAGCGGTTATGGAATATTATGATTAGTATTTTTGATTTTCTAATCGTAGTTAGTTTTTTATTTTTATGTACAATAATTTTATTTTATTTTTAGGATTTTTAGTTCCATTTGACTTGTTTTTTGTTTTAGTATTTCTTTTCATGTATTTTTTTTAGGATGATGACTTCTTCTCAGGAGACGTCATCTGAGAAGACGATTGAGGAATATATGTATGGACCCTGGTATAAGGAAATTTTAATCGTCTCACGTATGGAACTTGGCATCCACGTCATTTCAATATGGGTGGTTATTCAGATGAGTATTTACCCAGTACCATGAGGTTTATTTTTCGAATATGGTAAGTCAACAATCACATAAAACGATATATGAGGAGTATCATAACCAGAGATCGTATATATTGGATCAAAGATTGAGAGTTCTTAAATGCCAGAGGTTATATGCTGATGATGATCAGCTTTGTAGTGACTCTGTTCCAGACAGAATATATAGATGACCCTGTGGATGATTTTCCTAATTCCATAGATGAATCTATCTCACAAGATCATTCATCCGACTTAGATGTTGTTTCTAGAATTCTGGACTTTCAAAAGTTACCTAATTTAGGGTTAGAATTGTGTGATTCAAAAGTTTTGTTGGATTACTTTACGTCCAAGTACCCAAAGGATTTCCATGTTCCTGTTAGCACCATGCATGAACCAATTGATCATTTTCCAATCCCAATAGTATCTTCATATTTTGTTCTTTATGCACTTCCATGTGCAGTAAAAACTTGGTTTTAGGGTAATCCTATGTTTTTGATAGTTTCACTTTCTCAACATTTTCATAACATAAGTGTGAAGCTGTCATTTGTAAATATTGTATTTTGGGTTGATCCCCAAATTTTCAGGTTGTTAGTTTATGGGGATTCTTTTTGTACACTCCAGTAGGTAGATTTTTATTTTCTTGTTTGTATTTTCTTTTTAGGCTTTTTATTTATTTTCATTTTTTGTATACCTTGCTATTACTGTCATTTGATTGTTCTACAGGGAATACTATTTTTCTTGCGTCAATCAGGTGAGACGTTCCAATCCCTTCTCTTTGATTTATATTTGTCTCTCTTATTTATATATATTGCATGTCATATAGGATGCACATTTTGAAACATTAAGGACAATTTTAGATTTAGGTTTGGGGGTAGAGTTTCAGAGAATTGATGCCAATAAGAAACTCCAAAATTTAGCAACTTGTGAACTATTCAGGATGACACTAACCATTCTAGGTAGATGAAACTTAGTTCTTGTTTATAGGAATTAGCGTGCCCACCTAAATGATATATTCTTATCTGAATTCCTAACTCAGTTATTAGAAATGACATGATAATCATTAAACAAACATATCTTGGAATCATTATCACCATATCACTTTCTGTTTTCATTTTTGCAGTTTTGGGTTTCTCTAAGTGATTTAGTGGGGCCCTAGTATTTCCATAAGGTCGTAGCTCGGATGCATTAGAATTTTAATTTTGTCAAACAAAAAAAAACGAGCCCTTGGAATGCAACATGTGTTTGTTTTCCCTGCCTCTGGCTCCTATGGAAAGAGCCGAGAACATGATCCATGGAAACACTCACATTACGAGCTGAAAGGAACATGCACTTAGATTCAAAAGATCTAATTTTGTAGTCGTGAAAAAAGAAATAATAACTGGAAAAAAATAAAGAAAGAAATTATGTGTATATAAATAATAATAATAACAAATATAGGAGCATCCGAGCCGGACTTTATACTAATATTTTGGGAAACATCGTTCACCTTAGTCAACATATGCACCCTTCATTACTTCCATTTTCATCTTCTAATCTATCAATGTGTTTGAATTTGATTGATTTCTACAATGTGAATGTTGACAATTTTTATCCAGTTTTGGAAAGTTTAAAGATTATCTGAGTAGAGTTTTGTATTCTTATATGAATTTTAGTACGCTGAGTGCAACCTCGTGTACAACAATTGAATCCATACATGGTAATGATTCTTATGGCCAAAGAATTTAGTAGGCCAATTAAATAACATGTTTAGTATCTATCCTCAATCGTTTACATGTATCTAGGATTTGGAGTATAGGTTTTGTGGGTATATATCTTGTAAACCTTCATGAGACAAAACTCGTCCGCTAAGGCCACTTAGGGGTTTAAGGCTTATTACACATTCTAAGTGTAGTCGTAATTCCTGCGAAAGTGAGTTAGAATTTCATTATTTTTCTTAGACTTAGTTTATGTTAGTTTTGCTCGAGGACTAGCAATATATAGGTTTGAGGGTATTTGATAATCACTCAATTCATACTTTTTTACCTCTTAATTTATATTTGTTAGTTCTCATTTTTATGCTAATACGTTATTTTTGTGCTTTTATAGGTTATACACATAATTCCCAATGTTACGAATAAGCATGGCTAAATAAACGACTATCCCGAAGAACATCACCACTGACCACACACCAAAAGGTTGGACTTCTTTAGAGTGGGAGATGGCGGTTGTTTCTTGGATTGTCAGTTTAAATTGTGAAAAGAGAAGATATAAGTGAGGACATGGAAGAGTGAGAAATATAAAAGAAAAGAAAAAAGTAAGGTGGGACAGAGAGGAGTTGGGTTAGACCAAGAATAGGTTGGAGTTTGGAGAGAAGTTAAAAGAGAACATGGAGAGAGGAAGTGAAACAGTTGACGTGGAAAAGAAATAGTGGCTCGGCTGGTAGTGAGTGATTCTGGAGTTGTCTGGTCCGGTTGAATTGAGGAGGTTGAGACTTGAGACGTGTCAAACAAGGAGAGAGGACGTGAGACAAAAGGTGACGTGGAATGAAGATAAATTAGACTAGGTTTTCTATAAAAGAAGAACACATAGAACAGAGGAAAAGGGGGAGCCTGACAAAGGCAGAAATTGTCAGGTAGAAATTGGAGAAAGCTGGCCGGAGTGTTGTATAATGAATAGTAGTTAAAAATAACAGAAGGAAAAGACAAAATCAGTGAAGTTAAAGAGGCACAAAAAAGGTTTAATCTTTTCCTTTCTATTTTTGTTATTTATTTTTAATGGGTTTTGAGAAATCCATTGCCATCTCTTGCTAAACTTTATAGCTAGGGTTTTATGTTGAAACCACTTGGAGTATTAGGCTACTTTGAATTGAATGATTTAGAAAAACACTATTATGATTTAAATAGAATAATTGTTGAATATTTTTATTGATTAAATAATAAAATTAGTTGTCGTTTAACCGGTTTTGTACGATACAATAACTTTTGTGCTTATTTGATAGTTTTACAAATATAATTGGCTAATTATTTGATTACATGCTTGGATTATTCCTTTGATGGGGTATGCTTAGAATATCCATGTAATATTTGTGAGTCTATATTTAGCTTCGTATAATTTTCTCGTTGATGCAATTTGATGGTGCATGCTTGGATTTAGTCTTTTGATGTGCTATGCTTAGGGTATTCCAGTGATATTTACGACTCTATACATATAATAGGAGATGTCGATAAAACGGACATAAATAAATATTTAGGAATTATGTTTCTTTTCAGTAATTAAATTGAAATAATGGTGGATACTATAAACTCTGGTTACCGATTCTCTATCATTGTTTTTACTTTAGTAGTTTAGTTTAATTAATTTATTTCATTTATATTTTCAAAAATCCAAAAATATTTTTTCAGGGTAGTTTATTAAGAATATTGGTTATAATTTTATCCGCTCCCTATGGGTTCGACTCGAATTTTCCGTTTCTACATTGTAGACGTCGTGCGAGTACGAATATTACACATAGGTTTCAAATCCTATCACCGAACACCCTCGAAGTGAACTCGTAGATGACCTCCCAACTAAGCTCACTCAAGTAACCGGGCCCCCTCATGACTTTACCTCATATGCTGAGACATATGATCAATTTCACATCATATAGAGTTATTTTATTTTCCCCAAACGAAAGATTCATATCCGTATCCGCGTAATATCTCTCGCATAAGGCACAAATAAGGAGTTTGTCATATTCAACCACTAATTTATTTACTACAGACAACAACTCGAATCATCAAATGAGCTGGTTTTTCCAAACAGTGGCCATAAAATCACTTTGCTCACTGCCTATATGTGTTTTTGAAGACGCATGACATCGGTGTGATCCTAAATAATATATCTCGACAAATTAGAAAGTGAATGATAGCTTAAATAAAAGTAGACAATATCACATAAAATTGAGATACTTATTATGGTTGCATAGACCGTAGTTTCCCAAGTGTGTTTGTACCCCTATAACAACTCTCCACCATCACCTGGTAACCCATGAATAAAATCATTGAGGCCGTGATCCAATCAACCAAGGCTTTGGTAATTATCCTATTTTCTTCTTCCTTTGTGTCGTTTCATCTTTAGCTTTATCTCCTTCTTGTTGTTGTTGTTTTTGTTCTTCACCTAAGGCTGCACAACGGTCGGGTTGAGTCGGTTATGACCTTACGCTATTCTACGGTTCGTGATGAATGGTTCTAACGAATGATAGATAAGTATACTAATTCAGTCAACGTTTGGTAATGACGAAGGACTCCCTAATCATCTCTTTATTCTTATTGTGTTAGTCTTTTTAGTTAATTTAAATAACCAATCCCCCCTTTGTCTTTACTTTTATTCTTAGTAAAGATAAAAGAGAGTTGTGTAATTGAGATGTTATTTAGATTAGTAACTAAGAATAAAAATAAAGACAAAAGGGGGATTGGTTATTTAAATTAACTAAAAAGAGTAAAACAATAAGAATAAAGAGATGATTAGGGAGTCCTTCGCCGTTACCAAACGTTGACTGAATTAGTATACTTATTTATCTTTCATTAGAACCATTCATCACCAACCGTAGAATAGCATCTAGCGCAGTGCTATCCCCAAAACTCCTTGTATCACCGAATGCCGAAGCGCTCGAACACCAGATTCTATCCAACTAAGCCACCAAGTAGTAGCACACTCAAGGTGTAACCCAATCAAATGCATTAGGGTTTGTGAATTTAGGTTGATCCCAGTAGTTAAACTATTAGATCAAGATCCACTTGCTGGTGTTGTCTTCACTCGCAATTGCTCTACAGAATCCCTCTTCAAGGTCTCGCGATTTCTACTTATGTACGAGTCGATGGACGATTACTTATCTCATAACTTAATACTAGCAATAAAATGATCAATAGATTAATCCAATTGTACACTTGAACAATCTAGAAACCAATCATAAACCCTAGGTTTAGTGAAAACAAACGATGATGATTAAAATTAAAAATAAACTTGTATTACTAATAAAACTTCACGCTTAGAACATTGAATTCATCCTTAATTAATAGAATCTAGCTACTCATATTACAAGAAAGAAAAAGAAATAACATGGTTTCCCTCAAAAGGGGTAAACCCTAGAATATGGAATAAATCTCTCTTCTCTCCCTAAGCTTGATAAAATAATAAGTTTCCTAAAACGTATTATATGTGTCTCTTATTTAGGTGTGCAAGTTGTAGAAGTGCTCGTGCTCGAATCGCAACCGAAATAGGTTTCCAAAACTCCAAAATATGCCAAAAATAGGTTTTCACGCTCAGTTTCTCGATGGATGATCCTCCGAGAATTTGGCTTTTCTCGATGGGATGACCCATCGAGAACTTATTTTTCTTCTGGATTTTCTTTTCTCGACGGCTTGACTCATCGAGAAAATCCTAAACTTGCTTTTCTTATAACTTCTTTATATGAAGTCGGAATGACTTCAGTCTTTCGTTGTTGGTTTCGTTTCTTCATTCTCTTCTATATGGTGATGAGAAATCATGAATTTGGACGACTTCCACTTGGTCTTTGGATCTTCTTCCTTTGGTAGACTTCAATTCCTTGTTCATTTTAAGCACTTTGTAGCTCCTTTTTGGATGATTCACCTAATATTACACATAAGATAGAAAATAAGGGTAATAACAAGTACTTATGCAAGAATTATAGGTAAAAAAAGTATGTATTTGACACTATAAACATGTGAATTATGCACTTATCAAATTTTTCTACACTTAGCTTTTGCTAGTCCTCGAGCAAAATACTATCTAAAATAAACTAAACTAAACTAAAATATAACAACTTCCTTTCGTCGAGGACATGGTTACACTTAGCATGTGTAACAAGCCTTTAAAGCCCTAGGTGTCCCTAGTGGACGAATTATAGTCTCATGAGGGTTTACAAGAGATATACCCATAAAACCTAAATTCAACTTTCAAATTCCAGAGCACCTGCATCCAAAGAGCTACGAGGACATAAAGTTTGTGCACACTAATAATAAAAAGTTAAATGTATCAAAGAACATTATTCTCATGCTTATCCCCTAAGTTAGGAGAAAACTACCATATGAAAGAATCCATGTTCGAGAGCGATCAAAAAAATATTCTGCCTCACCAATAGGGTTTTATGAAATTGACAATCAAAAGACGCACTTTAGGGTTCTCACATATGTGCATGAAGGAATGAAGATAGAATCCTGCACACGTTGAATAGTAGGAAGGAAAGGTAACCTTCCGAATCATATGAAGATGTTATCCCATAGAACGTGAGGCGAAAAAAACCCCTTTTTGTTTTTCTAGTGACATCTAAGAAAGGAAATCAACCACTATGTGAGGATGGTAATGCTTACTTACCTTCTCATCCGATCGGCAATCAACACCACTCTCACAGCATTCAATAGAAGCGTCTTCGTCTTCGGTCTTCAACTGTCGATGATGAACTCTTGATCTTCGTAGAACTTTGACAATTTGTAACTCTTTTCCTTAATTCCTTGTTGTTTGAAACTTCTTCATATATATCTTCTTCCCCACATCCTTATTCAATGAATACAAAAGGAAATATACACTAAAGCTATATTAAACATTTATTTTTTTCATTTTCTTCTTTTTTTTTTTTAATTATCCAAATAGACTACAAACTGAAAATAAAATAAAATAAATAATGAAACTACTATCACCGTGGGATAAGGACTATACCACTTGATTCTTCACAACTTGTTTTGTCTTGATATCATGAACTTCACTAACTCTCATCTTTTGCTTTCTTTCACTCTTGTACATAAATCTTCAACATATATATATATATATATATATATATATATATATATATAATTATGCTCATTGTATTGTTGCTTTACTTGAATATGAAATTTGCTCTTTCTTATACTGTTGCTTGTAAACCTTGAACTTCTTCAACTTTCTTCCATATTTTCGATGCTCCGCTTGTTGATGATAATGGTGTTTCCATGGATCTGTTATTGTCGAGAGAATGGTGCCAACTGCAAATAAGACTACAAGATAGAGTTAGCAATTCGGATGACACCCTTATGATTGATAGAAATAACGCTCAAAAGATCAAAAAGTAGTGCTGAAATTGGTGCGAAGTTGGGTAGCTCATCATTCTACCCGGAATTTTCGAAGATGAAACACTCTAAATGGATAATTGAAGGTTTAGTGCCTCACTCATGGGTATTGAATGATCAACTTCTCTAATATTATACTCTCTACCAGCGGTTTAAGTTTATTTTTTCGGTATTACTTCTCAACAACTAAGCAACCCGAATATAGTTATCTAATACTTCTAAGTCCAGTTATTTCGGTAAGAACTCCGTATGTAAACTTATCTAGAAGTATACAAAGTGACTCTAAAATTTCTAAAAGTTGGAGGTTTATGCAAATATGTACAAAAAAAGTTCAAAAATTCTACCTATAAAAGTAAAGACTAAAAACTTTATATGCTTAATCACTCCCCCACACTTAAACTTTACATTGTCCTCAATGTAAATTGGCTCTTCCAATGTAAAATCAAGATGGGAAATCCTAATATGATATGCAAACAAAAAATTAAAAGAAAAAAATAGAAATACAAAAGCAATGGGTTTCCTCTTATTCATCACTTAGTTTAACGTCTTCAGCCTAACCTTCTGGTTAGCGTCCGCAAACCAACAATCTGAAAATCTGGGGATCTATCCAAATACTAATCTTCAGTTCTAATAACAACTTCACAAAAAAGTTAACATAAAATATAAATACTGAAACTGTTATTTGGTGGAAGTTTCCCTCGCACTTATTCTTTTCTACACTTGGAAGTGTATAAAGAACATATAATGCGAGAACTTCTACGGTTTCCTCTCGGTGAACCTGCACAGTGTTAGAATCAAACATATCTAGTGGTAGATAGTTAGAAGCAAAATAATTCTTAAGGATTTTTGTAGCATATATACTCAACCCTAAGTGATCTAGCTCCTTAAAAATCGGAACAACCTTTTGGGAAACTATTTCGATTGGGGGAGGATCAAAAGATATATAATTATACAAAGGATTAGACAAATCTTTCACGATCTCTTGTATTACGGTGTCTTCATCATTGTTAAAGAATCCAATGAATTATTTACCTCGTATGTCTCGTGGTCCTCTATCAAACTTTTTGAAAGCCATCCTTCGTCAGATTCTGCTTCAACTGAAATCTCATCATCATTATAATCCCTGGCAAGCTCAATTGGGTCTTCCACGAAATCAATCAATTTACTTTCTTTCTCAATCTCCATCTCTTCAACACTCTTGTCATCGGATAAAAAATTAGGTTCATATGTAAGAGCCTCCTCTAATATGTACTCCTTATAGATATAAAAATCCCTACACTCCTCATCATCAGAGTCAAATTCCTCTCTAAAGAGATCCTCTTTAGTGTAAACCGCAGGATAATTGGTATGAATTTCCTCATAGAAATAACCGGGTCTTTTCCGTTTAGAACAATGGTTCTGTTATACCAAGGTTCCTCCTTTTGAATAGGCGAATGATCATTAGTATGATCTGGAGTTTGTATAACTTCATCATCGTCGCAAAGAACTTCAGAAGGTTCATCATTTTTAACATCGATCGTTTGGCTTTGAGTCCAAACTTCTTTCTTCGTCATCTCTTTTTTAAGTTGACCCATGTGATTCTTCGGGACTTTCATATTCCCTCGAAGTTCTTGGAATGTATCCAGCATCTTTTGATTCTTTTGATTCTAAGTTAGGATATTTTATCCTTTCACCTACTAAAATATCTCTAGCACAAATCTCCTCCATTTGAATGGGTGAATGATCATGAATACGATCGGAAATCGGATCGAGAATATTATAGTTAGGTTCGGTTGATGAAACTCTCTCTAAAATTGAATCCATACGTGTCGTATAATGTCGGAATTCGTCTTCCAAACTAGAAGAAACATGATTAGTAGCATAACTATTCTCCCATCCTAGTGATCGTTCACTACATACCCGTCATAAGGCTGTTGATATGTATGAAAATAATCATAAGATTCCGTAGGATATTGATCGTAACCTAAGGATTGGTTTTGATTATACCCCTAGTATGGTTGGTAGTTGTCATAAGATTGAGATTTAAAACCATATTGATTACCACTATTATATGGTTGATCTTGTGCACCGTACATGTTATTTCCGTAAGGAAACATGACGACTCACAAGTTTGTCGAAAAATCTGCTAAAACCTAAAAATAAAAACAAAAGTGATGCTTACAACCTGTTTTCAGAATTTACCTCTTGCTTTTGATGAGTGGCTAACACCTTCAACTAGTTGTTAACACCATGGAAACCTAAAAATCTGAAAAACACCAAAGAAAAACGTAAAAAATTCTAAACTACTAAATAAACTAAAACAAATAACAAATCAATTAGCAACTGCTCCCGGGCAGCGGCGCTAAAATTTGATGCGTGTCGTAAGTGCAAAAAATTACTCGATATATTTTCCACTAATTAAATAATAATATAGTGGTAGTAAGGATCGTTCCCACAGAGAGATGTGTAATTGAGATGTTATTTAGATTAGCAACTAAGAATAAAAGTAAAGACAAAGGGGGGATTGGTTATTTAAATTAACTAAAAAGACTAAAACAATAAGAATAAAGAGATGATTAGGGAGTCATTCGTCGTTACCAAACGTTGACTGAATTAGTATACTTATCTATCTCTCGTTAGAACCATTCATCACCAACCGTAGAATAGCATCTAGCGCAGTGCTATCCCCAAAACTCCTTGTATCACTGAATGCCGAAGCGCTCGAACACCAGATTCTATCCAACTAAGCCACCAAGTAGTAGCGCACTCAAGGTGTAACCCAATCAAATGCATTAGGGTTTGTGAATTTAGATTGATCCTAGTAGTTAAACTCTTAGATCATGGTCCACTTGCTGGTGTTGTCTTCACTCGCAATTGCTCTACAAAATCCCTCTGCAAGGTCTCGCGATTTCTACTTATGTACGAGTCGATGGACGATAACTTATCTTGTAACTTAATACTAGCAATAAAATGATCAATAGATTAATTCAATTGTACACTTGAATAATCTAGAAACCAATCATAAACCCTAGGTTTAGTGAAAACAAACGATGATGATTAAAAATCCAAATAAACTTGTATAACTAATAAAGCTTCATGCTTAGAACATTGAATTCATCCTTAATCAATAGAATCTAGCAACTCATATTACAAGAAAGAAGAAGAAATAACATGGTTTCCCCCCAAAGGGGTAAACCCTAGAATATGGAATAAATCTCTCTTATCTCCCTAAGCTTGATAAAATAGTAATTGTCCCAGAACGTATTATATGTGTCTCTTATATAGGTGTCCAAGTTGTAGAAGTTCCCGTGCTTGCATCCCGGTCGAAATAGGTTTCCAAAACTCCAAAATATGCCAAAAATAGGTTTTCATGCTCAGTTTCTCGATGGCTGACCCTCCGAGAATTTGGCTTTTCTCGATGGGATGACCCATCGAGAATTCTAACTTTCTCGATGGGATGACCTATCGAGAATTTATTTTTCTTCTGGATTTTCTTTTCTCGATGGCTTGACCTATCGAGAAAATCCTGAACTTGCTTTTCTTATAACTTTTTCATATGAAGTCGGAATGACCTCATTCTTTCTTCGTTGTCTTTGTTTCTTCGTTCTCTTCTATATGGTGATGAGAAATCCTCAATTTGGACTAATTACACTTGGTATTTGGCTCTTATTCTTTCGGTAGACTTCAATTCCTTGTTTATTTTAAGCTCTTTGTAGCTCCTTTTTGGACGATTCACCTAATATAACACATAAGATAGAAAACAAGAGTAATAACAAGTAATATACTAGAATTATAGGTAAAAAAAGTATGGATTTGACACTATAAACTTTTGAATTATGCACTTATCACCCTACCGACCAAAGCACCAAACTCATCGTTTTTTTTGGATAAATCACTGATTATAGTAAGGATATTTGGATGGGTCGGTTTTAAATTGTCTGATATTTTATTGAATCGGTTCGGTCGGTGGTTGGGTTGTCGAGAGAAGCAATTCACTGGTTATTGAAAAATGAATAGAAAAAGGATAATTATGAATATTTTGGATCTAAAACTCATGATTGACGCCAGAATACTGACCATCTTCACTTTGTAGTCGTATCTATTCACTATAAATTTATAGAAAACAAGATTGACAAAGTTACACATCTAACTACCGATCAAAATTAATTAATCTAAAGATCTATTATCACTAGAAGCAGTCATTTGTCTTCCCTGTTTACTTGCTTTATTTGTTGCAACTACTACACCAAGTAAATTTTCTAATACAATCACACTTTCATGGTAAACGAAGGTTTGAACATCCACAATGATTAAAAAGTGGTTGTATTTCATTATTTGTACGGTGTTGTAGGATGGTGGTGATAGTGGTAGTGCTATAGGAGGACGGTGGTCTAAGACAGTAAGAGAAGAAGATGAATAATGAGGCTGCATCTACTTCTCTAGTGAAGAGAAAAAACGGGTAGCAGCAAGAATTATGGCTGGGTGAAAAAAATAGTTTTTTATTGTCATGATCAATGGCTCACATAAATCCTAGATCAATAACTATGATTTTTTTTAATCGGTCGGTTACTTACTCATTCGTTCGTTCGGTAAGGTGATGTACCCGAGTATAACAGATTTTAGATCGGGTTTGCAATATAAATACCGTTCAAGTCTTTTGATCTATCGGGTTCAGGTAGGTTCGGTTATTTTTAGCACGGGTCGGTTGGGTTGCTCGGTCGGGTCGGATTGGTGTGCATCCCTATCTTCACCTCCTTGTTCTTCTTCGTCATCACTCTCGTCATCTTTGTTATCACTTACTTCTTTACTTTGAACTCTATCAGAAGAAAATTCTCTTTGGTAAACCACTTGAGTTAGTTCATTGATGGATATCGCTTTTCCTGCCGAACCCCTATGATATTTAGCCCCCAAATTCATATCGCCCTCTTGACGTCGATGTACCAAACTATGAGGCGAAGTAATATCATGTTTTTTTTTTCGATCTCTTTTCCAAAATAATTCCCTTTCCGTTTTCCATAAAGAGTACAACAATATATGATAAACAACAGTCAATTCAAGTAAATTTAGGAATTCCATGAGTACAATCGGCCATTACGATAAATCCACATCCACCGATTCCTAGCAATTTAGATTATATAATCGTTTGATATGGGTGTTCATATCAACCTATTCTAAGCTAAAAAGCCACTCAAAAGATTGGGTATTTTCTTAACATACAATCGTTTGATATAACCACATATATTGAACGATTTTGGGCATTTCAAATAGTTTACATTCAGTCTATGTGGGTATTGTGCATCCACTGATTATACCCAAAAAATCCAACAAAGAAATGTGCATTTTCTTCAAAACCAGAATCGTTTGATGTAAAAATGCCCATATCGACCGATTCCGGGTTGATGATCTTCGTGGCTTTTTAGATACTTTAGAATCATTCGATGTGGCATCAACAGTTTCTTACAGGAATCGTTCAATGTGGACATGAACATCGACTAATTCTGGTCAACACAGAAAATCCAGATTTCATGATTTTCAATTTTTAAGTGTGACATGTTGATAAAACCTATTAAGAGGAATGGGTTAATAGAAAAGCACCTCATTCGATCCATTTATTGTGCTTGTATTGAGATGTGAGTTTCTTCGTCTTCCGTAACTGTTTTCTTCTTTGGTTGTTTATTTCGAATCGCTTGTGCAAGTTTTGGATCGCCACTAGGTTGAGTATCTCCAGTGGGATGCTTTACTCGTTTTTTCATTGTCGTTGTAATGAAAAAGCAAATAATTAATCGTTTTTTGAATCGTCATTGTCGATAATCGACGATGTTTTAATTTTAAATAGATTAGAATAATTGGTTTTAGTAATAGGTTTTAGTATTAGGTTTTAATAGAGGGTAATTTAATAATTTCACCCTATCTTAGACACTCCTTACCCACTGATAGACACATTTTAGTGTCTAATTGCACCTTAGTTTCTATTAAGTTAGTATTCGATTTTGCAAATATTACGTGTTTTTATGCTTTTGTAGGTACATTTGAAGAATAAAGATTTGTGGAAAAATTGGCTCAAAAAGTGATTAAGGCACCCAAGGACAAGTGTTATTTGGCATTGTAGAAGTGGATAAGGAGCACCCTCGACTCAACTCGGTCAAACCGGGTCAAATCGGGTCAAACCCGAGTCAAATCGGTCAACCCGAGTTGACCGAGTCAACTGCCAGTCGTATCGGGACGGAATTTCTACTGCATACTTTGGTTCATGTAATTTTTGGAATATTTTGCTCCCAAATTGATACACAATATACTAGAGGTCTATACAAGATTAAACACGTGAAGAATTGGAGGTTTACGCCGGAAAAATAGCCCCAAATCCGAGTTTCGCCGGAAAAAGGGTATTATACTTTGATTCGGATTTGGATGAATTTGGGAGTGTTTTAAGGAGTTCTATTAGGTTTAGAAGACTCACAAGGATCCCTAGAGCCTATATATACCAAGAGAAGCGAAGAAGAATGGGTGAAAGAGCTTAGAATTGAAGTTTCGGAGTCGCCGGAATTTTGGCCGGAAACTGGACCGATCCGGCCACTGCTGCTGTCACCGGTGACCGTGTTCTTCATCCATCGCTGCCGGAGAAGAAGACACAGCAATACATAAAAGTGCTGCTGTTCTGTTGCCTATAGTTTCAAATTTCTTCCCCTCTTTTCTTTGCCTTAGCCTTTGCAACGGCTGAACCTTGTTCTGTAACACTTATAAACGCGTCTGTTCAGCTGTTACAACGTTATTCAACCTTGTAATCAATATTTTGAGCAATGAAAAGATCTTTTGAGCAAGTTTTCTTCACCATGAGCTAAGTATATTTACTGGGATGATGGAGGAGGTTTTTCTCTCAATTTTATGTGGTAAGTCTATTTTTAATTAATTAATTATAATTCTTTACTTATTAAAATTGCATAGTTTCGTAATAGAAAAACGGTTTTCATTCAGTAGTTGTGTTTTTGTTTGATGGGTCATGCTGGGTTAACGACCTCTGATGTCCCATGCTTATGATTTACCTCTACTTGTTTGCATAAAACCTATTTTGGCAATATTTGAGCTTAATTTATTTAAAAGAATTACCCGATTAATCACATAAATTGTTAGAAATAACCGAATCTTGATTCCTGGTTTTCTCCATATTTTCTAAAAATCATCTCTAGTTTATTTTCCTGATTTTTATTAGTTTAGATTAAGTCCTATATTTTCTAAAATCATTACCTTCACAAGTTCGAGAATCGAACCTCTTTTTACCACTATATAAAACCACATCACCCACTCATATTGAGGGACAGAGAATTAGGCAGGCCTCAAATTAGCCAAGCTAAAAACCTCTCTATCAAAAAACCAAAGAATGATAGTTTGTTTAATCAATAAAAACATCTCATCCATAATTTTACCTCTTCCACCAAAAGCCCAAGATTGATAAATGGGATACAATATTAGCAGAGGTGATACCAATCCACAAAACAATTATAATCACCGAATTTTTGGTTTGGTAATCCCCTCAAATTATTAGTATCCCCTTTATCAATAATGCAAAAACCCTGTTATTTCTTTCTTTCTACGAGTTCCAAAATATAGCATAACTCAACTTCTGACTCACCTCCTTGCATCTGCCACTAAACTCCATGCTACTCCAAGGATAGAGATGTTCTAAAATAAATTTAGAATGAACCCAATCAATATTTAAAGCTTTAAAATTATTGAGACCCAATCTCAAAATCTTCATATTTGGAATGGTGGGTATATATATAGCTTTAAAAATACACTCGTATATAGGAAATATTCAAAGATCCAATCAAGTTTTCAACTCCGGTATCCTATCCGCAGATGTTGGCTTAGAAATTTATTCGACAATCTCACTGTCAACTGGAATCTTCATCGCCAAAAGGGAGACCGCCTGATTTTATATAAGAAATTGAGATGACAGAAGCTCCCCATCCATCTATAGCTGATTCTTCTTCGAAATATCTCTCTTTCTTACAAACTGCAAAAAAATCCCTACATCCTTGGGATTCATGGAATGATAATGATTCTATTGATAACTTCTTTGAAGAATTCAATGATGAATCAGCGATGAAAGAAGATGAATTTACTCCATAAATCACGAGTAATAACCTAATCCTACATGTATGCAATCTACCATCTATTACCTTGGATAAATCTACCAAAGAACGTATTCGTAGACCCTGGAAAAGATGTTTGATTGGTAATGTAATGGGCAAAACCATGAGGTTTAAATTTATTTATGAAAGGATTCTAGCTTTATGGAAACCACATGGACCGATTCAAATTCTTGACTTGGGAAAAGATTTCTTCCTGTTTAAATTTTAAGATTTCTCGGACCTTAAAAAAGCTTTGTTACAAGGTCCCTAGTTCATCAATGGACACTACTTCGCTTTAGTTTGATGGTCAATTGAATTTTCACCTTCATATGGCAAATTCCTCAAGAAAATTTTATTGGCATACCTGCCAGCATTAACTATTGAATATTTTGATAAAGAAGTCCTTTACAAAATAGGAAATTTTATTGAAAAAGCAATTAAAGTTGGGGATAATTGTGAAAATATCCCAAAAATGTATACCCCATTGGGAAAATATCCCGCAAAATAAAAGTTCTGGGAAACTGCCCCACCATCTAGTTTTCAATCCAAATAGTCAATATCACGAGATTGATTGGTCAATATCTCGTCTGACGAGATCTCGTATGCGGATAAAATTACCAGTTTACCCTTCTCTTCTTTAATCATTTAGATGGACCATATGTGTAGATCGTGTTTGAACACGTGGAAAATTGGGAAGCTAGATATCTTACACGTATCTAGTTAATAAGACACGTCTTATGGTCGGGCTAGGGTTCTTTCCTTTTCACTTTTTCATTTCTCTACAGCGTGAAGAAACCCTAACCATCCCTTCTTCTGCTACTGAAAAAAATGGCGATTTTCAGAACCTTTTCTTTAAATCAGTAGATCGATTTGCTTACGTAGCATAGTACCATAGTGTCGGGCTCATCTTCTTTCTCTTTCATTTTTTCTTTTCTCTACAGCGTGAAGAACCCTAACCATTTTTTCTTCTTCTGCTACTGAAAAAATGGCGATTCGTTGATCCTTTTCTTCAAATCAGTAAACCGATTTCCTTACGTAGCATAGTACCATAGTGTCGGGCTCATCTTCTTTCCCTTTCATTTTTTCTTTTCTCTACAGCGTGAAGAACCCTAACCAGAAACGAGTGAAAAAAATGGCGATTCGTTTATTAACAACATAAAAAAGTAAGTAAATTGAAACCCAAGACTTCTATTTCCCCAAATTACATTATTAACTATGTTAATTTGATTTTGAATGAAAATTGATTTCTAGGGTTTTCAAAAATTGGGGGTTTTTCTGTTTCTATTTCGATGGGTGTACGATTCTGGTGCATGGATATTCTAGAGTTGTAGTGGAAGTTCTGAAGTTAGCTGCACAAAATAAGAAACTGTTTCGAGTTTTATGCACAAGTTAGTAATTTAATCCTTGTGTTGCACTTGACTACCCTGTAATCTTTAGTGCATCAGTTCTGGCCTTCTAGGTGCAATTTGTTAACATATAATATCAGGGAAGCTGGTAGACTCAGAGTCTGTTAATTTTGATGATCTACCGAAAAGGTTCTACACCCAAACTAGCTTTATTCACGAACTTGAATGTCTGATGTGTAACACTAATTTGGGCCCCATGGAAACATCAAAAATATTAGAAAAATACCATTCCATGATTCTGGTTAGCCAATTAAGTTGTATGTAGTCCTTGAGATTGTTATGATTGGAAGAATCTATGGTAACTTTGACTAACTAGAAGCCTACAACCTACGTTCATGACTGATTTTTTACAGTCTGTCACAGCTACCTGTTTATATAGTCTGAAACTAATGAGTAATGATTAGTATTGGAGATCTTAACTTTATTTGATTTTAAATGTGCAGAGGGAAGACCTGACAGAAGAGGCTTGCGATTCTCAAATGAGCTAGCAAAACTTGATGTCCCTGTAAAGCTTCTTATTGACTCTGCAGTGGCATACACTATGGATGAGGTTGACATGGTATTCATTGGGGTTGATGGAGTGGTAGAAAGTGGAGGTATAATCAACATGATGGGAACATACCAAATTGCATTGGTGGCTCACAGCATGAACAAGCCAGTTTATGTTGCTGCTGAAAGTTACAAGGTACGCTGAAGCAAACATCTAATTTCCGTAGTCTGATGAATGAAATTCTATCCATCCATCAGTTGCACTACTTCAACCACATTAATACATTATCATGTATTTAAACTAGGAGAAATTTAGTTTGGAAAAACCATTCATTTTCTTGAATGTTATTGCATCATTTATGCATCCTGTTTTAGATATTCTTATTATGCTACCTTGCATCAACTTGCAAGTATCTTACCACTTCAGCATCTTTATTATTTTATTTTTTTTGCAGTTTGCACGTCTCTATCCTTTGGACCAGAAGGATCTCACCCCTGCATTGCGTCCAATTGATTTTGGGTTTCCCCATTCCGTCTGGGGTGGAAGTGGAAACATCTGCTAGGGATTATACACTACCTCAGTACTTAACACTTCTATTCACAGATCTAGGTGTTCTAACACCATCAGTGGTCAGCGACGAGCTCGTTCAGCTTTACTTGTAGTGAGAATTCGACAATGGAATAATTTTAATTTTAGCTGTTTGAGAATCTTGAATTTTCTTCTGTAAGCTTGCTTGTAGTGAGAAGACAGCGGCAGATTATTGTTGTTTTGAGTTCTGACAATATGTGTCATCTTGAATTTTCTTCTGTAAGCTTGCCTTGTTTTTGGCAAGAATTTTTTCAAACTCTCTTCTTTTTTTTCTTTTTTTTGATACAAACAACTCTCATATATTCGTCGTTTTGTAATGCATCTGTATAGTATTATTGTTATGACATAATGGTGTTTGAGCTATATCATTTGTGTGAGCATTCTGCTTACAGATGCAGGACAGCAAAATATAGTGACATGTTGCTTGACAAAGTTAACGGGTTTTACTTTCAAGTTGCTATCGGGATTTACACAGTTTTCAATCCCCACCGTTCATTCATTGAGGATGCCACGTGTCGAAATCCTGTGAACTTATAAGTAGCAGACACGGTAGTCATTTCTACAAAAGGTGTGGGTATATTTACACAGTTGTAAATCCCCACCGTGTATTCATTAAGGATGCCATGTGTCTACATCATGAAGAAAGGGTAATTTTGTCTAAAATCCCGCGTATGTGAACACACATGTGTGCCTAGTTTGACTAGTTAACACCATTTGGATAAAAAACTAGACAGTGAGATAGTTTCCCAGAACTTTTATTTTGCGGGATATTTTTCCCGACGAGATATACATTTTTAGGGTATTTTCCCAATCATCCTTTAAAGTTGTTATCACCACTGTGGGCTTAACTCGAGGTAAATTTGCTCGAAAGAAATTGATCTACAAAAGCATCTGCTACTATCCTTTCGAATTGGAAAGTTAACTCAATACATTGAATATGAAAGTATTGCATCAATTTGTTTTGAATGTGGATGCTTAATCCATAAAGATGATAATTGCAAGAAGTCAATCTCTCCCAATCATAAACAGTTTGGCCAGGAATGTCTCTTCGTCAACTTCTCCACTTACTTCTATACCAATAGAGAAAACCTACCTTTCTCAGCTAAGCCTGCTCCAGTTAGCTATGGCCCATGGATGATGGTTCAACGGAAATATCACCGGAATTCTCAAGGTCCTGCTCGGTATCTTCATCCGCATAAAGGATCTCGGTTATCAGTTTTGCAAAACTCTAGCACAATCGAGAATTATTTAGACATATCTAACCTTGCTCCCAACAGTCTCCGCTGGTTCCAAAAGATACTTCTAATTTTTTTTTAGCCCAGCTTCAACCCACCTTCAGAAACTTAGCCCATAGAAAGCTAAACTCGATTAATTTCACATTTTTTCCTAAATCTGGTCAAAATAACTTATCTCCAGATAAGTCTCATAGGAACACCTCAATACTCTAATCTAGAAATAATAAGGGGCCAGTGTTATAACCAAATATTGTGCATGCCCTTAAGACAAACCCTTCTGACACGCAGGACCTTGTACCATCTGCTCAGCCTATTAAGCATAAAGAAGTAGGGATGTCAATGGGTCCGGGTCCTCCCGAATACCATTATACCTGGATCCGGATCCTATTTTTAGTCCGGTTTCTAAATTTGTGGACCCAGAATTGGATCTGTTAAAATACTGGGTACCTGTCGGGTCCGGATAGTTAATGAGTCTTTTAAAATTAATTATATATCTTGATAAATTTGTTTTATCTTCTTAATATTGGTTTGAATCTAAGAAATTTTTGTATGAATTTATTGTTATATGTATACAAATGTTCTAATTAAATATTAATTAAAAAAAAAAAAAAAATTCAAGCAAAACTAGGCGGAACCTTAAAATTTTGAATAAAAATAGCAACAAAAACAACATATATTTAGGTACCCGATAATGAAAAAAAAAATTCAAGCAAAACTAGGCGGAACCTTAAATTTTGAATAAAAAATAGCAACAAAAACAACATATATTTAGGTACCCGATACCTACAGATAATACCCGTTAGGACCCGAAAACTTATCGGTTTCTAACAGTTCTACCCGTCGGGTACCAATATTGTTAATAGATCCAATTTTAAGACCCAGACCCAATATATCCGGTTCTGGTTTTGGTTCAGGGTAATGGGTACTCATTGACAGCCCTATAAAGAAGTCGATTGTACTACAAACTCTGACCCCTCTTTAGCTTTTAATTTCGAATCCAAGCACCCTTACAACAATAATCAATCTAATGGTGAATTCATTACCCCTCACAAACCCCTTTTTAACCGGTTACAAATGTCTCTCTCTCGAAACTTGGATGGTCAGAGATAAATAAGGAGGAAATTCAGCAGGAGATATAGACATGGAGTCCAGAGATATACTATCTGGTACTGCAACACTAGGAAATTCTCAACCAGATAGACTGATGATGAGAGATTACATGAAACTAGAAGCTCACCTACGTCGAAGAAAATGGTATCTGGAAGAACACCCTCATGTTCCAGAGGAACCAATAGTGCTAATCAGTCATGCTCAAAGCATACTCAACCAATTCCGCTTCCCACCATCAAAATTTTTACACCTACAATCATCCACTTTCCTCGGGGAAGAATGGTTAAACCGCAAAGTAAAGTGCGACATAAGGATCTTGCACGGAGACAGCGTAATGGAAATTCTACACAGCCCGTATGTGGAGACCTCAGTTCTGCTAAGAGGACCAAGCGATCTGCAGCAAATAGAGATGGAATTAGTTTCGGGATGGGATGGCCAAGAAACTCAGCGCATCTTCAGGACCACAACAACAGAAGCAAACCTGGGTTATGTCACGCTTCAACAGAACAATCACATCCTACCAAAAACACAACCCTCCATGGAGATAGACTCACCACCACCCAATCTATTTCCAATGAAAATCTCAGCTGGAATTGTAGAGGGGCTGGGAAGCCCTCGTTTATAAGTGTACTAAGGACTTAATTCGTCATCATAAGCCTATTATTTATGCTATTTTGAAAGTAGGCTGACTGAGTTCCATTCGTTAAATGTTGTGCAAGAGCTCGGCTACTCTAACTGCATTTGTGTGGAATCAGCTGGATTTTCTGGTTGACTATGGTTACTTTGGAATGAAGCAGAGATTGATGTGAAGGCTACTGCCATTAGCATATCAGCTATACATGCTGTCATTACTCCTAATCTTGGAAAACCTTGGGCTCTTTCGTCAGTATATGCTAGTCCTATTCCACCTCTTCGCAAAAGAACCTGGGAAGAACTTGAGTATGTTTCCTCTATCGACTGCCCTTATGCAGCTATTGGGGATTTCAATGCTATTAATGGAGCCCATGAATAACAAGGTGGCCTCATTCTAACTTATTCACAGCTAAGTGATTTTAACTCGGTGATTTATTCTTATGGTTTAATTGATTTACAAGCTACGGGTCTTCAATTTACATGGACAAACAAGTAAATTGCTGGCAGGAATATTCAGGAGCGTCTAGATAGAGCGTTAGTTAATGAAAAGTGGCGTCTGCAATTCCCCGATGCAATGGTACTTCACTTAAGTCATATTTAATTCTGATCATAGAGTATTGTTATTAGATCTATGTCCCAAAAAGAAATTCATACCTCGACCCTGGAGACTAGAGTCCAAGTGGCTAGAAGATGGCAGATTTAAACAATTAATGAATAAGGTCTGGCATTCTAATCCAATTCCACTTTAATACCATGATGCTACCAGACTCTGCCACAATGTTAATATTCTAGCTTAACAAGCAAAACTTTGGAACAAAACTGAGCCTGGTTCTATACATAGACGAGTTGAACAAGCTCGGGATAACTTAGCAATTACACGGACCAGGTTCAAGTTTAACACCTTCTCTTCAGAACAAAGCTCATGAAGCACATTGTCTCAGACTCTCAATGTGTATCTGAAAGATTAGAGGAACTGTATTGGGCTCAAAAATCTAGAGTGCAATGGCTACAATATGGTAATCTGAATACTAGATTTTTTCACTTTTCGACTTTGGTTTGAAGAAATAGGAACAAAATACATGCTCTAAAGACTGATGGGGATCAATGGAATTATGACAATGAGGAAATTGAACATTTGATTCTGAATCATTTCAACAGTATTTATTCAGATGTCAATCCTCCCTCGCATTACAAATTTGGTTCCTTAATCCCTAAAATTATCACTGAGTCTAATAATGACCAACTCCTTCAACCTGTATCCAATGAGGAAATTTTTAATGCAATCAAGACAATGGAAACCCTTAAGGCTCCAGGACCAGATGGGCTACAAGGTGCTTTTTATGTTAAATATTGGGACATCACCGGTGAGTCAGTTTGTTAGATGATTCGGGACTTTTCTAACACATGCATACTACACCCTCAACTCAACAAAACTTTCATCACTCTTATTCCCAAGACCCCTCACCCATCTCGGGTTTCACATTACAGACCTATTAGCCTCTTTAATTTTAGCTATAAGATTATTACCAAAATACTCTCTTCTGGACTGAAACCCACTATGCCCAAGTGCATTTCTTTGAATCATAATGCCCTTCCTACCAAATCGATCCATTTTTGACTTCGTCCTTATTACCTCTGAAATTTTTCATTCAATAAAGAACAAGAAAGGTTCTGAAGGATGGATGACCATAACAATTAATTATGAAAAGGCTTATGATAAAATGAGTTGGCATTTTCTTGCGGCAGTCATGAAATGTTTTGGTTTTAATCCAACATGGATAGCTTGGATACTAGAATGTTTGACTACTGTAAGCTATCAAGTTTTACACAATGGTAGTCCTGGTGATGTTTTCTTTCCTAAACGAGGTCTTCGACAAGGAGATCCATTGTCGCCTTACCTATTCATAATAGGTCTTGAAGTTTTATCTAGGCTAATTGATCAAGGTATACAACAGAATACTCTGAAAGGTTTTACCATAACATCTAATGCTCCTCTTATTTCGCATAGCTTTTACGCTGATGATAGTATCATATTTTTAGAGGCTACTTTGAAGAATATTAATGCTATCACCAAGATTTTGGATCTCTATTGCTTCTGGTCTGGACAACATATAAACCATCACAAATCCAGTGTTGTGTGTTCTCACCAAATGTTCACCCAGGCTTGCGAGGAATATGGCCAAAGGGCTACATGAAGCTGGTTAAACACCCTGGTAAATACTTGGGTTGTAACATTCATTGGGGTAGACAGCAAAATGGTGACTTCCTAGATTTTTTGGCCAAAATGACCACTAAATTACAAGGTTGGAAACTAACAGCATTGAACATGGCAGGAAGAGATGTGTTAATCAAGTCTGTCCTATATCCTTCTCTAAACCATCTGATGGCATCAGTTCGCATTCCTAAAGGCGTTCTTAAAGCCATTGACAAACTCAGAAATAGTTTCTTATGGGGTGGAAGAGATGGTAAACAGAAATTACATGTTATTGGATGGGTTAAAGTTTTTTTGCCTCTAAAGGCTGGTGGGTTAGGCATTAAAAATTTGGAGTTTCACATTCTAGCCTTTCTAGCTAAAACTGCTTGCCGGGTTATAATGAATCATGATTCTTTAGTAGGATCGCTTTTTGTAGCCAAATATGCCAGTCATTCTTCTATCTGGACATGCAAACTACTTAAAGTATCTTCTTGGTGTTCGAAGAGTATTCTCAGCGGCATAGAGATTATGAAAGTTGGTCTTCGTTGGTGTGTAGGCGATGGAAATGATATTAATGTCTGGGATGATAATTGGGTTACTAGAATCCCTCTTAAGGATCTTACTAATGATGATATTTGACACCTCCACCTAAGAGTCAAGGATTTAATAGACTCACAAACTGGTTCCTGGAATCTTACTAGTATTACTGACATTGTCCCTATATATATTTTAAACCAGATCAAAGTTATTCCTCTAAGTTGCGTGGGGAGCTACAAGGATAAGCTTGTTTGGTCTGAAGATAATTCTGGTGAAGTAACTATCAAGTCTGCTTATAAGCTAATATGCAAAGACAACTATGGAGCAAAAAACTTTCAACCCAAATGGAGGAAACTTTGGCATTTACAATGTCCTGCCCATCCTAAACATTTCCTTTGGTTATTGGCTCACAGGAAAGTGTTGGTTAGACATAATCTGATCAAAAGAGGTTTTAATATTATGGAACTTGCCCACTTTGTTCCCACAGTAGTGAAACAATAAACCACTTATTTGCTGAATGTCCAATGGTTCAACCTATCTGGGTACAGCTGGCTTCGGAATGTAATTTTACTCTAGCTTCTACTCATGTGTCGCTGGATTGGATTTGTGAATATAGCAGGTATCACCCTTCAGGGCACAAGAATCTAGCATATTGTATTGTTTCTTTTCTACTGTGTCAAATATGGATCACACTTAATCAAGTGGTGTTTAATCAGCAGGCTTTTACTGCAAACAATGTTCTGCAACAGGAATGACTAGAGTTAAGGAATATGCTGCTGTTAATTCCCACTGTTCTCAGTCTTTACATACTACCCAGGTGATTAGATGGATTTTCCCTTATGCACGATATACCATGTTAAACACGGATGGCGCAACTAATTCTATACATGATGCAGGTACAGGTGGAGTCCTTGGGTCAGACAATGGTCCTTCGTTGCTGCTTTCTCCAAACATATCTTTAACAACAATAGCAGCATGACAGAATTATGGGCACTCAAAGAGGGTTTGCAGCTAGCTCATACTCTAGGAATTACAAAGCTGCAAGTGGTTTCAAACTCTATGTATATAGTTCAGCTTATAAATTGTGTGTAATACTCCGTGGTTTTTTTGCTAACATCCTTAGAGATATTACCTTTTTGCTTAGTTTCTTCCGGGATGTTCCAGTCTCTCATGACTATAGAGAGGGTAATTTTGTGGCTGATTTTCTATCAAAAAAAGCTATATCAGTTGATGTAAATTAGGTCTGGGTTCACCAACCTCTTCCTTTTTTTAGGTACGCTTTTGTTTGAGGATGTGACGGGAAGGGTTTTCCCCGGTGTTGTAAAGCCCAACTAGTTTTCATATATTTTTCTTACAAAAAAAAAGAAAAAAACCCGAAGAATTATAAATCTCCAAAATAATACTACCTTCGTTTCGGAAAAAAAGTTACTATCATTTTTTCATTTTAGCCTAAAAATAGGTCAAATTGAAAAAATGATAATAATATTTTTCTAGAAACGGAAAAAGTACATGAGAATACTGCAAATAAAGCCATTGCTGACATCCATCAAAGGGGTAGTTCTCCATCTAGAAGCTACTTTACCATATTCGATTCAACGGTTTCAATGAAGCTCCTATATTTGTTGTGTAATGTAAGCCATTGTTGAGACCCTATGGATTTATTAAAAACCTATTATTTGTGTTACTGTTCTTTGTTTTGATTGATGCCAATCTGCTGAATACTTGGAATATTCATTAAATCCACCCGCATCCAATGGATGGCAAATCTGAAATTCTCACGGAGGCGGATTGGTGGCGAGGCAAATCTGAAATTCGCACGGAGGCAGATTGGTGGCGAACGTGATAAAATCCATTGGATCCCATCTGCTGCTCAAGCCTAAATCAAGTACCTTATCTTCTCTATGCAACTAAATGAGAAGTTGAAAGTTTACATTTTGTGCTACACCACAATCACCATATATACTTTCCGGCCAGCAAAAAAACAGAACAGGACATAGTAGGGAGTTCATATTAATACAGTTAGGATCTATGGACAGACTTAAAAAATAACCCATCATCAATACCTGTCCATCGACTTCTCAATGCCAGCAACAGAACAACATCAAAATATGACAAGTCAGGTGCACTCGTGTTACCACAATTTTCAATAAAATTCTGATCAAGATAGCAACGGTCTATATGGAGTAAACCAAAAACGTCGCAGCAGAGAAGTCCTTATATAGGCTTGAATAAGTCTAACAAAAAAAGTGTTGACATTAAATCCATCAGTACCAAGCTTAACATGATCTCACCTAGAACAAAAGTTATCCTACTCAACTAAAAATTACTAAAAGTAAGCTGATTATATTTATATTAATATATAATTATTTACTTACTACCATTTGGACTACTGCAAAAGACATACCAAACAGTCTTCTTAAACACCAGGTGTGGAGGCAGAAGCCAGTAAAGCCAAGTACTCAGTAACAGCTTCACCTTCTTTTGTAACCTCAATATCATAGTCTTCAAAGGGATCTCCTGTTAGTTCATGAGCAAGCACATGTTCCATCTCAACATCCCTAATCTCTTCTGTATTCTCATTGACGACACTGGAAGAACTACCTCCTGTTGCATCAACGTTGTTCAAATTAGATGATGATCCTTCATTGTTGTGCAATTGCGTCAGAGGATCAGAATCTGTACTAGCATCAGGTGCTTGATTAGCATTAGGTGCTTGACTAGTTAATATATTCAACGCCTGCTCTTTTGTGTTTGAGTTCTGCAGAGCTTCAACCACTCTTGACCTATCAAACCCCATTCTCACAAGTTGTTCACCTAACCTTTTCCTCTTCTTTGAAGCCGCAGAAACCTGTATAGCAGTAAATTTTTCTGGATTTGTCAGTTCATCCAAAGCCATTTGAAAATCGTTTTCGTTCCTCCTAAGGGCTTCTGCAGCAAGTTCCTTTTCAAACCCAATGGAAACCAGCTCATCCAATCTTTGTAGATCCACAGCCTTCTTAAGAGCAGTAACTCCATACTTTTTCTGCTCCCTGATCTCTTTTTCACGGCGAATATCCTCCTCCCTTCTCCGTGCATCCTTTTCGTACTCCTCAACTATGAACTCGGCAGCTCTCTCAATGTTCTGATTATTCATTCTAAGTGCTCTCTTTGCCTCTTTTTCTCCATAGCCCATACTCATAAGCATTGATAAAGCTTCCTCTGGCACTTGAAGCTGAATATATTTAGCTTGTGCAGAGCTCAATGACTTCAATGCCTTTTCAGTCTGACCACTGTGATAAGCCACCACACCTTCCAAGAGCTCGAGTCGCAGGTACAAAGCAATCTCAGGCTGAGTACCTCCCTGGAGGATTCTAACTCTAGACGAGTCCTTCCCGTGTGATTGTTCCATCCCCTTTCTAGCTTTTTCAAGCCTCACACCGGCCATCGAAAGCCACTTGATATCTCTTAGCATAAAGTAGCACCAAACCATATCAATCTGCAGTATCGACACATTGTCAATCTTCTCAATCACCGCGGAATCACACAGCACAAAAGACTCCTCCCCCATGTTAAGCACGTCTAATGCATCCCTATACAATTGTTTCTGAATTAAATGTTTCCCGTTAGCGTGCAGCATCAGCCCCATCATCAAGCCTTGCCTATCAGTCTCAGAACCCAATTGAAACGTCTCTCCATTCTGATTCTCCAGTTCCATATTAAAATTCTCGACTGGCAATGAACCGTCAGCATGTCTCCTTGCCAATGATACAGCAGCATCTTTAATTCTAGCAAGTGTAGTCGCCCGTTCCTCCTCTTTCTTGAATGAAGTACGAGGATCTTCTTCTAGGTTGTCGGATACAGAGACCCGAGAAGCAAGAATCTTAGAATTGTTTTTCACAAAACCTAATTCACTCAATTTGGGTTGATTCTGATTTTCCTCATCTTTCATAACTTTACCACCGCAGATAAGCTTGATTGAATTCGGTAAAAGAGAGGATCCTGATCGCTTAGCAATCTCTTCCCTCAACATCATAACAGTCCATTCTCGTAAATCAATTTCTAATACACCTGACCACGCTCCAGCAATCTTCAATTTCGCCATCAGCGCAGAAGTGCTAGTATCACCACCTTCAGCCTCCATGCTCAAGAAGGGATTCTCTTTTAGGGATAGTTAGGGTTTAAAAGAGATATAAACGGAGATTGATTATTGTGATCGAGTAAATTGTTTAAGGTCTATGTAGAGAAACGCTAATTCTACTAAGAATATAGTCAACCTAAGAACTCGGAATTTAGGAAACCTTTGTAACTTCTAAAAACAAGAATGGAAGATGAAATAAAAGGAGGACTTTAAAGGAAGAAGACCCTAACTCTTCGAATATGATTCGAAAGCAAAAAGTGATTCATGAACGCGACTGACTTTGGCATTGTTGTCACAGAAGTGGGTAGTTTCCGTGTAAGTAGTATCACCAAAATTAACTTACCACTGCCGCTGTACCAGTATTCATTGAATTGGATATATTCAACTAGTAGCGGGTCCAAAGAAAAAAAAGCTTGCTAGGAGGCACTAAGACAGAGGATAGCCCAGGCCCAAATTTGTTGACGATGTATAGTGAAGTTTTAGGGCTGAATATTGGGGATTTTAAGCTCAGGTCCAAAAAAATATTATTTTTATCGTCAGGTCCAAAATATTTTTCATTTTTGTGACACTCATAATTGTTTAAAATTATAAAAAATATCTGAATAGTTCGTTATGCATCATGTTTTTCAGGGGTATAATTGGTAACCAAACTGGAATGTAACATATATAAAAATCCATGTTATGGAATTTTACAAATTTTATCTCATTGGAAAGCTTTTAAAGAGATCTACATAATGAGTACAAACAACAATATCAAATTTATATTTTTTACGAGAAAATCAGAGGTGTTTGTCCTTTTAGGCACAAATTTCGAAAATTGGATACATAGTCATTATGCAACCACCGCAAAAGATGCATAACACATTATGCAACCACCACAAGGATGCATAACACATTATGCATCCATATTTTGGTTTATGCATCCACTAACTTACCTTTGTAACCACTAAAACGATGGATATGCCTAAAAAAATCATTCCAACGAAAAAAATGATGTATAATTAATTATGCAACCACCACAAATGATGCATAACATACTGTGCAACCATATTTTGATTCATGCATCCACTAATTTGGTTAGGCAACCACTGATTAAAATGGTTTATATGCCTCAAAATAATAACAAAAAAATGATGCATAATACAATGTTATGCAGTTATTTTTGTAGCTGCATATTATGCATCCATTTTCTCGACTGCATAACAGGTTATGCAATCATTTTTGTAGTTGCGTAACAAATTATGCAACCATTTTTTGGTTGATAACAATGCTAAAAGAAAAAGTGATGCATATTGCAATATGCTGCCATTTTATCGTCTGTATAACAAATTATGCATCACTTTTTGTAGTTGCATAATGGATTATGCAGCTATTTTCTTTTGTAGCTGCATAACAGATTATGCAACCATTTTTTGGTTGATGACATTGATAAAAGCAAAAATGATGCATAATGTAATATGTTGTCATTTTCTCGATTGCATAACAAATTATGCATCCTTTTTTGTAGCCGCATAACAGATTATGCAAACATTATCTCGACCGCATACCTGGTTATACATCTGATTTCTAGTTGGATTTACCCTTTCGGCTAATGATAAATCAGATTCACTTTTGGACCAGGTTCTTCATATTCCAATATGAATTTTTTAGGTATGTATACCCAATTCTTCATAGACTTCTTCCACTGACCAAAAAAAATCACACGTTAAAAAAATAGAAAGGAAAGTAAGAAACCAATAACATAAGAAATACTCTATGATCCATTTGTTCCTTTAAAGATACAAATTCAACTAAAAAAATCAGAATCTAACAAAATATATCATTCACAAATTGACCTCAAAATCAAAAGCAAAATCAAATAAAAAATTCTTCTTCTAAGAAATTGCAAAATCAATTTTCTAGGGTTTATACTTGAATCTTCTTAGATCTCAAAATCTACTCTCTTGGGTTTGTGAAATTAGATTATTCAAAATCAGATTTGATTTCTATAAAAATGGGTTTGCAAATATGAGATTAGGTTATTAATTTTTCGCAAGTTTCGGTTTTAATTTTGGTAATCAGTTGAAGGAGAAAGAGGTGAGGGAGAAGACAGAGAGGCGAAGAAGGAAAGAGACCAGGAAGTAAAACGAAAATAGAATTTCTAAAATTTTGGGTCTGTGAGAAATATTTGACGAGAAAAAGGGTGCGAGCCTGAAGTTTTTCTCCCGTGGATTTGATGGTAAGAAAAAAATAAAATAATGGACCTGACAGTTGATTTCACCATTGAAATTCAGGTCAGGTTAGTCGGTAGACCAGTGAAAATATTCGGTGATTGGATAATGGATCCGCTTCCGCCGATAAGGCTATCAAAATTTTGTCCACTTTACTTAGTGAACTCCCTCACTTCCATAAAAATTGATAATTTTGATATTTACATATTTTTTTAAGAAAAACATAAAAGATAATCATTTTATAGTATATATATATATATATATATATATATTTTTTGAAAAATAAAAGTGCAAATTAGATTAAAAGAGCAATGGTTTTTTATGGACCGCACACAGACCGCCCACATGAACTACTAAAAAACCTCTTTTTTACATGGAGGTGGGCTCCGTCCACTTGGGTTTAGCAGAGAGCTATTTTTAAAGCCCACCATTTAAATATTTATGAGGGAACGGTTTTTGTGTAGTCTAACTACATGGTACGTAAAGAATTTTTGTTAAAAGAAAGCAGTCACCAAAATAGTGACAGCTAACCAATAACATCATTTCAATTACTAATTAGAATGCTCAAAGAATAACCATTAAAAAGCTTAGTTGGTAAAGCCCATTTATAAAGAGTGCATATATAGGCGTAAAATTTATAGTCGCAATCACACAACAACTACAAAGTAAAAGCGGCAAGCACGAATTTTTCCATGGAGATTGATTATAATATTCTAATTAATAACTTAATTATGTGCTAAAGACATTGTTGTGGATGAATTTTATGACTTAAATTTAAAAATAACTAACAAAGTTGATTAATTAACCAGAGAGAATATTAGGTTTATGGATTCCACTATCTTAATGTATACAAAACTTTAGATTTAATAACTTGAACTTACTCTCAAATCACTCAAAAAAATTTCGAACCCGATCTCATGTTTTGAAAAATAAAACGTTGAAAAATCACTATTACGACTTTCGTCGTTTTGTAAGAAAATATAACTTCCTTCGCTTATAAAATATTAATAGTTAAAACTATTTAGTACAATTATTATGAAGCTTGTAAAGAAGAGAAATTATTAATCCTCGATTAGCATAAATAAAGAGAATAATTTTTGTCTATGAAATTAAATTTTAAGAAGTACACTTCAATAAATAGCTTCCTCCATAACCCTAATAAATCAATTAGCTACTCATGACAAAAACAATAAAACAAAATTGATTAAACATTTAGATTTATTATTGTGAAAAAGGCTTACAATTTTCTTGTCGATTTAGTGATCAATCTCAGGCACAGTAGATAAAAGACAGGTTATGAGTGCAGTTGGATAAGGCTACTCGGTGTTGCAGCTAAAGAACGACAGCTCTCAGGTGTATTAACTTTAGAAACGGTTGCAGTAGAAGATTAAGAAACCGAGACAAAAGGTGTTGAGTTGAAATTTTAGGTGACGGAACTTATCAACAGTTTAAAACTGTGTTAATCTTCTTCTTCTTCAACCTCTCGCATGCAACTCAGAATTGATCCTGATTTTTTTTCTCTTCTCTCCGCCGCTCCCCCTTCTGTGATGCCTTATTATCCTCTATTTATACTATGACAACAACCCATCTCCTCCATATTTTCTCAAATATCTTCTTTAATGCCACAAATATTTTCGGCCATATTTTCTTTGATGAGAAAAAATCTTGGTGATCTTCTTTCTCGATGATTCTGATTTGTTCCTCTATCTTATGATCTTCTTTCTCTTTTCACAGCTCGACAGTGATTCCCAAATCTCGAGGGGATAATATCTCCTTTATTACACAAAGACAGGGACCGAGAATTATTTTCTCCTCTTTATTAACGCGACCAACCAAGATATATATCGAGAGATATTTAATAGTTTTAAAGTTCTCACACTTATAAAACTCTTTACGGATAAGGTAAGAATATCTTCTCTCCTCAAACTCTTGTAAATCTTCCGACTCAACCACGCTTCACGCATATGAGAAAACTTACTTTCCCACCAAATTTTGGATTTGAAATGAGGGAGATGGGTCCTTTATCAAAGTCTGAGTACCTTTATCAATTTCTCCGGGTGCCTTTAACACTCTTGATGGGGTGATTTTATCACTTTTGAGCCAACTTTTCCATGCTTTCCAATTTTCCAAAAATACTTATCAAAAAACAATATTAGTACAAAATTTGAGATTTAACAATATAAATATGAGATTAATTAAGACACAAAAATGTGTCTATCAACTACCCACAAACTTATGTTTTGCTAGTCCTCGAGCAAATCTAATCTAGAAAATAATAAAAATCTTAATTCACTTTCGCAGGAATCGCGACTACACTTAGCATGTGCAATAAGCATTTGAACCCATAGGTGGCCCTAGTGGACGAGTTTTAGTCTCGTGAGGGTTTACAAGAGGTGTACTCACAAAACCTTTTACTCCAAAATCTAGCTACTTGTGAACGATTGAGGGTAGACACTAAACATGTTATTTAGTTGGCTACAAAATTCTTTGGCTATGAGAGGAATTACCCTGTTTTGAATCCAATTGGTGTACACGAGTTTACACTCAAGTGTCCTAAATTCATAAATAAGAAAATAGAGCACTACTCAGAAAGTCATACAATGGACCACGATACTCGGAATCTAACAAACCACAATCACATGAATAGATTAAGAAGATGGATATAGAGATAAATGTGTGTGCATGTTGACTAAGATGAACGGTATATCCCAGAATATCTTTATGAACATTATGACAAGATGAACCCTAAAAGATTGAGATACGCACCCACTGGTCTAAATCCTAATTCTAGTATCAACTCAGCTGGTATATACAAGGGCCACAACGGTCGATTTATTGAATATATAAAATTATTTTTTATTTTTTTATTTTATTTTATTAATTTATTTTCCGACAACATGATTAGATCTTTTGAATCTAAGCGCATGCTCCTTGTTAGCAGATTACATGATAATTCCCATGGATCCTGCGTTCCACACTTGCTTAGCCGACGGAAACAGGGAGAACACACACATATTGCTATCTAAGTGTCTTTTTTTGTCAAGTTCAATTAAAATAATGGGGCTTGATCTCAATCATTCTAGTGCGAATTGTGGAGATTTGATTTTAGACCTAATTTTAACTCTAAACTAAACTAGCAAATAAGTAACAATAAATAAGGGAAAAATTACCATGGACTGGGACTCAAGATTTCACCAATTTTTATATTCACGTGGTACAAATATTAATTCTAGACAATTCTTGCTCATATAATAAAAACTATTGACTCCAATTCTTTGCCAAAGTAGATTTTTAAGACATTAAATGTAAATTATAAGCATGGCGCATCAAAAGTACTTACGACTAAGCATACACCATCAAACAAGATCGCAACTAATTAAGAAAAATCATAAATCAAATTAAATTAATGCAAAAGTCATAAAAGAATTAAATATATTACCACACAATCGTGAAATATAGTTTCCTCCATTGTCCCAGTGTTGGGGTTTATCTATCCATTACAAGGAACTATAAATAAAAATGAAGAATAAACCTAGAACTATATTACAGTCGGCTGCTAATATTGGCGTCCGAGAGGAAGCCCCCCTGAAATGAACTTGAGCATCTCATTTTATAGAACCTAGTCCCATCCTTCTTTCCTTTGTTTTCTTGTTGTTCAAATGGAAAGATATCTCATGATGTCGTCATTATGTCTGCTGTAAAACTCCACTTCTCAACGTGTGCTCAGCCGCCATAAAACTCCACCAACCACTCTCTGCCACGTGCTTTGAAGTCGCCAGAAGAAATCCTATCACATTCTTCTTTCACGTCCCAACGCTTGGTCCCCACTTCTTTTATCTCCTTAGTCTGACCTTCACCTGACGCGTTTCTTCCCTTATCTCATATCAGCCCACATCTTCACGTTTACCAACCGACCATGTTACTTAGCTCATCTTTTTTTCACTTTTCTACCAGACTTCAAACAAGACAAAGTACGCCCCACCTGCCTAATTCCTCAAAGCCTACAGTCTGATCCCTCACTTCTAGTCCCATATCTCTCTTCTTTTCTATCTTCCACACCTAGCTACGACCCAATAGCCTACAACTTATCTCTTCTTATTAGTCCGTCCAACCACAACCTCAAAAGTAACCCGAGTCACCACCAGCCTCAATAAGAAGTATGACAACTTCTTTTCTCTGTTATCTTTTTGTTCTCTCCATTCTAAACTCCAACTTTCTTGACCGTACTGACACCCAATAGCCAACACCACCTGCCTCACTTTGTGCGGTTCTCTCCTAGCCAATGTCCACAACTAACTCACTTCAAAGCCACCGACCAGACATTAAAGGAAGTTCTCCACACTCAAATTCACATTCCAATGCAGCCGACCATACAATGCAATTTTATCCGTTTAGCCGTGTTTCATCAATAGTTCGGGTTTTATGCATATCACTTATAAAAACATAAAAATAAAAATATTAACACAAAAATTAAGTACTAGCAAATTTAAATTAAGCGGTAAATATGTATAAATTATTATCGTATCAAATACCCCCAAACTTAAATTTTGCTAGTCCTCGAGCAAAACTAATCTAAAATAAGTCTAATAAATAATGAAATCCTAACTCACTTTCGCAGGAATCGCGACTACATTTATCAAATGTAAAAAGCCTTTGAACCCATAGGTGTCCTTATCGGACGAGCTTTAGTCTCTTAAGGTTTACAACAGGTGTACCCACAAAACCTTTTACTCCAAACCCTAGCTATTTGTGAACGATTGTGGGTAGACACTAAACATGCTATTTAGTTGGCTACCAAATTCTTTGGCTATGGAAGGAGTTACCCTATTTTGAATCCAATTGATGTACACGAGTTTTTACTCAAGCGTACTAAAATTCATATATAAAAAAACAGAGCACTACTCAGAAAGTCGTACAATGGACCACAATACACGGAACCTATCAAAGTTCAATCACATGAATAGATTTTTAGAAGATGGATATGGAGATGATGAAGTTTGCACATGTTGACTGAGGTGAACGGTGTTTTCCATATCTGTCTGAAGGCCACCGCCAGGATGAATTCTAATGGATTTATATTTGCTCCCACTGGTCTTTATCCTTATACTAATGTTGACTCAGCTGGTATATACAAGGGCCCCAACAGTCGATTTATTAAAAATAAAATAATTATTCACTTATTTTTGTCTTTTTTTTGAATAAAATACAATAATGGGGTTTGATCTCAATCACTCTACTTCATCCCAACGACGATAACAATTCGATGCTCGTGCCCCACCAAATCACTTAGAGAAACACAAAATTGTAAAAATAAAAACAGAAGGTGATATGGTCGAGGTAAACTCCGAGATATGGTGACGACTATCATGTTATTTCTAACACCTGAGTTTTGTCCTTTTATGAATATACCATTTAGCTGGGTCCCTCAACTCCTACAGCCAAGAAGTTTGTTTCCATCTACTTAGAATGGTCAGTGTCATTCTGAATTGTACCCAAATTTCTAAATTTTGGAGTTTTTGGTACAATTTTTTTTTAATTTTTTTCCCTTGCCCCTAAACTTAAACTGAACATAGTCCTCGATGTTCTAAAGATAAATGAAAGCATGATCAATGAGAAGCAATGAACAAAGTAAAATAAAAATGGAAGGATACTACCAGCACCGCGTACCAAAAGCATATAGGTTGCCTCTCATAGATCACTAAGTCTAAAGTCCTCATCCAGACCAATAAAGGATTAGTCACAATTTACGAATCATACAATAATAATCTGAATTATTGTGGGTCCTTGAAGTCAATTGAATTTGACTTATATAGATGACCATAATGGAATATATTAAATTGGTGTCCATTCTCATGAAAAATGTGTCGATTCAGATTTCATAAATAAGTAGGTTTAACTTCAATATTCAATATGTGACATCTTTGAAATTTATATGTTCCCACATTTGGTAAATAAAAAATTGGTGGGACAAAAAAATCAATCATGGTATCATGGACCGGGTAAACCACATCAACTAGAGGATAGGTTTCTAACTGCTGAATTTCATTCTAGACAAAATCAGGCTCGGGAAAAAGTGTATGAAGATAATCTTTTAAAATGGTAGAGGCATATATGTCAAGTCCCAGGTGAAGGACTTTAAGCAGGGATACTTGGTAGTCACAAGAGTCATCCTCAAAACCATACAATGGGTTATCCAAGGTGTTCCTAAATGCTTTTTTTTTTCCAAATCAGTGATCTCAAGAGGTTCATCACATTCATATAATAAATTATCAAATAAATCCTCGTCGACTTCCTACAATTCACTGAAAGGTTTATCAAATAATTGATTGTTAAGCACAGTGCGGGCTAAAGGATCATGAATAGTCCTACAGTTTATGGCAACATTCTCACTCATATTTAAAACCTCTACGAGTCTATCATCTTCGTCAGAGACTATGGTCTTTGAATCGTTGGACTCTAAAACACTAGTCTCAGGATAAACTCGTTCCTCTAAATCATCATCATCTTCATATTAACAAGGAAATATTTCACCATCTATAACAATGGTATCTCTAGTTAAATCTTTTTCCTCTTGAGTAAGTAAATAATCATCAACATTATTAGGATTAGAACTAGAAACATCATTATTATGATGAAGCTCAATTGTTGTAAAAATTTCCTCGTCATTATGACTACGAATTTCAAAGTCTTCGTCAATACTTTCCTCATCCTCATAATGACATGAAGATGATTGAACCTTATCTAAACAAGTAGTGTCTTCTATTCTAACCTTGTCCTCTAAATTAGGTAAATATTCATGCTTATTACCAAGGGTAAAACTGGAAACACTATTTTGGAAATTAAGTTCATTTTGAGCTATATTAGCATCTAACCGTTTATTTTCAATTTTATCCTCATCTAAACATGCATTAATTTCACTGAGAGTATCACTTATAACTTCAAGTCTTTCTGTTATCTTCCGTCCATTTTTATCTATTTGCTTGAGTTTATCATTCAAAGAATCAGACGAAAAATCAAGACTTTGTGAAGTTTCCAAATAACGCCGGAGGGTATCCTTTAAAGATAAAGAACTAACATTTGGTTTAGTATAATATTGCTCATTTACCCGTTCGTACGACTGGTGAGCGTGCAAATAGTAATTGTGATCACTATGGTATGAACCATAACCTCCAGAGGGTTGGTAGTGGTCCCAAGTACTATCTACACTATGGTCATAGTACGGGTAATGTCCATTTTGAAAATCAGACAGATATTCATTGTATTGGCTATCATAATACCAGTTCGACATTTTTTTTTATAGTGCACGTGCAAATGCAGGTTCGACTAAATAAGTACGCTCAGGTTACCTCAGCAAAATATAACAACATTCAAAGACTGTTCAAAGGTACAAGGTTGAGGTTTGTGGTATTTTGGATGATAACGCCCAAAGGGTTCACCGTACTATCCCACAAGTTTTCCTAAAATCGGTGCCGGAAAATGCAATTGGTATGTGCACTTGTGTTTTTTTATATACAAAATAAAGTTAAAAATAAAATAAACATCTAATTAAATATGTAAAGAAATTCTAACTTCCTACTTTACTTATTTACAAAATGACAATCTAAAAGAATTAATGAAATAAAACTTGGGTGATATTACTTACCTTCTTTGGTAGGCAATTTCGACAATAATAGCAAAAAAAATCACCTACATAATAAAGACAAGAAAAATATTCAAGTAAAATCTAAAAGATAAAATAAAAATAAAAATTAAATAAATCCTAAACTAATTAAAAACTAAACCTAAAAAAAAAAATCTAAAACCCTAACCTAAAAACAAGTCCACGTCGGCGGCGCCAAAAATTGTTGTGATTATAGACAAGTGGTAAGAAAAGTTTGTTCACTCGGATTTGTGGAGATTTGATTTTAGACTTAATTTTAATTCTAAACTAAACTAGCAAATAAGTAACAAAAGATGAAGGCAAAATTACCAGGGACTGGGACTCAAAATTTCACCAATTTTCATATTCATGTGGTTCAAATATTAATTCTAGACAATTCTTGCTCGTATAATAAAAGATATTGACTCTAATTCTTTGACAAAGTAGATTTTTAAGACATTAGATGTAAATTATAAGCATGGCGTATCAAAAGTACTTATGACTAAGCATACACCATCAAACAAGATCACAACTAATTAAGAAAAATTATAAATCAAATTAAATTAATACAAAAGTCATAAAATAATTAAATATATTTACCACACAATTATGAAATATGGCTTTCTCCATTGTCCCTGTGTTGGGTTTTAGCTATCCATTACAAGAAACTAAAAATAAAAATGAAGAATAAACCTAGAACTATATTACAATCGGCTGCTAATATTAGCATCCGAGAGGAAGCCCCCTTGAAATGAATTTCAGCGTCTCATTTTATAGCTCCTAGTCTCATCCTTCTTTCCTTTGTTTTCTTGTTGTTCAAATGGAAAGAATATCACATAATGTCGTCATTACGTCTGCTGCAAAACTCCACTTTTCAACGTGTGCTCAGCCGCCACAAAACTCCATCATCCACTCTCTGCCACGTGTTTTAAATTCGCCAGAAGAAAGTATATCACATTCTTCTTTCACGTCCCAACGCTTGGTCCCCACTTCTTTTCTCTCCTTAGTCTGACCTTCACCTGACACGTTCCTCCCTTATCTCCTGTCAGCCCACATCTTCACGTTTACCATTACTTAGCTCACCTTTATCTCACTTTTCTACCAGACTTCAAACAAGACAAAGTACGCCCCACCAACCTACTTCCTCAAAGCCAACAGTCTGATCCCTTCTCTTCTAGTCCCACATCTCTCTTCTTTTCTATCCTCCACACCTAGCTACGACCCAATAGCCTACAACTTCTCTCTTCTTATTAGTCTGTCTAACCACAGCCTCAAAAGGAACTCGAGTCTAAGAAGTATGACAACTTCTTTTCTCTGTTATCTTTTTGTTCTTTCCAGTCCAGACTCCAACTTTCTTGACCGTACTGACAGCCAACAACCAACACCACCTGCTTCACTTTGTCCGGTTCTCTCCTAGCCAATGTCCATATCTAACTCACTTTAAAGCCACCAACCAGACATTAAAGGAAGGTCTCCACACCCATTTCAATTCACAGTCCAATGCAACTGGCCATACAATACAATTTTATCCGTTTAGCCGTGTTTCATCAATAGTTCGGGTTTTATGCATCACTTTAAAAACATAAAAACAAGAATATTAACACAAAAAATAAGTACTAGAAAATTTAAATTAAGCTTTAAATATGTATAATATGCCCGTATCATATGGGCTCGACCACCAGGATCTTAACTTACCAGCAAAGAGATGTAAACGAGAATTGTACATGAACACTTTTTGACCAGGTTCAAATGACTTTCGAATAATCGATTTATCATAAAAATTAAGTTTTCTCCTTGTATATTTTCACATTTTGGTAAACATCATTACGAATTTCTTCTAACTCATTGAGTTGAAGCCTACAGTTGTCACTAGCGGTTGGTAGGTCAAAGTTTAGCCGTTTAATGGCCCAATAAACACGGTGTTCTATTCCTACATGCAAATGGCAGGCTTTACCGAAGACAATTTTATATGGAGACATCCCAAGAGGAGTCTTAAAAGCGGTTCGGTAGGACACAAAGATTCCATTAAGGGAAAAGACCAGTCTTTCCGAGTGGGGTTGACGGTCTTTTCCAAAATCTGTTTTATTTTCGATACTTCTACTTGGCCACAAGTTTGCGGGTGGTAAGGTGTAAAAACCTTATGAATAATGGAGTATTTCTTCATGAGGTATTCGAAGGAAAGATTACAAAAATAGGACCCTCTATCACTAATGATTGCTCTAGGCATACCAAATCGAGAGAAAGTATTGTCTCTAACAAATTTGATCACAACGTGGCGATCATTTGTCTTGGTTGTTATAGCTTCAACCCACTTGGACACGTAGTCAACAGCTAGCAGAATATAAAAGTTTCCAAAAGAGTTAACAAAGGGACCCATAAAATCAATACCTCATACATCAAATATTTGTATCATCAAGATAGGATTCAATGACATCATATTACAGCGGGTCATCTTCCCTAGTTTCTGATATCTTTTACAACTTTGACAAAATTTATGGGCATTTTTGAATAAATACGGCCAATAGAAACCAGACTGCAAGACCTTAGCAGATGTTTTACTTTGCACTAAAGTGACCCCCACAAGCTCCAGAGTGACAAAAAGTGAGCACACTAGAGATTTCTTTGTCAGGAATACAACGACGGATGATCTGATCTGGAAAATTTAAATAAGTACAGGTCATCCAAGAAAAAACGTTTGACCTCAAACAAGAACTTTACTCTATATTGTTTAGACCAACTGTCAGGCATTTGACCAGTTACCAAATAATTAACAATGTCAGCAAACCAGGGTAAGATAGAGATGGAAAATAATTGTTCATCAGGGAATGTACCAAGGACTGGTCTTTTATCATCTCTAGTCTCAGCAAGGTTACGAGATAAATGGTCGGCTACTGCATTTTCAGAACCTTTTCTATCATGAATACCTAGAGTAAATTCTTGTAACAGTGCAACCCATCTGATCAGTCAAGGCTTCGAGTCCTTCTTAGACAAAAGATACTTGAGCGCGACATGGTCAGAGTAGACTATAACCTTTGACTCAAGAAGGTATGATCTAAATTTATCAAGTGCGGACACGATGGCTAAAAATTCCTTCTCAGTTGTTGTGTAGTTTATTTGGGCATCATTAGGGTTTTACTAGCATAATAAATCACAGAAGGTGGTTTATCATATCTTTTTCCAAGGACATCACCGACCGCGTAATCGAACGCAACACACATAATTTCAAATGGGATGTTCCAATCTGGTGGTCGGATGATAGGGGTAGAATTTAACGAAGATTTGAGCTTCTCAAAAGTTTCAATACAAGCTTCTAAAAAACAAAGGCAATATCTTTAGGAAGTAGGTTCTACAGAGGTAAGGCAATCTTGCTAAAGTCTTTGATGACACGACGATAAAATCCAGCATGACCAAGGAAAGATCTAACCCCTGTTACATTCTTCGGAGGCCTTAATTTTGAAACTAGGTCAACCTTGGCTTTATCTACTTTTATTCCCTTAGCGGACACCACATGTCCTAACACTATTCTAGATTTAACCATAAAATGACACTTTTACCAGTTTAGGACTAAGATTTTTTCTTTACAACGTTTTAGAACAAGTGTAAAATGGTGCAAACATTCATCGAAAGAAGAACCAAAAACCGAAAAATCATCCATGAAGACCTCGAAGAACCGTTCTACCATGTCTGAGAAGATACTTAGCATGCAATGTTGGAATATTGCGGATGCATTGCACAACCCAAAAGGCATACGCCTATAAGCAAAAGTACCAAATGAACATGTGAAGTTTGTTTTCTCTTAGTCTTATGGGGATATGGGGATTTTGTTATGCCCATAGTATCCATCTAGAAAACAATAATGACTATGACCACCTAATCTTTCTAATATCTGGTCGATGAAAGGTAGATGAAAATGATCTTTCCTAGTGACTGAATTTAGCTTACGGTAGTCTATACGAACTCTCCACCCAATAGTAACTCGGGTGGGGATCAATTCATTGTTCTCATTCTCAACTATTGTAATCCCAGACTTCTTTGGGACAACCTGGACAGGGCTGACCCATTTACTATCATAGATGTGGTATATGATACCCGCATCTAACAACTTAAGCACCTATGTGTGGACAACATCTTTCATATTGGGGTTCAAACGTCGTTGCATTTTTCTTAAGGTTTTTGCACCTTCCTCTAGGTAGATTCGGTGCATACAGTCAACAGGACTAATACATTTCAAATCTTCTATAGTCCACCCAAGGGTATCCTTGTGCTCTCGGAGAACACTAACTAGTTTACTTTCCTGATCAGGCTCTAAGTCAGATGCAACTATGGCAGGAAGAGTATTCTCGTTACCTAGAAACACATATTTCAACGTATCTAGTAATGACTTTAATTCAAGGGTGGGAGCTTTTATTAAAGATGGGACGGGCTTATCTGTAGTGGGTGGAAGAGGTTCAGGTTTACGTTTTCATTTCCCATAATCCAAAACTGGTACAGAATCTAGCAACACATTAACTTCTTCAAAATAACTATCCTCATCGTAGTATGCTCCAAATAGGGCCAAGCAGGCCTGTAAGAGATCATTAACACTATTGTGCTAAAAGTGTTCTCAACTAAAGAATCAACCATGCAAATAAACTCATAGTGGTCATGGTCTGAAGGGGCTTGGAAAGTTTTAAAAATATTTACCGGACTTTTTGATTGCCAAAAGAAAATTCCACTTTACCGTTTTGATATTTGATTATAGCATTAGCAGTAGCTAAAAATGAACGGCCTAGGATGATTGGAATATTGATCTCACGGTCTGAGATAGGTTGACTATCTAGAATCACAAAGTCAACTGGATATATAAAGTTTTCTACTTGAACCAAAACGTATTCATAATTCCACGTGGAATCTTGACTGACCTATAAGCTAACTGAAGTGTGACCCTAGTTGGTTTTATCTATCCTAGTCCAAGTTGTTCATATACAGAGAACGGTAAAAGATTCACACTAGCCCCAATCTAACAATGCATTTTTTATTCGTTGATTGCATATAGTAAAAGTAACAATGGGACAACCAGAATCTTTGAATTTGACTGGGTACTATTGTAAAAGTATGGAACTAACTTGTTGGGTCAAGAATGCCTTTTTATGCACACCCATTTCTCGTTTGACCATACACATTTCTTTTAGGAACTTGGCATAGATTGGCATATGTTTAATTGCATCTAACAAGGGAATGTTGATCTTAACCTGCATAAACATTTCTAGGATTTCAGCATAATTCCAGGCTTTTTCTTGGCAAGTCTTTGAGGAAATAGTGCGGTGGTACAAACACTCTCTCAGGGACATTTTCCTCATTTGGGCCCTCATATTTCTCAGGCCCATTAGTGTCGCTAGGAGTTCTGTCGACTTCGGACTCTCTTTCAGTTTGATTACTAACCTTAGGTTGATCTACCTTGTTTTCAACTGTTTTGCCACTTCTTAGGGTAATGACTGCTTGAACGTGCTCAGTAGAACTACCTGACCCAGTTACCTGGTGAACTCCTTTCAGATTCGAAGTCAGTTGGCTAGGAAATGTCCCATTTTCCCTATCATTAAGCTTATTTGACAGTTGACTCATTTGAGTCTCTAAGTTGCTAATGGCTCGGTCACTATTTTGTTGGTGACATTGAAAGTTATCGAGCCTCTGACTTATCTGGTTAAAATGTTGGGTAGTCTGGGCATGATTTTGGGCACTACTTTCAATAAATATTTTTATATTTTCCTCTAGAGACGACGTTGAATCAAATGACCTTGGTTCTTGGACTTGGGTTGGATTCCTAGGAAAACCGGGTGGTGGGTTGCTAGATGGGCCACCCTGATAGGTACCTTTGGGCCACGAGAAATTGGGGTTATGTATCCAACCAGGGTTGTAGGTATTTGAGTATGGATCAAACTTGGGTCGAGTTTCATATTTAGAGTTCATACCACCATGTAAAACACTAACTTGGTCATGGGTAGTTTCACTAGGGTAAAATTGAGGCTCATTGTTATAGCCCATAGCCTGACTCGAACCTTCTTGGATCCTACTCTCTAAGGCCTTCAGACGCCTAAGAATGTCCGAACCATTATCAACTCGATTGACCCTATGGATTGGGTTCCTGGTTACTTCCGGTTCTCTCATTGAAGCCTATTGCCTTGTTTTCTCCGTTAACTCGATGAACGAGTCAAAATATTTATCAGGCTCCTGATGGGTAAATTCACCACCACTTGTTGTTTCTATACCTGCATACGGGTTTCATTATCTAGGCCCTCATGCAAGATTTGGGCCATATGGGCTTTTTCAAACCGTGATGCGGACACTGGTATAACAACTCATTAAATCTTTCTACATTATCATGTAGGCTTTCACCTAATTTTCGTTTAAAAGTTTGGACAGAATGACGATCAATAGTAGTCTTATGGTGTGGGTAGAATTTCTTTTTGAAGCTTTCTACAAGGTCATCCCAAGTGGTGATTGTCTTAGCGGGAATAAAATGATACCACTCTTTGGCCTTCTCATCAAGGGAAAAAGGAAATAAACACAACCTAAGCACATCTACCGAGATATTTGGATAACTCATGGTCCCATAAATCATTTCAAAGTATTTAATATGGAATAGGGATTCTCATTGTCTAACCTCCTAAATATACGAAGCATATTAATTTTTCAAGGTTTGATATCAAATTTTCCATTAGAAGCGGGTAAAACTACCCCATATTCACGTACTACTCTCGAAGGGTTCATACGATTTCTTAGGGTTTTTATTTATCTGGTTTTCATCATTATTATTGCCACCCATTGTAGAAAATAAAGATGAACCACCAAAAAACGTGCTAGGAGTCGGACTCAAACAATAAAGATCGTTTTCTTCAAGTCTATTCCTACGCGTTTCAAACGAGGCATACACAAGCAAAAAAAAAACAAAAAAAAACTAGTGTTTATCAAGAATTGTGCACATGCAAAATGCAGGGTTTACTATTTTAGGTAAGCTTGGTTTACCTTAGCAGAACATACCTACAGTCAAAGACTGGTCACAGGTACAAGGCTAAGACTTGTGGAATTTCGATTGGTAAAGCCCAGAGGGTTCAGTGTACTATTCCACGTGTTTTCCTAAAATTGGTGCTGGAAGATGCGAGAATGATGTGCAAGAGTTTTATATATATAATGAAAAATAATAAACTCAAACACATTAAAAATGAAATAAAATCTAAAAAATTAAAATTGTTTCTAAATTTAATGAAAATCTAAAAATAAAAATTAATGAAATAAAAATTCGGAATATACTAACCTTTATGGTAGGAAATTTTCCACAAAATATTTGTAAAATACTACCTGCACAACAACAACAAGAAATACCCAAATAAAATATAGAAAATAAAATAAAAATAAAATAAAATAAAATTCTAAACTAACTAGCCTGAATAACACAAAATTAAAAATTAACTAAAAATATTATTTCTCAATCCCCGACAGCGACGCCAAAAATTGATAGGCGTAAAACCTATAGCCGCAATCGCACGACAACTACAAAGTAGAAACGGCAAGCACGGATTTGTCCACGGAGATTGATTATAATATTTCTAATTAATAACTTAATTATGTGCTAAAGAAATTGTTGTGGATGAATTTTATGACTTAAATTTAGAAATAACAACAAAGTTGATTAATTAACCAGAGAGAATGTAGGGTTATGGATTCCACTATTTTTAATGTATACAAAACTTTAGATTAATAACTTGAACTTACTCTCAAATCACTCAAAACAATTTCGAACCCAATCTCATGTTTTGGAAAATAAAACGTTGGAAAATCACTATTACGACTTTCGACGTTTTGTAAAAAAATATAACTTCTTTCGCTTATAAATATTAGTAGCTAAAACTATTCAGTACAATCATTATGAAGCTTGTAAAGAAGAGAAATTATTAATCCTCGATTAACACAAATAAAAAGAATAATTTTTGTCTATGAAATTAAATTTTAAGAAGTACACATCAATAAATAGCTTCCTCCACAACCGTAATAAAACAATTAGATATTCATGAAAAAAACAATAAAAGAAAATTGATTAAAAATTTAGATTTATTATTGTGAAAAAGGCTTACAATTTTCTTGTCGGTTTAACGATCAATCTCAGGCATAGTAGATAAAAGACAGGTTTTGAGTGCAGTTGGATAAGGCTACTCGGTGTTGCAGCTAAAAAACGACAGCTCTCAGGTGTATTAACTTTAGAAACGGTTGCAGTAGAAGATTAAGAAACCGAGACAGAAGGTGTTGAATTGAAATTTTAGGTGACGGAACTTATCAACAGTTTAAAACTGTGTTAATCTTCTTCTTCTTCAACCTCTCGCCTGGCTCTCAGAATTGATCCTGATTTGTTTTTCTCTTCTCTCCGTCGCTCTCCCTTCTTTGATGCTTCCTTATCCTCTATTTATACTATGACAGCAACCCAACTCCTCCATATCTTCTCAAATCTTATCTTTAATGCCACAAATATTTTCGGCCATATTTTTCTTTGATGAGAAAAAATATCGGTGACCTTCTTTGTCGATGATTCTGATTTGTTTCTTTATCTTATGATTTTCTTTCCCTTTTCACAGCTCGACAGCGAGTCCAAAATCTCGAAGAGATAATATCTCCTTTATTACACAAAGACAGGGACGGAGAATTATTTTCTCCTTTTTATTAACGCGACCAACCAAGATATATATATTTAAAAATATTTGATAGTTTTAAAGTTTCCACACTTATAAAAACTCTTTATGGATAAGGTAAGGATATCTTCTCTCCTTAAACTCTTGTAAATCTTCCGAATACTTAACCACACTTCACGCAGATGAGAAGAGTTACTTTCCCGCCAAATTTTGGTTTTGAAATGAGAGAAATGAGTGCCTTTATCAAAAGTATGGATGCCTTTATCAATTTCTCTGGGTGCCTTTAACACTCTTGATGGGGTGTTTTTATCACTCTCGAGCCAACTTTTCCATGCTTTCCAATTTTTTAAAAATATCTACAAAAGATTAATATTAGTATAAAATTTGAGATTTAACAATATAAATATGAGATTAATTAAGACACAAAACTTTGTCTATCATGCATTTAACATAAACGATGAGTTACTTCTAGTTTCTTTCCTTTTAAATTTTCCACCATATTATGAAGGGAATAAGACCCCATATTCTTTTAACCATAGAGATCTCTTTTTATTTGGCCACACCCAAAAAGGTTTGTTTAACATTTCCTACAAACACCCAGCTAACACCAAAACTGTCAAAGAAATAACTCCACACCTTTGTGGTCTCTATGCATAGTGAAAAAAACATGTGCATTAGTCTCTTGTCCCATGTTGCAGAACACACACACATTAGTATTTGATTTACCAGTTCTACGGAGAAAATCTAAGGTATCAGCTTCATTATAACAAAGTGTCCAAACTAAGAAAGAACCTTGAGAGGAACTTTGGGATTCCGCATCTGTTTATGAGGGAAAGTTAAGCAACCATTTACATCCAGTGAATTATAGTAATTTGCAACACTAAAATCATTCCCCACATCACATTTCGTTAAGTCATCAACATTAGATACTCCCAATACTATATTCCTATCTGTTGAAAGAGTAAGATAACATCACCAAGTTCATTCTCATTCAGTTTTCTTGAGAAATCAAAATCTCAAGCATTCTCAGAAAAAAAAAAATACAATCCTAGCTTCACTGAAGCATTCTTCTTTCTATATAACTTGAAAAGAGACATATAAGAATTATATATGTAAAATATTATCTCCAGTCCATTTATCCTTCCAAAATAACACAGTGCTTCCATTATTAATCTGAAAGATTGTATTCTAAATAATGTGTTGTTTTGCTTTAAGAATACCATCTCATAAGCTACAGGTGCAAATTGTGTCGTGCCAGCATGAGCACAGCCCATCCCAACATGAAAAATAGCCCATCACGGCACATCAGCTTCATGTGTTGTGCTGGGCCAGACTAATCGGCCCAATGGCACAGCACAACATGTGGCACGGATAAGCACGTGGCGCAACACAACACATCACGCTAAGCAAGCACGTCATAACATGTATAAAACACTACACAATACGGTATGATACAACACATTTTGTGTATATTTTACAAAAGAGTGTTTATTCTAACCAATTTTTGATATTTTATCTTCGTTATGTTGAGTTATTTTTATAACAACACATATAATATTTAAATATCTGGAAAATATCACCTTTGAAAAATATAAAATAAATATGCCAGACATAACACAGCACAACACATCACGCCCTAACGTACGGCACAACACGGCACGTCTTAATCTCTGCACGGCACATCACGACACGTAGCATAGTGAGTTCGCCTCTTAATGGGTTGTGTTGGGCTGGACCGACCTGTTTTACACCTCTATCACATGCTATGTCCAACCCTAGTCAGCAATTCGCCGAATGAACATTTACGAATTTTTACATTTCGTTCGGGATAAAATTATACGGACGAATTACTCCAACTCTAAATCAGGTACCGGTATTTTATGGGTTGGCCGGATTATACGCTTACGTTTTGGATTTTATGAAAATGGAAAAGATGCGAAGGTTTAATAGTTGATTCTATATTTGATTCCACTGTCAAAATTATCATCCACTGTCATGTTATAATTTTACCCGATGTTAGCTAGATCTCCTTTTTTGAAATTATCATCCATTGTCATGTTCTATATCTTTCATTATAGTTGTCATTCTTCTCTAGTGAACCTCCCATAGGTTCGACAAAAGTATCTTTACTTTACTTTTCTTTTACAATCTCACTAGTTCATTCAAAATCCCAACATTAAAAACACAAATTAGAAACAAACCAATTCAATTCTCATGAATTTTTTCGATGACTATATCAATTTGATTTGTTACACGTAAACCCATATCATTAAAGAAAGTAATCAAAATTTAGTTTTTTAAACTGAATAAATAACAAACAACAAAAAACCAAAAAACCATATTTTTTTACTGAAGAAATGGAATTGAAATGGGGAATTTTTTCTCTAGCCCATTTTTTTTATTTCTTATATCAAAAATCCATCATTAAGATACTATTTATTTAGAACTCATAATTAGATAATTATAGTATTACATTATAAAAATAACCTTCTTTCTAATTAGAAGATTTAAATTTCTTAATTTTTTCCTAAAAAAAATTACAAAGGTGGAAAGTCAAAAATCTCTTAAATAAAGCATAGCATCGTTGTTTCACTCCGTCATAACCGACTCAAGTTTGTTTCTCTTCTTATTAGGAACGAATAGTTACTGTGTCGATGACCCAAAATCAATTTTATTCCTATAAATATGCCTATATTTTTTAGAGCTTGTTTCAATTATTCACCAAAAACCTTCACCTAGCTAGTCTGAACCCTTAGCTAAACGAAGAAACTATTTTGAAATCATACGGTGATTCTTGATCAACAAAAATCCAATTATCATATAAAGGTCAGTAAATGGTGTCTTTTGTGTTTTTTCTTTTTTCTTTTGTTTATAGATATAATGGCACTACATATAACTAGATGATTGTTGTCACAGTGGAGGCCGATGAAGAAATGGGGCACTAAGAGCATCCACAGTGGGGCGACTATAACCTGGACCAAATCCAAATTTAGTCTTTGGTCCGTCCAAAACCAATCATTATGGGACGATTGTATTTGAGTTTTGGTCCAGTTTTTTTACTGTTTGGGATCAAAATTGATCCCATAACTGGACCAAACACGAATATGGTGGAGCGTGAAGTTACTTGTGCGTCTCGTGCCAGGCGTGATGTTACCTCTCCGTCTCGTGCCAAGCGTAATCCTAGACAACTGTCACATGATCCAGGCGTGAACCAGAGAGCCGCATGTATTGGGCGTTCAACCAAGAGCACGTCCAACGGGGCGTTAACCTCGCGAAAGCTTGGAACTTAAGCGTTCACCAAATTTACGCTTGTCTTGGGCGTGCACCAAATTTACGCTTGTTGTGGGCGTTATCCAAACTTGCGCCTGTTTGTAAGCGTTAGCCAAAAATACGCCTGTGTGGGGCGGTGGTGTATATGAGCGACTCTTGTAATAACCGTTGAGATTTCTTACCGTTGTAACGACTATCTTTTGGTATACCTATATAAATGAATTGGTTGAGTATTTCATATACTCCAAACCCATTTCATTTGTATACGAGAAGTTTTTTTACTAGTTTCATATATCTGTCTTTCAAATCATTTAAAATTATGGCACCAAAACCACGAGGTCCAAATTTTTCTACATTGAAGATGTAACGATGTGTAAAATTCATTTATCAATATCTCAAGATTCTAGTGTTGGTTCCGATCAATCAAAAGAAAAATTATAGTCTCGCATCTTACGTGGGATGAAAGAAGTCATACCTACAATGCCAGAGTGCACTTGGACCATCACTCAGAAAAGATTTCAGGGAATAAGTAAAGATGTGGCGCTTTACTCTGGAAAAGAGGCGGAAGTGGAACGTGAACGTTATACTGGATGGGGCCCCGAAACAAAGAATGCGTACGAAAATGGGCCAGCTGTCCAAATTGTTGTTTTAATTTTATAGACCCCGTATTTCTTCATCTTTTGTCATGATAAACTCCATCCTCTCATTCGTATCATTTAATGTAAACTTACGAAACTCTTGCGTAAAACCGGTATATTGTTGAACCAGACCGTAAGCTTCGACCTGTTATGAAAAAAAAAATCACATTCTCACGTATTTTTATGTACTAAAAAAAAAAAGGTTTGTTGTATACTTACGTATGATAATTGTTGTTGAGGCGGAATGGGTACATGTTCATTAGGTTCTTGGATGTTGTGTTTAATACAGTCACCAGCATACTCGTATGTTTCGACCTCCCAATCGACTTTGATGGCATATTTCTGCAAGTTAGGTACATGTCTCCAATACTCAATATATAAATCATACGTAACAACATGCACTAATTCCGTTGCAACGACCAAATCACTTTCCCTCATATGATTTGCTTCGTCATTGTTGAGGTTGACAATACGAGTAGGCGGGTTCCTGGGAACGCTAAAATTATAATAGTTTTGCCTCCAACACCGTTCTCTGAGGTACACGTTATGCTGTGCAAAGAAAATAACTATCAAAAAATAAACCAATTAACTATCCAAAAATCCAAGAAAATAAGAACAGTGCTATCAAAATAAATTATCAACTCACAATGCCTAGCCAAGAAAATATAACCCCTTTTTATGAGAGCTCCGATACTTTCCTTCTAACATCAGTGTCAAGGACTAAGATGGAGGAATCCCACGGTTGCCAAGTCACATCGTCTACAGTCAGTTGATTAAGACAACTCCTAGAGCGAACAATATCAATACTCTTCTTCTTGTACCCTTCCACCGAGAACTTCTAGGCCACACTGCTTCACTATAACTCGTTGGGTTCTTTGGTCGACATATGCCCAGATATTCGTACCCTCCAAACTAGTATGTCAACACAACCAACCAAATAAATTAATTACCAACAAATAAACATTTAAAAGAAGTATAAATAGAATTAAGAAATTTACCTCCAATATTTGGAAGGGTCCGACTAGTGACTTTTGTCCCCTACCAGATGCGCGGAGTCCCGAATACAATTTCGCGAAAGCACCACCACCAAAGTCATAATTGCCAACTGCATTAAGATCCTCAAAAGCATCTAACCATCCAACATCAATATAGTTTTTAGCATTCGAAAAGAAAAATTATCCCAAAACATACATATAAAAGGCTCTGGTCACTCTCTCAGCAAGTATGCTATCATCGTTAGCCGCACCCAACGTTCCTGGATAAAAATATGTGCTAAAAAATACAACTGTAACTGCATCTGAAACCCACTGCGCGAGAATATGTTCTCTTTTACAAACTTCACTATCTTTAATTTCTGGAAAAATATGCGCCCGGACATATTCAAATTGGTACTTCGCCGGGTCATACGGAATATCACTACCAACACCAATACTTAGTCTTGTCAACATGAACCAATCAAGCGATGTGAACCCCATCTCACCAAAGGAGAAGTGAAAAGTGTTCGTAGTATCCCAAAAACGCTCAACAAGATAGTCAATCAATGCATGTGACGAATTTACTACATCCATGATCAATAAACGGTCCCATCCTGCCTTTTCAATAATGTATTTAACCCTAGGGATGTGTTTTATAATACTTGTATAGGTCTGAATGATCGATTTAAGGGAACCACGATGTATGTACTTGAATTTTGAATCAGTTGAATATGTAATATTTGTAGAAGCGTGACTCTGAGCATCTTCCACGACATTGTAGTTCGCTAACCCGAGAACAGAGACCATACCTTTAGTAGTAGGGTCTACTTCTGGATCCTCAACGATTTTAGCTTTCTTGTTCCTCTTTTTTCGACAAACGAATCTTGCTGTGACACTGCTCAACATTTGTGCAAAGGATACATACAAGTTTCAAAATTAAGAGTAATCCTCACAATGCACAAATATAAAACTCTACATTAATCCATAAATCCACAAAAATACAAATTTCATCATTAGAAAAGTAAGCCTCTAATTAGATAATCAAATGTACAAACATTCATAAACCATCCAAAATACAAAATTCACGATTCACAAAATAGTCCACTAATCAAATTACCAAGTCTACAAAAATTCTCATAATTCCCTAATTTTATAATTCCATAAACATTCATTATAAAGGAACATAAACATTCATAATTCTAAAATTTCATAAGCATTCATATCAAATCAATTAATCAAGAACTTAAAATTAACCACAAACCAACTCAAATTAACCAACAACTTAATCAATTCTAAATTCAAATCAATTAATTCTCATCAATTTTTTAAACCCAATTTATAACTCCCAAAACCCTAAAATCATACCCAATTACAAAATTACAATTTCTAAAAACTAATATGTCTACTTCATAATCATATGTTTAATCTTTAAGCATATATATACAAATTTAATTAACAAAACAATACAATAAATCATTAGTTAAACCTATGAAATCCATTAAAATTCGTATAAAAGTTTGAGTTTCATATTTTGTCTTGAGATAAACCTAACTTTGATAAGTTTTGTTTCTTTGCTGCTAGGGTTTTGTTAGTGTTTTTCAATCGAAAAATAGGTTGAGAAGAGGAGTTTAGTTGGAGAGTTGAAGTGGTAGGCGTTGAAGTGGTATGCGTCTGGAAGAGTCTAGAAGAGGAGAGGAGAAGAGAAGAACATAAAAGCCTCCGCCTGATGAAGCGTAATCCTAGACCACCGCCTGATGAAGAACATAATGGCAGGCGTTACTCTAGCCAACTGTTTCATAAAACGGGTGTATGGCTAAGGTAACGCCCGTATTCATGATGCACACGAACCAGATGCACGAGGTAGAAGATTCACCAGGCGTATGGCTAAGGTAACGCTCCATCATACGTTAGTGTGCACCCACGCATGTCATTTGGGCGTGTTGTTACGTGTGCGTCTACTATTAAACGTTGTTCTGGGCTGCATCTCCCACCGAGCGTTCATCCAGTGTCCGCCCGAATCAAGCATTTTCATTGGCATACGCCCATACAACAACATTCCAACAGAAGGATACTTACATATGCGACCAACGCCAGGTGTTAGCTTAGTTTTCCGTTTGATCAAAATTTACTCTTCTACCATTGTGTTTCAGGCGGAATATTATAAAAAAAAATTAATATTTAATCTTTAGGTTTACTCTTATAACTGTGGAAGCTCTTATAGACCTTAGTGCTTGACCAAACAGGATGTGATCAAATATTTGTAGCACATGATGATACGAATAAAAAAAAGTTGACCCAAAGTAATTTTATTTTTATTTTTTCCTAATACACCTAATAAATAAAATAATAGAATGAAAACGAGTTATATCTTACAGTTCATCCCGTGTGAGGAGGGAAAGTCCCATTTACTATAACCTTGCTACTAATCAAAGTTGTAGAATAATGCCTTTCCTCAACGTTGGATCAAATCTACGGGACCGTGGTATAACCTACGGCCAGTATAACATTCCTGATGTTGCCTAGTAAAATTTATTAATATCTAGTTAGCTTAGATCATTTTATATAAAAAAATACTGTCTAAATCTGCACAATCAAAAGCAAGATATCATTCGAGATAATATAAGCCGATGAGACTGAGAACATAAACCCTTTGTCTCCTTTGAGCGTCCACAATAGGACGACTAAAAGAAGGACCAAAGATCAAATTCAGTCTTTAGTCCGGAAATTGGTAGCGCAGCGGGACGAACAAAAATAGTGGATATTCCAGATTTCGCACTCTAGCAGACTACTACATTTAGTTTTTTTTCTGGACTAAACTTGGTTTAGTCGAGCGGTGTCTTAGGTGTCCGCCTGATGGTAAGAGGTTGGCTAGTATAACGTTTGATGGTAGGCGTTCTCTTAGCGTACCGCTTGAAAACATGGGCGGTATTCAAAATCTCCACCTGACGAAGCGTAATCCTAAGATAACTCCTGATGAAGCGTGCGTCTAGGATCACGCCCACCACCAGGAGGACTCTTAAATTCTGCCCCATCAAAACGGTGCCCTAAAGCTACGCCCAACACCAGGAGGCTTCCTAGAATTCCGCTTGCAATTTAAAGCGATATGGTGGTGGGTTAGAAGCCCACCCCACCACCGTCATCATTCACTACTACCATTAAACCCATCACAGTCATCACTGCCAGCAACCGAAATACCATCTCCATCACTGCCTTTAATATTATCTCGAAATTCAAACACTAACTAGAACCCATGGCAACCAACAGAAAGGATTTGGTATAGAACTGGTCACTCCGGCCTTTATACAAACACAAGGTGTGCCTTAAACTCATAAGGAAGAGATAAACTTGTTTCTGATTTCTAGAACCCTTTCAAATCTCCAAACCTGCATAATTCATTACAATTCAATCATTCATTTCCATTCATTTAATCATCACATACTAACAGATACCACTCGTCAAATAATAGCAGCAACAGAGATATCTCATCCTTCACGGCAACACAAACCCATTCTCCATAAGCAAACACATATTCATTCATAGCAATTACCAATTCTTCCATGTATGTTCTTCTCGGCCACAACTCAGACTCGAGCCATGTTCTTCATTCCAATTTCTCGGCCACAGGAACATCCCAAACCATCAACAACTCATTCTTCTCTGCAAATTCATTTCCAAACCTGCAATTCAATTCCATCTTCACTGTTGCCATCGAACCATCTTCTCACTAACTTCAACTCACGAACAGTAACCCATTTCCAATTGCGAACAAACCCATTAACTCAAAACTATTGAACCACTCTGCCTGACCTAGGCTAACCGGCGGCGAAGAGATGGCGCAGTCGCTGTTGCAGAGAGAAACAAGAAGATGAAGCCAGTTTCAACAGGCAGAACACGACAAAGCTTGAATTGGTTCAGGCAAGGCAGTGTATGGCTAGGACACGATTTTAGAAGTTAAGAAGAACACGGGATGCTAGCTCACCGCTCCATCAGGCGTGTGTCTAGTGTTCCGCCCGTCTCTTGGGCGTGGTCTTAGGAGACCGTCCACAATCAGGCGTTATCTTACCTTCCCGCCCCACATCAAGCGTTCTTCTAGGGGTCCGCCTCGCGCAAGCGTTATGCTAGGATCGCGCCCGTCTCAACAAGCGATACGCTAGTACACTGCCCGACACCAGACGTTATTTTAGAGCACCGCCCGATCATTTATCGTTGTTCTTGGGTCGGACCAAAGACTAAAAATTTTAGTCTTTGGTCTTTTGGGATACTCGTCCCACTGTGGACGCCCTTAATTAAACAAAAAGTTCTTTTTTTTCCATAAGAACACAAAATAATGACTACGTGGCATGATGGTAAAAAGTGAATTAATAACTTTGTTAAGATTTTTAGGCCACATCATCCGGTTGTTATGAAGACCGGTTGAAAGTAAGTTTGAATAGCATTATTGATAGTTATGTTGTGTCTTAGATGCACATATATAGATAAACCTCTATTAAATTTGATGTAATTTAAATATAGAAAAATGTCAATAACTACTTATGTTGACAATGGACCTCCATAGTCCTTACATGCACCACGTGCAATGCCACCCGATGCATGTATTGAACAATGCTAGAGGGTATTTTCGTATTTATGTAGACAATGATATAAACCATTTAGCTTGAACCTTATTCCTCTTCAGGAACCCGCGGCAGTCACCTCCACTGTCTCCTTTATATCCCAGTCTTCTAAGTTTTTTCTTCTTCTTCTTGTATTTTTACTTGAGGTAAGTAGTATATCCATTCAATAAGCAGAGTATACTATTTTGATATCTTTTGATTTTTCGAATTTAATTTCAATTCAAATTAACTTTAAATTATCTCTACTAAGAGATGAAAGGTATGAAACAATTTCAAGATCAGTCCGGTTAGTTTCAAAGGATACTGGGCTAATGGTTCAGGTATGGTTTATTGTTGTATCGGGTTTCGATTTTAACCGACCTGCTACCCTTCTTCTTTACCTGAATAGTTAAAGAACAACTCTGTTTTTTTTTATTGATTGAGTAATCAATGTTTTTTTAGAAATCAGATACCCTGTAATTAGGATGTGTAATAGATAAAATTATTGAATGGGGTATGATTCAATTCGTTGTTGCTTAGAAAATTGGTATAAATTGCTTGTAATTTTGGGAACTTTGAATTGATTTTTTTTGAATGAAAAAGATACCAAAATTGATCGATTCTGATCGATTTAATTGATATTTTGAAGAACTTTGCACTTTCAAATTTGCTTGTCGATCACATTTGACTGAAATTTATGATCAATTTCATCGATTATCTTCAATTTAATCTCAATTTTATGAGATCGTGAAATCAAAATTTTCAATTTTAAATTCCTGGGACATTTGTTGTGACGGACAAATGCATTCTAAGTTACCGTATAGAATGTTGGAGAAAATGAGTTTTAAACTAAATGCTTTTGGTCTTGGATGCTCACTCATTTCCTTGAGTGAATGAAACTCTTTAGTTTAATCCCACATTGGGTAGAGAAGGATGTCCACTAGAGGGTGGAATGGGGTGGGCAAACAAATATATGAGCTAACTTATGTAATAGGCTAACTTATGTATTGGGCCTACGAATTAGACATCATCCATGATCTATTATTTTACAAGAAATTCTAAACCCTAAAGGTTTCCAAAACCCTAAAGGTATCTTTTCTCCTATAAATACAAAACGTTTTCAAAGTTAAAAATCATCCCAGAAGCGGCTACTATCCTATCTTCTTTTCACCATCTTCTCGCTTTGTTTTGCGCTTTTGATTGTTTATTTCCCTTCCTTCCATGTTGCTAAGTTCAAGAGTGGGTAGTTTGTATTGTGCTAATACAAGCTATATCGGGCAGTCTTATCCTGGAACATCTTCGCACGTTGGGGTTTAGCATTTCTCTTCTCGAGTATACCCGTGAACTAATGTGTTAAGGACAACTTGTTGAACCTGTGATTCTGCCCTCGTAGTTTTCCGTGGTAGAGTTGTTTTCAATTCAGTTCTTTATATATATAATTCTGATACATCTAACATTGTTGTTCATTGTTGCAAGATTCCAACACTCTTAACACATTATAGGATTGAACGATGTTGAAAAAACTACAGAAAGCTCAACGGAAAGGATTTCAAGAGATGGCAATCCAAGTTGTTGTTGCGGAGATCTGGGAAGCTTATCCATTTCGTTAAAACGATCACTTCCAATACAAAAGAGCTAAGTATAAATAACTTTTGGTTATTTGTGAATCGTTGATGTTGATATTATATTGGAAAACAAAGGATATTAATTGTGGAGTGAAACACAAAATTCAGTTTTTTGGTCAGTTGTAGAGTTTCGAGTATATCTCTTAACTTAGAAGGAATTTCGACAAATCCTTTTAACTGAATATAGTAGACATCCTGATAGTTACCCACACCAAATTTCAAAAATTTTGGAGTTGAAAAAATAATTTTTAGGCATTTTACAAAACTGAGAAACATTCCTGAAAAATTCTGACGAACAGAATAATATTGTTGACTAAATTAGTTTTTCTAACCAATAAACATCGGATTCGATTAAGGGGAATTGTTGTCCTCAAGTTGGACAAATGAATCCCACGCTGAAGGTGCTTGTTTCTCATGCCCTGTATTTTTGTATCAATGTTAGTGGAAATCTACATGTTAACAAGTTAATTAGGAGTGCTGAATCTAGCCTATGTATTATCCTGTAGCATGGCATTCTGCTGAACATGAATATTTTTTAAACTTTTTTTTCCTGTCCGGTTTAATATAATAATAAGCTACTTATGATTTATAATTTTACCTTGATGACTTTGTAGTGAGCAGACACGGGTCCTGTTGACGAGTGCTGCTTATATTCATCTGAAACAGGTTGAGTTCTCTAAGTACACTCGTAATCTGTCACCTGGAAGTCGGGCAATTTTGCTATCAGTACCTGCTGAGATTTACCAACAAACGCTTGCCAATGGTCTTAAAAGCACAATCCAGACAAGGAGAAAAAGATTAAAAGAAAGACATGCCGGTAAAAGACTGGACAACTGAAGGAGGTTTACTTAATGCCGGAAATCATTCTGTGATTCTTTACAATGGAACGGCATTGGATTATTGCGTTGTATGTAATGAAACAAAGAAGATCACACAACATGGAGTATGGAAGGGTGATAATCCATTGGATTATGCTGTTACTCTCTTTATTTGGAAGCTAGGCCTTGTTGTCGTCATGACTCGTTTGGTTGAGTTTCTCCTCAAACTTTATGGCCAACCAAGGGTCATTTCAAACATCATTGGTGGTATAATTCTAGGTCCTTCAGTGCTCGGAAGATCCGAAAGGTTTGCTCTAAAGTTTTTTCCTATTAGAAGTATATTCGTATTATAAACAATTGCAAACATTGGTCTCCTATTTACCTTCTTCTCAGTTGGTATTCAAATGGACCTGTCGGTTGTTAGACGTACGGGTAAGAAGTCATTAGTAGTTGCTCTGGCTGGCATGGGTTTACCATTTATTATAGCAGCATCTTCATCTCACAAGTTGATACATCCTCATCCTACCCGGGATATATATCTAGCGGATGCAAATATAGATCAAGTGGTTTTCATTCTTTTCTTCGGTGTTGCTCTTTTGGTCACTGCTTTCACGGTTATAGCTAGAGTTTCTTGCAGAACTAAAACTTCTTAGTGCAGAAATTGGTAGACTAGCTATGTCTTCTGTAATTGTTAATGATTTGCTGGCACGGATTCTATTAGCTCTGGCTACAATTCTATCACAGTATCGACAACATCTGGACAACCTTCAGGATGGTGAGACACGTCAGGATATCGGAAGTGATGTTGGATGGCTTGCATTTTCAAGTATTGTCTTTGTGGGTTTTTGTATATTCGCAATCAGGTCAGGGATCAAATGGACCATAAAACGAACAGCTGAAGGAGAGAGTGTTAGCGATTTCTATTTATGTTTGATACTAATAGGAGTTATGGTCTGCGGATTTGTGTCTGATTCGACTGGAACTCATGCGTTTTTAGGTGCACTTTTGTTTGGATTGGTGATACCGAATGGACCCTTAGCTTCGAATTTAATAGAAACAATGGAGGATTTTGTGTCTAATCTGTTGTTGCCATTGGTTTTTTTGTTGTTTGTGGGTTGAGGACTAATGTAAGAAGCTTGACTTATTCATCTGATTTGGTATGGTTGTTTTCGGTTGCAATTTTGTGTAGTCTCGCCAGGATGAGTGCGGTGTTTTTGACTGCCGTCTATTATGAGATGCCTACCAGTGAAGGTGCCATTCGTGGAATGCTTATGAACATAAGGCCATTATTGGTGCTAAGCATTTGATTTACATAGCAAGATGGTCTTTCAATCCTAAAATGGTGCTGGTTCGAGACCATCAAGCTGATATTCCACAAGCAAGAGGAGTAAAGGCCGGGGTCCAATTATCCAACTGGGTGATTCAAAAAGGAAGTACTGTGCAGTCTAAATTAGTTCATGAGAGATTGCTGGCTATGTACATATGTGCTGGTCGAGGAATAGAGGCTGAGCGGCAATTGTGGGAAATGAAGCTCGTGGGTAAACAACCTGGCAGAGAGCTTTACGACGTGGTGTTGGCCATATGTGCCTCCCAAAAGGAAGCCAATGCTGTAACACGGTAAATTATGGGGGTGAGCTTATCTTATCATGTTAATTGTTGTACTTGTAGCCGATATACACTTGCTCATAATAATAGTTAAGTGTTAAATAATTTTGAGGTAAACACTTTAAATGTTGGGGACCTTATACCTCAACTGTGGGGTATAAGATGGAAACAAGCGTTTGTTTGATTTCTCAAGCAGATTCATAGAAGATCCTAGAGTTATATGTGCTCTACCCTGTAGACCTTAATTGTGGGGGGTCTAAGGTGTGAATGAAGAGTCGACTTCTTCAGCAAATCAGTGCATATGTTTAGCATGCCTTTGTTACATGTTTTACAACCACTAACAATCTTTTGTTGTTTAAAGTTTGACAGGAAACTAATATGTTGTTGAAGTGGTCTCAAGGTTCAGAAAGAACCAAAATCAAATTTTGATGATATAGTTTCTGTCAAATGTGTGTTGTAAAATAGGTGTGCATGTTTCCCAGTTTATCCTGGGAAATTACAAGGATGCTCTAATCAGAGGAACTAGAGATTGGGAGGTTTGAGGTACATATTTAATTTCAAATATGTGATATATATATATATATATATATATATGGCACTAATCTTTTGAGAAAAATATAATGACCGTACTATTATTTAGTACATGTATCTTGTATATGCCTCTATATGCTTTACAACCACCTAGAAACACATGTGACTTTTACGATTTGATTGAAAGGTTAAATTTTTGTAGAAAAGCATGATCTAAAGGATCATTGGAACCAGAAGAAATTCTGACAGAAATAGTCTTTGTCAAACTTGATACGTTTAATATGTGTTGTAAATGTGCAGTGCATTCGGTGTACAAATACATTTGTGACCCCAGAAGAATTAGTGGGATGATCTGAACAGAAATTTGCACTACTTGAGGTACATTTTAAATTGTGTATGTGCATGATACATATTACACTGACCTTAAGAGATGTTGTGATTTCAGGCTTTGGAGAATCTTAGCCTATGTGTGTACTCTCTTAAAATGTATAATTAGTTGGAAATCCTCCAACAGACATGAAGAACTCGACTGAGATGAAATCAGAGTTCGTTTGCTTAAATTAAAGCATGAGAGGAAGATGAATGGCTAAAACCCTTTTGTTGGGTATTCCTCTGTGACCGAATCCTGTGGCCACCATTGTTGAAACTCAATTGACTATGTGAGTCTAAAGTAAATGAGCAATGGAAAAGTCTAGACAAACTCAGAGAAGGCGCCTAAATCGGTAAGACAACTACTCTCTAATGAAGTGATTTTTGTAGACTTAGTGAAGTCAAGAGAAAAATCAGTGGATCCTTTGACGAAAGGATAATCTAGGGAGATAGTTTGTTATTGCATCGAGGGGGATGAGACTTAAGCTCAAGAAATAAAATTGCCATGAAGGATACTCAACCTTAGTGACTGGAGATCCCAAGATCAAGGTTCAATGAGACAACTAATTTGTGGTAATTAAAGGTATGCACTATCAAGAAAATTACATTCTTTGTCCCTCCCTATGGTGCATTGTTGTGATAGTGTGACTGCATGTAAAGGATGACTTTTAAGAAGTCTTAATGAGTTCTATAGTTTCAATTTTAGATTGAAGTGGGGTGTAGCAGTAACACTCTTGATAGAACTCACCTATCTGAATGAGGAAGTGGGCCGCTTCCTATAAGAATTTGAGCGAATTCTTTAGAGCATTATGAGAAACGGGATACGTCCAGGGCCAAAATGGACACAACGGCACAAACTTAGCAACACCAGGAGGATATCATGCGTGGCTGTTATCGCAAATTGCATTAAACGCTAGCAGTTCAAGACATCGCGTTCACTGTCTCTAGCAAGTAGTTTCGGTAACTTCTCACTAAGTAAAGGTTCAAGACCTGATGGACACCTTTGCCTATATGGTATTTTCCGCATTCTGATTTTTTCGTTTTTTTACCGAGATTTCATTCATGTGGGGGATTGTTGGAGAAAATGAGTTTTAAACTAAATGCTTTTGGTCTTGGATGCTCACTCATTTCCTTGAGTGAATGAAACTCTTTATTTTTATCCCACATTGGGTATTCTAAAGAAGGTTGTCCACTAGAGGGTGGAATGGGGTGGGCAAACGATACATGGAATAACTTATATAATGGGCTAACTTATGTATTGGGCCTACGAATTAGACATCATTCATGATCTATTATTTTACAAGAAATCCTAAACCCTAAAGGTATCTTTTCTCCTATAAATACAAAACGTTTTCAAAGTTAAAAATCGTCCCAGAAGCGGCTACTATCCTGTCTTCTTTTCACCATCTTCTCGCTTTGTTTTGCGCTTTTGATTGTTTATTTCCCTTCCTTCCTTCCATGTTGTTAAGTCAAGAGTGGGTAATTTGTATTGTGATAATACAAGCTATATCGGGCAGTCTTATCCTGGACACATCTTCGCACGTTGGGGTTTAGCATTGCTCTTCTCGAGTATACCCGCGAACTAATGTGTTAAGGACAACTTGTTGAACCTGTGATTCTGCCCTCGTAGTTGTCCGTGGTAGATTTTTTTTCAATTCAGTTCTTTATATATATTATTCTGATACATCTAACGTTGTTGTTCATTGTTGCAAGATTCCAACATAGAAGGCCTCCTAAAGTCGGCCAATTAGCTACCATGAGTACCGATCTTGCTGTTTTTGTGGGTACGATTGATAATCAAATTACCACCCTATTCATGCTGATTTTTCATGTGTGCCCTGGTTTGTTTTCATGGGTTTGGTATGATTTTGTTAGTTTATGATAAACAAATATTGATCGTCTAGTTTATCTTAATCGTTGTTTGTTGCTATGTAGGTGTTTGATATAATGATTCATATGCTGTCATGACACCCAACCCAAGCATATTGTTCTATTTAACTGTAGTTGGAATGTTTTAGGACATTAATCACTATATCATAAAAGACAAACATGGTTGTTAGTTTAATTTTTCCACTGGTTACTCTTTTTTTTTCGAAGCATATTCACTGGTTACTTGATATTTATTTGAGATGATTGAAAACTGAAATCTGCAACTATCACATGTATCAGTTGTGATAGATGTAATTATCACACTATATGCCAGAAATTACAGTTGGTGAAATCTGCAAATATCACTTAATTCTGATATGATAACTGTAATTATCACTAGTTATACCAGAAATTATATATTTTATGTGTGATTACTGTAATTATCACCAGTTACATCTCTTTAATAATTCTCTTTTAAAAAAAGGTTCATGTGCAAACAAACATTGAAAATAGTCAAAGATAATGAGAAAGAAGAGAATCAAGATGGCAGCCGATGAGGGATAGGGATCATAACAATGTTCGTGTAGATTTAGATTAATTTTTCCATATTTGCTTAGTTTTGTCCTAATACTTAAGCTACTTGAATGAACCTTTATATTAGGAGTTTATATCAGTGTTACTTTGTTAAATAAATATATTTGTGTTTATCACTTTAAATTTACTTGTGCCTACAACCTTGCATTATTTTCCACGAATAAATGACAATATCCCTTGTAAATTTATTTGAATCTTAATTTTCCTTCTTCTGTTGTTTTTCAAGTCACTACTTTAATAACAGGGGGGCCTCCTCCCAATACTGAATATATACAAAAATTATACAGTTTGCCGTTATTGCTTTATAAATTTCACACGTAGGTTGGATACAATGTGAAAGTTGGAGCTTTCTCCTAAAAATATGTGACAAATGAACCTTTCTATTGAGAATAATATGAAAGTTGGATCTTTTCACCTACAAATATGTGATAGATATCTTTCACTTGAGAATAATGTGCAAATTTGATCTTTCACCTTAGAAATTAGCGATGAAAATTATATATTTTATTTGGAAAAAACTTTGTAGTTCACTGGTATCACCATACATGTGAAAATATGAAAATTTAAGACAAATAACACTCTTTACCTCTGTTTGTACTGATTTTTTTTAATAGGAAAATCAATCTTATTTAAAAATCAATCATAAATCAACATAGAGTTTCTTCTGAAAAAGAGTTTCCAACCATACAAGAAAATCAACTCCACAGAAAAATTGACTACCACAATGCATAGCTTCCTTAGCTAAGCAATGCGCAACTTTATTTGTGTCCCTTGGGACATGAGTGCAGACCCAACTACTAAAAATATTAAGCAATTCCTTACGATCCATAATAATGGAATTATTAGTCCATCTAAGAGATCTTATTCTACCATTTATAGCCAAGACTACATTCAAACAATCTCCTTCCAAGTGCACCTTTTGAATGTTGTTTCTTTTCGCCCACTTAACAGCCTCTAACACAGTTATAGCCTCCGCATGTTCCTCATCATCCGCTATTCCTGGTATAAACTACGTTCCATGGTAGTTCCCTGCAGCATAGAAAAAAATTAGACCAGAGCCCATAGTTTTATCTTCTTTACAGAAAGATGTATCAAAATTAATTTTCATAAAATCATATATTGGAGTTATCCATCTAACTGTCTCTCTATTTGAATAAAAAGTCACCCTAGTAACTCTTTGTTTTCTTAAATGTTCATTCCAATCCATCATCTCTGTTTTGATAGTTTTAACCACATCATCTACTTGCACATGTGTGTTACCAAAAACAAAAGAATATCTGGATTTCCCGATATTCCATAAAGTATACCCTGCAATGATAATCATACAATCCTGAACAACACCACTTGTGAACTAGCTGACAATCCATCTCTTGATGGTCTGCCCACCTATAATCCCTATAATATTAGATTGAATTGCAGTCCATACCTGCTTACTTATGCAACAATGTATTAGTAAATGATCAACAAATTCAATATCATTATTGCAAAGAGGGCAAATAGAGATAATACTTAAAACTTGCCTAGTAAGTATTTCCCCAACAAGAAGATAATTGTGGACACATTTCCACAAGAAATGTAAGATTTTTGGCGGAAGAGAAGCCTTCCAAAATCTAATCCAAGGGAATTGCAGCTGATCAGCCACATAACTAAGATCATGAGAAGCACTGTTTATCACTCTATAGGCATACTTAACGGAAAATACCATTATTCAAGGGAATCCATCTCATTCTGTCTTCTCCCTTGATAGGTATTTTAATTTTACAAATCTCTCTTACCGTTTCACTATCAAATAGCACATTCAACATATCCAGATTCCAAGTTCTAGTTTCCTGTATAATAAGTTGATCGACAGTTCGCAAGGCCATAAACCTAAGTCTCGAATCCACCAACTCAGTCCTACCTGGTATCCACCTATCATCCCGTATAGAGATTCTCCTACCATTTCCAACCTCCCAGCAATAATGTTCCTTAATAATCTCTAAGACAGCATAAATCCCTCCAAACCCATGAATCATTCTTATTAGCAGTATGAAGAGGGTTACTGGTTGGGAAATATTTATGTTTCAAAGTCCTAGCACATAAATAGTCAGAATCACACAACATTCGCCAAGCTAACTTAACACGAAACGCAATATTCAAGTCAACAGTTTTTTTAATGTTCAAACCCCCCAACACTTTAGGCATAACAATATTATCCCAACCCTTAAGGCTTATACCTTTTATCGTTTGCTTTTTGTTTTGAAAAAATTTCCGTTGAATACTATCAAACCTATCCGTGAGCTTATCCGGCATAGGAAAAACAACTAGGTGGTGGGAGGCTAAAGACCCAAGAACAACTTGAGTCATAACAGTTCTAGCCGGATGATTTAGGTGCTTGCTCTTCCAAGCCGCTAACCTCTCATGAAATTTACCTTCCAAGTGCCCAAAAGTCTCCATCTTATTCTTCTGAATGATCAAAGGAATCCCTAAGTATTTATCTTGAAGAGATAATCTCTTGATTCTTAAAGTATTAGCAATATGGACTCTAACAGAATTATTCATTTTGGGACTAAAGGCAATCCCAGACTTATCAAAGTTAAATGAATATCCAGAATGCCTAGTAAAAAGATTGATAATGTTATCAAGATGTTTAGCACACCTGATGTTAGCTCTAGTGAAAATGAGGCAGTCGTCAGCAAAAAATAAGTGGCTTATTGCTGGACTGTCTCCGATCACCTTAATACCATCCACCTCACCTCTAGACTCAGCAGCAAGAATGAGTCTTGAAAAACCCTCCATACAAATAATAAACAAGTACGGGGACAAAGGGTCTCCTTACCTAAAACCCTTTGTTGGATTGAAAATATCACCCGGAGAACCATTAAGGAGCACAGACATAGACACAGTAGACAGACAAACATATATCATTTTGAACCAGTCATCATTAAAACCTAGTTTTCTAAGCACATCAATAAGAAAAACCCATTTAATCCTATCGAACGCTTCCGACATATCAAGCTTGACAGCCATAAGCCCTTTAATTTTAGCTTTCCATTTTCTCATACTATCAACAACTTCATGCGCAAGGACAATGTTATCAGTAATATTCCTGGATGAAAGAAATACAGCTTGATGAGAGCTAATAATTATCCATGACTTTCTTAAGCCTACTAGATAGAAGCTTACTTATGATCTTATACGAAACATTACTTAGGCTAATATGCCTAAAGTCATATGCACTCTTAGGACACTGAAACTTGGGAATTAGAGAAATAAAACTATGACTCATTTGTTTCAAAAGAAATTTTGAGTAAAAAAAAGCCTGGACAACTCTAATTGTATCCTCACCCACAACATCCTACATCTCTTAGTAAAAACAAGACAGATACTCATTCGGTCCCGGCGCCATCCATGGATGCATTTGAAAGACAATATCCTTCACCTCCTCAGCGGAAGGTGCACTAGTAAGGAAAAAATTATCCTCATCAGAAATATAGGGAGTAATATCATTAAGCATACAATCAGTAGTAGGTGGATTGGTAGTACAAAAAATATTAGAGACATATCTCTTAAGTTCATTGTTTATACTATTTTTGTCTGTCAACCAGACAACTATCTCAGATTGGATGGAGTCAATCTGGGTCCTTCACTTCCTAAATTTGACTTTATCATGCAAATACCTAGTAATTATATCACCATAAGAAAGGATATTCTCCTTTGCTCTTTGTAGATAAAAATCATGATGCACATCATACCAATATTTAAGCTCCGTTTCAAGCTCCTTCACTCTAGTTATATTCTGATCACTATTATTACCACTAATAATAGCCAATTGATCTTGCACAAGTTTCAACTGATGTTGTATATTATCGAATGTGTTAATATTCCATTCCCTAAGTATAAGCTTCACATTACTAAGAGATATGGTATGCCTAAAAGCATGAGAACCCCTCTTCTGGGATTTCCAATTACTACTTATGATCTTCCTACAAGAGGTGTTCAAAAACCAACACTTATTGAACCTATATGGCTTTCTAGTTTTATTATCCTTCTTAGCACTAACAAGAAGAATCAGACAGTGGTCACTCCCTAAAGCAAGTAAGTGGTAAACAATATAGTCAGGAAAGCAAGCAAACCATCTATCATTTCCAAGAACCCTATCAATTATTTCAAAAATCACACCAACTCATCTCTCCTATTACACCATGTAAAAGGATTCCCAATGAAATTTAAATCAATCAATCCAAGAAAATTAAGATTATCAGTGACTCTATCAATTTGAGATTGTTGAACAGGCAGACCTCCCAGTTTTTCCTCTTTTCTGATTATGAAATTTAACTCACCTAGCACCATCCATGTACATTTAAACCTACCAGAAAGTCTAGCGAGAAATTCCCATTGCCTATCAATACTTAATTCATCTAAGGCACCATACATGCAGATAAGTAACACTCTATCACTCCTAGTATCAAATTGAACAGAACAAACAATAAATTTTTTATTACAATCCATAACATCAAGCACCAAACCATCTTTCCAGAGTAATAACAACCCACCAGACAAACCAATAGGGTTCACATACCAATAATTTGGATAACTAAACTGATTGGTGTACCTAACCATTTTTTGATGCTTATTCTTAGTTTCTGAGAGAAATATAATATCAGGGTTATTAGATCTAACTAAGTCCTTTAGGTGATATCCAGTATGCTTGTTACCAAAGTCTTGTACATTCCAAGCCATCACCTTTATCTCTATGGTTTTATAATTTAACTCCCTAACCCAATTATAATTCACAATAATATGTGACTGACAATCCACAGAGAATAAGCAATGGATAGTTGAAGAATTAAGATTCAAAAATTGCAGACAATAATTAGTATTCAAAAGGTACTGGAAAAAAAAAAGACAAATTATATCACTACTGATACTATTCTGAAAGCCTAACCTAATACAGAGCTCAATTGAGTTAAAATTATCACAAAGTTTAGAAATTGGGGAGTTAAAATTAGGGTTCAAAGAGAAATGAAATCGATCACAATTTATATCACTACTGATACTACAATGCAAATGTAACATGTATATATATATATATATATATCAATTAGGTTAAATTTAGAAAAAATATTAAAGATTAAAAAATTAAAACTAGGGTTCAGAGAATGAGTTCGGATAAAAACCTTAAAATGAGAAGCAGATCCTCCATGTTGATCTTGTACAATCAACCCTCCAGATAAATATTATGAACTATCAGCTTTGTTCCTGAAATCCTCCCTTTCACAATTAAGTTGGTATACCATTCTTCTCTCTTCAGTTGCAACACAATCCTTAATTGAATCAGTATCATCAATCGTACTTTTGTCCACATGAAACAGTGGATTGCTATGGGTATTAATATGATTAATGCATTATGATTCATTTTTGATGATGAACTCTCTTCTCTCGCTCTCTTCATCTTTCTTGTATCCTCTTTTTTATTAACAAAATTTTGTTCTCTTCACATACCACTCCCGACTATCACTAAAACCTGTTTACTATTGGCACCCTCATTTGTCATATTAGCACCCCTTCAGTTATATCCTCATATGCACTTGTACTATATCCATCCAGAAAAGCTTTACCTTCTTCCGTTTGACTGTATGCTAAATTTTTTTGTTCATCCATTGATTCTACCTTTAATTCCTGAGCCTAATCTTGCACAATTTGTATCCACATGATCGACCATAAAACAATCCTTATGTTTGTTGTAAGGTTGCATTTCAAAGTGGTAAATTACCCAAACTCTTTCCCCGACAGCAGTATCAATCCGTCCCCCTCTTCTAATTGGTTCCTTGAGATTAACCTCTATATAAACTGTTCTTGAGACAATACCTCTCAGCATTCTTCGTCTTCCCTCTAGAATGATTCTCTTACCAATATCTTTGCAAATGGAATTCACAAGATGATCATTCAAAAGGATCTGTTGAATATTCCTTAACTTAACACACCAAGTTGATGTGTAAATTGATGGTCCTTAATTGATATATGAGGTTTATATTGTTGTAGTGCAAGTAGGCACCCTAACACCATTCATGGGTTTTTAGTAAGCACCTCATTACATGATTATTCATTTTTGAACCTAAAAACAAACAAATTGGTACCTTTAGATATGATTTGGAACTTTTTGTAACATCTCAAGAGGATGTTAATTTCTTTCTTGACATCATCATGATTCATTGGTTTTTTGGATATGAGTTTCCCCAGCAAGCTACCAGACCATTCATCTGCCGCATCATTCACCACTTGTGCAGTAGCTACCGTTCTTCTAATTGGTCTAGCCGAGGTATGACTGATGCTAGCAGACTACATTCTCGATGAAAGATTTTCAACTTGGTCATTTCTTTGCCCAACTATTTTCCACTTATCTTCAAAAAACAAAACTGAATTTCTACAAGCGAGATCAAACTTTATAGGGTTGCAATAGCTAAAAGGATATCTAATAGGGTTATAAAACGATGAGATATACTTAGAATCTGAAAGTTTCCAAGAATATGGGTAGCTAATATTGATATGCCGCATACCCGGGGTAATTGAATTAGCTAAAATTTGAAATTTGAAAAAGTCTGAAACCTTCCTAAAATTGTTATTATTGTTACAGTCATTCAAGCAAACCGTGATGGGTCGTTGGATGGACTGCATTTGATTGATGAAACTATGCCTGATTATGGAGCATAAAAGATGATTGATGATACTGATTAAAACAAAAGATCCTGCAACGGTGAACTACACAAACGATTTTTGAGAACCAACTAAGAAAAGGGAGTAACAAGATTATTGCTGATAGAAGGTACTACTGCAACAATCTCAGAATATTCAGATTTCTGGGGATTAACCACTACTGGTTATCACTACCGATGACGACACATGTGGATCAACATGGAGTTCTGCAATCAAAACTAAAACTCCATTAGTAAATGATAAAACTCAGCAAAAATTAACTATACTCTAGACATAAGTTAACTGACTTTTAATGAGAAGAATTTAAGAAGCTATAATCATAGAAAGGTACTCTAACAATACTAGACAAAATAAAGTAATAGTAATGGGAAGAGGAAGAGAGAAACAGAAAAACAATAAAAGAAGAAAGAAAAGAGGACAAGAGAAACTGTAATATATGTGAATGACCGGAAATCATGCTAACAAATAAATTGACCGTAAACATCGGAAGATATCAATATGTTATAAAAATAAAAGGATAAAGGATATTTTGGATATACCTAAATATGAAAATTCAAAGTCAAACTTAAAACCTACTATTTTATATTTATAATCTTATATTATGGATTTTTTTTATGAACCATCTTAACGATGAGTTTTTAGAAAAGAAAAAACTCATTCTTAGATTCTCCAGAAATTTCCATAATTAAAATACATAAGGTGCATAAAAAATAAAATTACAACAAACCTCTCATTTACGTATTGACTAAGAATTAAGAATAAATTAAGAATGTGACTCTGTGCACCACCATTTACCCGGGGTGCACATTCCCCCTTGTTTATTGGTCATACTTAACCTTAGTTGTTTCTTTAGTTTACACTTAAACATTAAAGGTTTTTTTTATAAAATGGCCATGTACGAAAACCTTATTTATAAAATAATCCTGTTTTTTAGAACATTAATAAAATGCCCACAGTTTGACCTTTTCCATCCAATTTTAGGTTAACGGTAGTTAGAGCATAGGTGACATTAAATCAGCTATTGAAAAAGACATTAAAACCCTTTTTCACAACCAACCAACGTTTAGTTGCGTTTCTTGTTCTACTGAATCACTCACTACTTCCACAACCGAAAACGAAAGAGGAACAAAAACGATTTGTTACAACGGTTAGTTAAAAAAACGATTTATATCGCATATACCGATCAGTACTCATATTTTAATTTTTTTTGTTCCGACGGAATTGGCTTAGTTCTCTTGTTAAATTGAGGGAGATTAATTCAGCACAATCCTTGTCAAATTGAAACCTCAATATCATGATTCATGAAGATGTCATTAGTAAAAGTGATCATTAAATTAAATTACACAGTTCAATAGCATTAAATGTAATTTCGCTGAAAAACCAAGAGTCCAAGACCAATCAAAAATATGTTTCTTCCTGGATATCCAATTCAATCTGCATTAAAGGTTTACTACATATACATAACTAATTCTAGTTCTTTTAAATCTGATCGCACTAGCAATGGTGACTACTAGTTCTTTTAAATCTGATTATGTGCAAGAACATTTGAAAATGATTCATTGTTACACGTAGTTCGATTGAACAAAGAAAACCACCCAACATTTCCAAGCCATTTAATCAACCAGAAACACCACCATTCGAATCATCTTCTTGTTATTTCTCGGCTGTAGCAGTTACAACACAACCATTTCTTTGCAACATCATCACAGCTTCACCATTTTTGCAGCTACAACAGCTACAGGACAACCACAACTTCCATAACCCACTAACAATTTCTTCCCAAATTGAACTAAAAGCATCAACATCTTCTCCATTGAATCTTCTATCTACTTTGCCTTGAACTGCAACCACCACCTTCATCTGAGTTCGTTTATTGCTTCAACAGCACAGCCTGACCAAAACCCATCTTCACCAGAGCCAATCCAAATTCATCTTCTCACCAAATCTAATTCAAACCATACTCAGATTCGAGCTCAACTAAAACCCATATCAAACTTCTAATCACAGGCAGAACCCAACTATGCTCTCCCATTCTCTGTCTCCTAATTCAATCTCACGACAGCCATCTCCTTGATTTTCTAAACCACCAGAATCAACTCTTCTCGACCATGCATCACCAACAACTCACAGACCCATAATACCAAATCTTCATCTCAGATTCGAACACCCATCTATTGGAGCAACACATCGAGCAACAATTCAGTTTCAAAGGAAAACAACACACTTCCATTCAAGCCTTTTCACAAACACTCCCTGTGCAAGTTTGCTGCTCTATCAAATGTGAACCTGTTGGTGATTCCTAAGCTCTTTCCATAGCTCCTTCCCTGCATATTTAAATCCACCACAAACCAATATTTCCAAACATTACCAGGACTCACAGACAACCATTTTATCATCTATTAGGCAACAACTCACATCTTCTCAACTGAAATTCACGGACATGAACTGTGCCCATCACTGCAATTTCTCGCTTCCATTCTCTTTAATTCAGGCCAACAGATTCGAAACCCATTTTCACTTCTCTGTTTCTCTGTCGAGTTCAACACCTTCTCGTTGTTTTCTTCGAACCCATGGTCCCGAACTTGCCGGCGTGACGGAGTTGTAGCAGCTGCGTCTCCGAAATTCTTAACAAGCAAGGATCCATCTTAAGAACCTAACGGAATTCATCCTACGAAATCATACGAACAAAACCCTAATTTCAGAAAGAAAAAAAAACCCTAAGAGAAAACAAAAAAAATCTTAATTTAAAAAAATAAACAAAACCCTAATTTTAGAAAGAAAAACAAAACCCTAATCATACGAAATTAACTACTGTTAAAATTAAACAATAGGGTTACCTCTTCATCACCTTTTTTTCTTTCCTGTTTTTGTTCTTCATCTTCTCGGTTAGGGTTATACTTTGATCCAAACACTTGTATTTAATTTTAAGATTGATCTTCTTGATTTGCAGAGATTGATGTTGCTAGTGATCTTCTTGATTTGCAGAGAAAAGGGAAGAACATGAGGAGGTGAAAAGAAGAAGAGAAAGGGAAAAGAGGAGGAGGCGGCGGAAAACGAAGAAAGGTTTTTTCCTTTGAAGCGTTTTTGGACCAAAAAACACGTGTAACAATCTGGTGCAAAGAATCCAACGGTGGGACGGTTTAAAGGATAGTTTTGTAATTGTGCCCATCAATATATCATCTCGTCAGACGATAAATTGACTTAGTAAAGGAGATTTTACTAATTTAGATGGTCTCGACGGAAATACTAATAATTGGAGTATTTTATAAAAGTTCAAAGAAACGGAGATATTTTTTTATATCGGTTATTAATACTCTGTCATTTTATTAAAAATCCCAGTATTAAAAAGAAGTAAATACCCCCGTTGGGAATCGGAAGTGAAAGAAAAAAAAACCTGTGCGCAAAGTCCAAGTGTTCACTCTTCTCTTTTAACGTTTTTCTCTGCTAAGAACTCCGTTAAAGAACCCACGTTTTTTCTCTTCCTATCAACACTTTCGCAATTAAAAACTACAGTATAAATTACTGTAAAGATCTGGAGTCTGGACTGACATGGCAATTCATCTTGTAAATCCTTTCCAATTGATATTGTATTTTGATCGAAGATTACTCCCCGTATATACACCCCCATCTTGATCAGTTGTATTTTCCAAACTCTAATCATACTAAATGACTAGTCACTCTCTCACTCTCTACCATGTTCCAAATATTTTTGTTTCTTTGGGTCAATGAACATTTATTATCAAATCATCAATTAACATTGTAATCTATACATAGACATTGTAAGCTCTTTATTATTCAAGATGCGGAGAACATTTGATCCAAAACTTAGAGTACTGGATTAATTGAGCCCTAATCTTTTTGTACCAAATCACAACTGCCATTTTTATTCTCCATTTTCTTCTTTTATCAAACATTCATCGATCAATCTTCTTTTTGGTCTACTCATCGACGAAAGATCTGTAAATGAAATTGAATACCTATGTTCACACAGTTCTACTAAATTGATCTGTACATTTGTATCCTCAAAATTAAATTGAAAACCTTAGGTTTTTCTTGCTTGTTTTGATCGAAGATTTATAATGTAAGTATACTGTAATTTGGACTTTTAACTTTTTTTTTCTTCCAGTAAGAGTTCAAAATCTATGGAGAGACAAGAGAATTTGGGTTCTATTTCCAATTTCTAAACTAAAAAATCATTAACATAATAATGACTATGGTTAAACACACAACCAATAACAATTAGAACGTGCACCCTGGTTAAGTGGGGTGGACAAAGTTGCACTCACAAATTAATATGAATTGATAACATAAATTATTAAAAATTTAATAATTAAATTATCTAAAATATCCGGTGGATTCACTAAGAGTATATTTCTTTTGTTTCTAAAAAAATATTATTATCAATTTTTAGCCTATTTTAGGTTAAAAAGAAAAAGTGATAATAACATTTTTATAGAAATAGAGAGAATATGATATTTCAATTGGAGTCATTATCGTCAAGTATCAAATGAGTTGATTAAGACTACTTGCTTCCCAATTGAAGACAATACGTAACACCATAGTTGTTCTTCACTTCTCCTTATATTAACTTATAATCCAATTACAAAGCCTAGGGTTTGATCATTGGTGAAGAAGAATAATAGAAGAACTTTAGAACTATATTGTAAGAACATCTTCAACAATGGGTGTTAAAAATCTCTTGGAAAGGTTTTGTTTAGACCTTATTCGTTATAAGATGGGTCTCCTGGGCAAAGGTATGCTTACCAAAAAATAGAGGTGGTATTGGTATCAAGAAAATCGAACATACGAATAAAGCACTATATTACAAATGGATATGGAGATATGGAGTTGAAACTAAATCTCTTTGGAGACAAATCATTCAACAACAATTTGGAGTTAATTTCAACTTTTTCTCACCAAATTCAAATATTAATTATGTTGGGCACCTAGTTAGCAATCCGGAATTCGACAAACGTACAGAACGGTAAACGTACAAGTATTATGCGGATTCGTAAAAGTCAAATCCGATTAACGATTCGTGATTCGGCAGTAATTCGGAACGACATACGTACATATGTAATTCATTTTAGAGATATAAATTGCGCTAAAAATTCAACAATATATAATTTTTGTATGCAAATATATAAAGTATTAGATTCTCACATGTGTCTTGCACGGTCCTTGTTCAACTTTTAAATATTAATATCTATGTTAACCCAATAATTAAAAATTATACTCATTTTAAAACAATTTTTTGTCATTTTATCCAAGATTTTAAACTTATGTTGAAACCTAATGTTATTAATAAATTGATTGATTGCATTCACTTTCCGGCCAGAGAACATAAAGAGAAACCCATGTTAGGTTTTTTGTAGTCGTGAAGATCTTGGATGGAACTTTTATACCGAACCTTCTGATTATCATAACTTAAGTATGCTTCTAAAAAAATCACGACTTAAATTTATTGTGGATCTTGGGTAGGAATAACAAATGGAAAAAAATAGAGCTATATTTACCTTCAACAACTACACGTCATACTATACAGATGATAATAATACTGGTGTTAACTTCAGGGTTCCTAATGGAAGATGGTGTAATATTAATATTTATTAGGTAAACAACTAAAAAGAAATGCAAAATCAAATATAAATAGATACTTAAAAAAATCAAACAAATACATAACGTAATTTAATTTACCATAACATCGATTTCAATTTGATTTCACTCTCTATCCCACTCTTTTTGTCACACATGAGTTTGAGAATCATTTATATCACAGTTAAAATTCTTATGTTGAAGCGTAAATAAAATAAAATAAAACAAACAAACTAATAAAATCAAACATACACTGATATGTTAATTCCTTGTTGGGGACTTTGAGTCACTTCATCCGCGTCCCCTTCATTCTCACGTAATAATTCCTCAAAAGATTTACCATTTGGTTATGGTACCAAGAATATAAACAACATGCCTATGAAGTTGATAACTCCAAGCATGATCACGGAGTTCTTAATGCCTATATCAGCAGGGTACCTATGATCGTTCTTAGTTTTATCTTGATTCTGTGCAGCATATAAGAACCCAAATGCACCAATAATTGCTCCAGCTTTCCCTGAAGTTGTTGATATACCATAACATGTTAAATAACGTTAGACACATCTATTTATTTACGCTGGACATCATTCTTTTTATTCAATTCCTCGATATATACCTGCCTCCATCTTTTTACAATCAAACTTAAGAATCCCACAATACTAAAAAAATGAATAAATAAACCACTGTCACATCCAATGATTCAAAGAGAATTCAAAGAGATGTTCTGCCAAATGCAACCAATGATTAATACGAAAATGTACTTTTTGTTTTATTAATCAAAATATAGCTTAATTTGCAAAACTGAACTATGAGAGATACACATAAAATAATCAAAACATGAACCAAAGCAACAAATTATAGTGAACTAAACTGAAAAAACACAAACTAAGGCTTTGCCATCACCAATTCTGATCACACAAAAAGAGAGTCTCACAAAAACCAACCTTATTTAGGAATCTTTTAAGTGAAGGGTAAAATTATTTAACACACAGATGTTTAGGAATCTACGAACACGCCATTCGACAACCCTGCAAGCTGGAAGTAAAGCACAAAAAAGCAAACAATCACAGTTGCAAAATCCTAAATCAAAATTTATAAAGCAAACAAATACATCAACAATTCGAATCAAGCTAAAATTAACACACAAAGAAGGTTAGGAATCTGCTCACACCAGCTGACTACCCTGCAAACTCCAAGTAAAACATAAAAAAGAAAACTAAATATCTAAAACTGCCATATAGACAAATCCTATCCTAAATCAAAACCAATGATTAAGAGCATGAGTAGATAGAGTAGAATAAGTTAATGTAAGTACATATATATAAGGTACCATTCTTTCTTTTTCTGAACACCTAATCATTAATCACAAAAGGCCAAAATCAAAATAAACAACCCAACAAAAAGTCTAGAGAGAAAGAACAACAATATCAGTGTCTTCACGGGCCCTCGCCTCACCCTTAGAGCAATGAACTGGTCATTCGAGCATTTCTACAAACAGTTAATGTGCGTTTCTTCTTGTGATTCCAACATGGGCAGTTTGTGTTTCTACCAATACTAAACTCCTTCCCTGCACACTCAGTCATACATTCAATCATTGCAAACTCAGTTACAAACTCATTCAATCATTCTTCTTCAGTCAACAGTGACAAACAACTCCACTGAACAACACCCATCTCACCATCATTTCTTGTCTTCCACAGCGAGTTCCCATCTCTCTGATTTCTCATTAACCCCCATATCAACAGAGAGATCTTGTCTTTCTTGGTTCACACATCATCCCTGCATCAACCATCAGCAACAGCTCCAACTCGAGCTCAATTCACATCCAAAACCCTACAATCTATCGATGTTTCTGTTTGTTTCATCTTCTACATCTCATGTTCTCGAACATCAGCAACCCTAGATTCACTTTCTTCTTGGCTTCAACTCAATAGCAGTGACTGTCTCAGTACATCTCGACTGAAACCCACCTGAAATCACAATTGCAGATAAGGTCAACTCCTCTTCTTCACTCTGTCGAGAATACCCATCAAGTAATCCTCTCTATTTCATTTTCTTTCCATCGACCACCATCTTCTATCTTTCTAGGGTTTATGTTAGGTTTTGCTAACCGAGCAAAAAAAAGAGTTTTTGCAAAGTTTTTGCTTCTCTTGCTTAGGATATGGAACAGAAGATCGAAAAAGAAATTTAGAGTGCTATATGAGACATCAGGTACTCATCACACACTCGGGCGTGAGTGCCGAAAAAACATCAAACATCATTCGAAACTCATTATTATTATTGGTCAAAATATATTAAGTGGATCAGAAACTCTGGAAGACGATCTTCAACCTAATTTCTAACTATTCATTCTGAAAAAAAAAAATATTACTATCATTTTTTTTTGTTGAAAAAGAGGATATTAAATAATATCCAAATAAATATATATAGTGTGTATCAAGTTTACAGTGGGTATTACTTGCTTAAAAAGGAAAAAATGTATAATGACGTGTTACATCATTAGATCTCCACTTTTAAAGTTGGCCGTTTGATCTGGGGCATATTTTCAATTAAAAAATTCTCAGCATAACATGTATCTAGGCCGTCAATTTCTTCCACTTTCATCTTCTTTTCCTCGTGCCTCTCCCTCTTTTAGTTCTCCACTCTATTTCTATTTCCATTTCCGTAGTTACATAGAAAAATTATGCATGTCTTAATTTATAAGAATTGAGATCTTCGAGGCTTAAGACAATAAACTTGTTTTGATGTTGGATATGTACCTTCTTTCCTGTAACAGAAAAACACAAACACAGAGAACTTGTAGATGATTAAGGGAGGGTTAGAATTACACTGCAGACACACTCAAGCAAGGAGGTGAAGTCGCCTGTTCAACAGACTGCCCTTAACTCAATATTTGCCAGGTACACCTTCAAGAAGATGCTGCTATACCCTTTAAGCGACAAACTTGAATTCAGGATAAAATCACCTGATACCAACCCAGCTAGCAAAGCTCGTTGGCCCGTTGTGAACTTAACAGAAGATGAAAATAAGAATGTAAACTAGTGCGCAAAACAAAGCAGGAAGATGGTGAAAAGTCGTCAGGACAGTGGCTGCGACTGGGGTAAAGAAAATTCTTAGACAAGTTGTTCTTTTATAGGAGAAGAAAACCTTTGAGTTTTAAAACGGTAAAAATTTAATTTCAACAATTAACTCCCATTAAAACAAACGTTTAAAATATTTATGAATTTATTTTTCAATTAATACAAATGGTAAAATATTTAATTAGAATTAAAGAAACGTTTTCTCATTGATGGGTACTCGTGTGCACACGCAGGCACATGCCAAGCACGCGCCAGCCACACGTCAGGCTCACGCCAAGGCTCGCACCAATGGTCGCACCAAGGCTCGCACCAAGGCTCGCACCAAGGCTCGCACCAAGGCTCGCACCAAGG